>JAEAOA010001886.1:807500-1297439 GCA_016746295.1 Potamilus streckersoni | reverse complement strand
CAATGTTCTTCTAACATTACTATATCGCAGCTGTGTCCATTTTGTTTCGCAGTATGGACGTTCTATATCTCTGTAACAGATATAGCGCATTGCTATTGCGTCAACTTAATCGCATAGTTCTTGTCCTGGCAGCGGATTATAGTCTTCGTAAAGTTGTTTATCAAGAGGATTATAATTTCCAGTATATATCTTGTCCCTGCAATGTCCAACCGCCTTTTGGTTTCGACTATTTGCTAATTAATTTATGTATATCTTTCAATTATTCCTCTGTTGTTGCATTTCCAACAGTACGTAACAATTGTATTTTGCTCAAGACAAATCGCACTAGCATGTCATTATTTTTTCATCATCTGCTAAAATAATCTTGTCAGGACATCTCTCTCTAGACAACTTTGTTGTTGGCAAAAACGTACATTTTCTTTTTCCACAGATTGCACAAATACCTTTGAGCATTATTTTATATTTTTTTTTCTCAATTTTTTTGTTTTATGTGAGAAGGTTGTTTGTCCAATTGCAGAATAAACTTTTAGAAATCCTATTTTTGGCCATATGCTTAATAAACATTACGTAATAATATCCACAAGCGGAAGTTCCATCTGGTTGAATTTGGTTCGACAAATAATTTATGATTTTGTTTACTCGTACATTTGTTTATTTTGTCATTTGGTGGAATTCCAAACGAGTCAAGATAATTATCAAAAACTTCTACCCAATTTGTGCCAGATTAGTCATTGAAATCTTGTATATTTATTACGCACAAACCTAGCCTCTCTGGAATCGACATAAGTTTAACTTTAGAATAAACTCCACAGGAATGGTTTTACCTTTTTCAGATTTTCAAGTATATCAAAGCGTCTTTACGCGGGCGACTTCATCTCCTTGTTTCTGGTAGTGTTAGTCCTCGTCCTAATCCTAACAGATTTGGCAATAGACTCCTCGCAAACCCTGCTAGTAATAGAGCGATTGGAATAAATCTACAATTTCTCCTCGGTCGTGTCTCTTTTTATGTCGTTGACTTTCCTCTTGCTGTTTATTTTGTCTAGGCATTATATTTATCTTTAGACAAATTTTTTTATTTATTCCACGACCATCAGTTACCTTTTTCTATGCGCCAGATGCTGATACAGACACTGTTACTAAACCTAATGTACCAAATACTGGCAAAAGTTTTGATATTAATGTACTGGCCATTACAGATACAGCCGGATAAAAAAAAACAACAAAAAAACAACAACCTGTCCTGACTTTGTTGTTATTTGTTTAGCACTTAAATTTAAAACAAAAGGTTATACTTATTTACTCGCCTTTTTGGTTAGCATTAATTTTGTTAAATTACCTGCTTGGGCTTTAGATTTTATTTTTAATGAAACCTGCCGTTGTTTAGCAACATCATATGCTAATATTTTAACTTGACCATGAGTCAAATATATTTCTTTTACAGTATATTTTGTCATCTTATTTTCAGCTAAAGATTTATCTTAACATTTTCAAGCGTCTACTGTCATTTTACCTCCAACAAAATAATTTGTAATAGATCTGTCGCTGATCACTAATGCGTAAACGTACAACTGCTCTACTGGAACTGGTCTAAATGTCCAAGTAATTTCAATATCAGCAGATGAAATTAAATCTGTTTCATTTTGTTTACTAACATCAAAATAATATATCGGATAAAGTGTACGAAATTCCTCTACTGATATCTGAGATCCATTTCCATCATCTTCATATTTTTGCAATTCGTGGAGAAGGTACATGTAAGGTCGAGTAATATTTGTAATAGTGTCATCTAAGAGATTACATTCTATTGCTCGCTCTGGATATTGCATTGATAAATTTCATCGCGCACTGAATTTTTTTTCAGTCACTGTGGATTCAACTTACATCGGCTTCAACACGACACAACAAGCCATAGTCACTATGTACTAAAAATGTCTCCAAACTCATGAACAACAGCGTGTTCATATAAAAACATGGAAAACAGCAGACACAGAAAGAAAATAGAAATCGCCATTGATATGCGACGACGAGATAAACTTGTTGAAAATGTTGCTTTTCTACACATGACAATCTTTGACGAAAAACTAACTCGTAGCTGTCGAATCCAGAAAAACGAACCTCAAGATGGACTGTAGGCGCGGATATCCGCGATCTCTCCAAAATGCTCATGTACCAGTTTCACTACGACTTTATCAAAAACAAATAAAGAGACACGGCAACATTGCTCATGACCGAGATTGACTGACTTGCATACGAGATTCACACCAACGACTTCAACGCGGACGTGCCTCGGTACAGGGAGCTCTTCGATCTCGGCGATTATCCAAGAAATAGTCTATTCAACTGTTACGACAGTACGAAAGTTTGAATGTAAAACTCATGGTGTACCCATCACCGAATTCATCGGACTTCGATCCAATAATATACTGCATTACACTCGAAGATGGTGCCTTTATGAAAAAGCAAACGGATTTTAAAAAAAAGACTGTCATTGGGCGAACCGACAGCATAGATCAATACAGACGCTCATTGCATAGACACCTGCTGTTCTACTCCATGCGAACATTCTATTCACATAAGATATCCACAGTACTCATCAACAAAAAGGACTCGTTAGATGATGAACGATACTCCATCGATGGCATTCGAACACTCGTACATGGACACCACCGAGCTATATAATATGCATACACAGAGAAAAACCAGGCAAATAATATGATTTCATTGTCTTGGTGCTGTCACCAACATATATTTTTCCTTCACATAACATTTTCTATTCAAATATAAAACAACCCTGCATTTCTGCATTATAGTTAGCAGTGTTAATCAGGTATTACTATTGCCTCTCTCTTTTTAAACAAGACAAGAGGTCTTACACTGTTTTATGGAAATAACTATCTAAGTAGATTCTAGTTATATATGTCGTTCTTTGAAAAGAAAATAATACTTAAAAACCAACAGCAAAACAAACAAGTTATAATTGTTCTATGTTGTAAGTACTGCATGATGGATATCTCAAACAACGTGCTTTTCTTAAATTTTCCGCATGAAAAAATAAAAACATAAAATCATTTTATATTATCAGGGCTGGTTGAGGTGGGATTACTAGGGTTTCAGCCCCTTTCCCGCGCAAAAAAGCGTGTGCGTGCACACACATACACACACACACACAAACACACACACAGAGTTACATGACACTTTCAATTTGTCCATTTTTTTTATTCTTGTCCACGTTTCTTGCGTATTATGCGAACGGAATATATAGAGACAAAAAATTTTGCTTTGGTGCCCTTTCGAGAAAAGTCAAGACTTTCAAATTCCCTACCCCCTCCATCCCTTGATCTGACCAGACCCTGTTTATTGCTGTATCATCACATTTAATCAGTGGAAATTGTATGCAAATGACAATAAATAATCAATTTATTTTATAAAGATGATTTTAACCGTCATCATTTCTAACTTGACAAAATTCTACGGTGGAAAATGGTTCGATAAAGTACACAGTTTTAAATAAGTGTGTAATGAATGAGAATGTTTCTGATTAACGATTTTCTTGGAAATTTATATTTTATGTTCTGGAAATGGTAATTGTTGCTGTTACTAGGGCATTGATACAAGGAAATCTTGTGGAATATCATGTGGACTGATGACTTAGCAACTCTGATTGGTAAGTGTAGTAGTTTTTTTTTCAATTACTATGTTTGCGTCAACTGTGATGGATTAGAGGTGTTTGACAAAGTTTTAAGAACACAGTTATGACATAACACATTTCTTGTTGCCGGCTTTGATGTATTCTTGCGAGAGTTTGGATTTTTGTTATTTTCGGGGTGGGGTGGTTGTCTGGTTGTTAGTTTATATAGTTCCTTCCACTCATCACTGTTAAATTTTCCTATCTCGAGTCAGTAAATGTTTAGGTCAGGTACGTTAAATGTAGCTAAAATTAACTATTTTGCTTTAAATACATCGTGTGAAAGGAATTATGTAGGCCTACTTTTAGCTACACTTAATGCTGCTGACCTGAAAATATACCGAGTTTACAGAAAGGAAATGTTCACGATGCTATGAAGAACGAACCATAGCATAATACCAAATAGCTCGACTTCGTGTGGTCGTGCGTGTGTATGTGTCATTATTTTGTATGGTGTACTATCAAAGTTGGAGAGACCTTAAATTGCTTATGAGAGGAGTCCTTTTCTGTTACAAATCTGTTATTGTTATTTGATTTTATAACTATTCAGTCCGGCACAGAATACAACAAAGATTGTCTTCTTTCCTAACGTAGTTCCGAGCACGTGGACACCATGACTGAGACGACTGACTGAGGCAAGCAGACTTAGATAAGAAAAACAAGGCTAGCAAATCAGATAAATTTCTCTGTTGCAGGATGAGAAATTTACAAATTCATGCACAAACATGGCCGCTGTTATAAATCCCACAGTTTTAGAATTTATGCGATACTTCCGATTTTATCAGTTCGCTAGCAAACACTTTTTTTTACAAACAAATATTCTGTGTTATCATTCGTCCGTTTGTTACTAATTTACAATTTTGCCACATATATTTTGCACACTAACCGGCTTTACTTAAAATCACAAATATTACTTTTGTGTCTTTCGATGAATTAAATATTAACCATGGATCTGTTGAGATCTGAGTTTGATTTTGTTGTACTGTTTAACTATGTTAGAATTTTGCGTGAATTTTATGAAGTTATAGTGTGTTAAATCCAAGACTTTTCCATTCACGTGCATTCTTTCAGTCGCAAATATCTTGGTGTACCCACATAATATACACTCATACTGGCAGGCATGGAGAGTGTAAAAAGTACATTAAATATCATCTTTACTTGGGAGGTGAAACTTATACTGTTTGATGAGCGAGGTTATATTCTATTGATAACAGCTAACTCAACGTTCATTTACTGTGCGTCTTTAATTTTGTATAAGATTTTAGAAAATGTAAATTCTGCAGGTATAATGAACTCCATGAAGAGAATTTCAAATTTTAGTGCGTGATAGATTATCTCAAATCTTGACCTTTAGCTTGGCACTGTAGTTTCAGTTCCTCTAATATTGACTCCCATAAGTCTATAATGAAGACAAACACTTTCACTAATGAGACGCGAAATTAGAAGTCGTAAATTTAACTTTGTAGGTGTGAGCATTCGTTCTAAACTTGTAAAGTCACTTTGTGAGTATTTTGAATGTGAAAATAATTTAATGGACGATGCTCTTTTTGCGCAAACAGTCTTGTAGAAGTGGTAGTTGTTTTAATTAGCTTCTGGATTCTCCTTGGAAAGGTGCTCTCTCTCTGTCTATCTCTCTCTCTCTCTCTCTCTCTCTCTCTCTCTCTCTCTCTCTCTCTCTCTCTCTCTCTCTCTCTCTCTCTCTATATATATATATATATATATATATATATATATATATATTTATATATATATATATATATATATATATATGTATGTATATGTATATCTATATATGTATGTGTATATATATATATATATGTATATATATGTATATATATATATATATATATATATATATATATATATATACATACATATATATATATATATATATATATATATATATATATATATATATATATATATATATATATATATATATATATATATAGAGAGAGAGAGAGAGAGAGAGAGAGAGAGAGAGAGAGAGAGAGAGAGAGAGAGAGAGAGAGAGAGAGAGAACTCCCTTTTCTACCACGTGAAAGAGGTACAACAGAAGACATTTTTCGTCAGAGATTTACAGAGTATTACAATTCCAGCAAGACCTCCGAAAGGAATTGATGTTTCGACAATCCTTTGAGTAATCAAGTATATTAAACATTAATGGTGCCCAAATCTTGCAGTTTGTAGCAAAAACTGAAGAACCAAACCTGATTGAACCAAAAGTTTAGGAATAAGAACTGTTTCCGTGTTTCAATAGGTAGTCTTTGTCTGACTTTTAGTGAGAGTATTATATTTATAACACATCCCCTTCAAAAACAAGAAAAACAATTTTGTAAGATAAATAACTTAGTTACAGCTGTTTTGAAATTTTATTTTTCTGTTTTCAACGAAACACAATCAGAAACAATTTCACAATTTTACAAGAATCACACATAAATTCTAATTTAGTTGAACAATGAGACCAATGTAGCTCTGGTATCAATAAATCCTAGTCATGTTTCTTTTGTCAAAAGCTATAGAAATAATACTTGTGACCTTGAATAAAGACGGCGAGTGTATCAATCGAAATGTTAAAATAAATCGTAATTTGTAACTAACTACTGAATGAGAAACCAAATAAAGCTGGATTAACATTGAATTTATTTGGTAATAAAATTTTAGGCCAATGATTTGGTCAAATTGAAAAACAGTATTATATCAATTCTAAAATTACACAGGCTACAAAACAGAAATTACAAACAACAGGTATGTGTGTGCAAGTCTGTTTTCCGTTCTTACGTGGGTGTGTGTTTATTCTTCTCTCTGTCGCGTCAAAGGTCTTTAGAGGAATATGTCTGCTTACGTGCGTATTCACTCCTATGTCTTGCACACCGCTGTTAATTTTATATGAATAATAAAAGTGGTGGGAAAGTATAGTTTCGTCAGACGGAAATAGTAACGGGAAATTGGAGTTTTACTTTGTTTATAAGGGATAATAGGGCAAAAGGTAATAATAAAATTGAATTTGTTTTTAAGGAATTTAAATTCTATTTTTCATGCCCCTTTTTTTTACAGTCTACCTTGTGGTCAGTAGATGGGTGAGCTATGGATAATTCAGATGGTGTATTAGATTATAAATGTGGGATATTTCAGTCATAACAGGGAACTTATAGGGGATAGGGAAGTTTGTTTTGTGTTAGTGGTAGAGTGGATGCTAGTCATACCATTTTTAATAGTATAGTGTAGGGTATTAAATAGAAGATCTCATTAGACGCAAGCAGTCGATACCATGTTAAATTCATGTCACCTCATAATGTTAAACCTATGTACATATATATATAGGATTTCTCATCTCGTTCCCAGACTGCGTTATAATGTTTACCTATGAACATATTTAGTATTACATTTCTCGATAAACCTCAGATGGCCATTCCCGTGTTAAATTCTGGTTTGGGTAGTGTCATTTTTGGGTCGAAGTGCAGTTGCCCTATTAAATCCTTGCTCTATACAGAACGTCATCCCATGTTAAATTTTCTGTATACCCTAGACAGACCCTTGTACATATTTTACGTGGAATTTCCTCATGTCCATATAAATTCTCAAATTAATAATTAAAAACTACAAAGTTTGTTGCTTCTCACTCTTTTCTATTACTTATTTTAAGACCATGGAGTTGTAATAAAACTCTCATGTCTTTAGAACGGACTTAGAGTGGCCAAATGTATATTCCCAGTGCAGGCTCCCCCGTATGCAATTTTGTTAATGAAGACCTAATGTTCAATTCACATTGTTGCAAGTGTGTCATTTTTTTTCCAATGACGACCAAATGTTAATTCACATTGTCACCATAATGTAATACTCTACTATTAATGTTTGAAGTGCGATATGACATGTGCATGATTTATTCTTACAAAAATGATGGAAGTTGGGGATATTGGTCCATAATTTGCTAGTATAGAACAGTTTATCATCTTCAAAACTAGATTTTTTGCAGTCTTTGTACATTTGAAAATGGCGGAGTCGAGATGACTTATTTCTTTTTTTATTATAAATAAATTATATTGTCGACTTTTCCGAGAAAATAAGATTAAAGTTAGTTGAAATTAAAATTCCAGTTTGTGAGCTAGTCCTTTTCTTAACGTTTACGATTTACATCACCTTAAATAAGTGATTATCGGAAATATGATAATGTGAAACCTCTTTTATGTAAGACCGATAGGCTGGAATGTATTTCATGCCAGATATTTTTTTTTCATACTATCGTGTAAAGTTCGTTACAAAAATACATCATTTTACTTCCATGTCTACTCTTTGTTTTATAATTTTCGGTTAATTTGTAGAGTTGTAAAATATGCTTTACCTGCATCCTCCAAATTTGGAACCAGAGAAACTACACGCGAGCTCTTAATAATAATAATAATAATAATAATAATAATAATAATAATAATAATAATAATAATAATAATAATAATAATAATAAACAGTAATATCTAAATATGGTTACATATGTAGCTGATGATAATCTTCTATAAGGCTTATAAGAAAATGTTGACACAAATCTATGTTGCTAAGAATATACACTTTAAAATAATCAAAACTAAAATAAACAATCAATGGACATTTTATATTAGGATATCACAGTAACTATTTTTTTTTTGTTGTTCCCTCAATCAATTACTAGTAATTGAGGGATATAGTTAACCAAAGGTTTGATATGTGGCATTTCTTTAAAAATAGATCCATTGACGAAATGACTCTTCCATTGACGTCACTCAATTGATCTAGGGCGAGCTTGATCAGATTGTATCCACAAAAACTCTACGTCTTGCTGAACAAACAAGTTGCAGGACTGTTCTATCTGGGGTTCTCATCTAGTCCTTAGATGAGAGTCATCGACCCTGATATTTATGTCTCGGGGGTGGCTTGGCCCTGGATGGTCATATAGTCTTAGATGTTCGTCTTTACAGATCAATGATATCTCATCTCTGTCCGTGTGGAATCGATTCTCAGGTTGTGCCAATGTGGGTTTGTGATAAAGCTTGTCAACAGCTTCCCATGGATCAGTGGTTCTAACCGAGTTCTTCCTCCATGTTAAACTGGTCGCCATGTATAGCCTATCAAAAAATGGCCTTAAGCCCAAAACTACCAACCAAACGCCAATAAAACGTGATCAGATATTCCTGAGTGCTCACGTTAACAACTCTAGTCTGATCTCTGAACAAGCAGTGTGGATGAACACTCGACATGTTCTGCGATTTTGTTCTTGTTGATTTCCACTTCAAACTTATCATGGGTTTGAAACCCGAGATTGAGGTAAATTACTGTTCTTGACGTTAGGGAAATACGAACCACAAGAACATCGTACATGCATTTGGATCAAGAGCCTTGTTCTCAGCTCTCGTTCAAGAACTCCCATACTGTCAACTGTCATATTCAGTTATTCTGGATGATTCGCATACGAATTTTAATCAAGTACAGCCAACCAACAATCGGTATTGCTTGCACTTGATCCTTATGAGATGCAAGAGAAATGGTAGTGCGAATGACAGCTATGGCAGGCAGTATGATGATAGGATAGTCATTTTTGTTCCCAGTGCCTGATGCCCCTCCTTCTCACAATCTTATATCAATGTTCCATGTAGCTTAACGTATTTTATGTATTTATATTCGAAACAGCAGGTTGCTGGAGGCATTGTCTATTTGATAAGGATGACCGTAATGATGATAAATCATTATTATAATCCTCTTCAGAAGAAACCTGTCGTTTAATTTCCTCAGTTCCAGTATAGTTGGTAACTTTATTTGCTACACACGTTTCCATGGCCTCTGTTAATATGTCTACTGGTTCCTCACTAGACGTAAACATCTCTCAGAAGGTCATGACAGCGCCAGAGCCGGAGGGTTTCCACTGCAACACGGGGTACCTAATGGGACCTCTGGGACTGTTTCTACAGGGACTACTAGCCTTCCTGGCATTCACATCACTTATAGGTATTCATTAAGTTTAATGGTTTCAATTAAATATATGGAGAAAAGAGCATGCATTCAGCACTTTTTAAAATTAATTTATATAACTATTTTCTCTTGTAACCGTAATCCACCACTGTTTCTATTTCTCTCATATCCACAACTGTTTAAAATGAAGCAAGTTATTCTAAAGAACAAAAATATAAACATCAATTTAAAGTTCTTTTTCTTTTAAGATCCAATAAAGTTGCAATTCAGAACATATGGTTTTGTCTTATTGTTAATAATGTAAAAGAAAATACAAATTAATGATACTCCTAAAAAATGAAGAATGAGCAAATTAACTTAATTTAACTTAATGATGTAATATCCAAAATTTGTAGTTAATAACAATTATAAGTTATCACCTATTTTCCCCTTTTTGCTGTTTGTCCTAATTTAAATTCATGTGTTGTTTGCTGCATGTTTACAGTGATTCACTACTGGTATGCAAGAGTAAGGTTCTTATCAAAATGACCACTAGGTTTGCTGGTGTCAGTACTGTCAAATTAGCCTTGGGTTGTTCTGGTACAATGCAAAAGTGTTAAAGTCTATACAGTGCACATTGTTAAAGTCTGTACCATGTATAGTTGTTAAAGTCTAGCAAGAAAAATTGGGATAGTTTAAGTATTATAAAGAATGTCAGATAATACATTGTGATAATGTTGATTAAATAAGGGAACAATGGTGAATTACTTGCAGAATAATACACAATATTTCCATATTGAATAAGTATTATACCACCACTGTATATATCTTATTGCATAGTTTTAGTTTTCTACAAGAATGTCAGGTAATGCATTTTGTCTAATGTTGATTGAACAAGGGAAGAATAGTGCATTACTTAAAAAGTGATACACAATATTTCCTTATGTAATAAGCAATGTACCATCATTGTATATATTTGTGACCTAGGTGCATGATTATCATGAATGAATGAGTGAGTGATCAGTCTCAGTGCACAAAGTACATGAAGAGCACACTAATGTGGTTGTCATCCCATGCAACCAAATAAAAGTCCTTCACACTTTTCTTCTTGGGTCCAGATAAACAACACCTTACTCATTCTGCTTTTGCATAGGCCTATAGTGATAGTCATAATTCAAGAAAATTGTAACATTTGTAGATTTCGAGTCTTTGTGTCAGTATGATTATCATTTATATGTTATCAAGCTGAATTATTGAAATACCAGTGTGTGGGTTATGTATTGTGTTTGTTTCATATGTGGTAATGTATATTTAAGTATTTGTTATGTTCTGTTCTAGTATTATATATTAGGTATTCTATTTTGTTTTAGGTTTTTACCCAGTATGTTTCCTGTTTGGTGTCCTGAATTTTTCATTGTTTTATACAATTGTTTCCCAAGTAAGCTAAATCCAATAAAAGGCAGCCATCTAAATTTTGTTAAAAGGGCAACTGATATACTGAACATATTCACCCACAATCAATATTTTTGGTCTGGAAAAAGGTTTATTACCAGTAGAACAATAACTAACATTTAAACCATGGTACATAATGCCTCAGGGATAATTTTTTTTTTTTCACAATGCCATTGAATTTACTAATCCATGCTGACTCCCTGTTGTATTATTTAATGATATAAAGCAGGGGTCCCTGTTTCTAATTAAAGCCATAAAGCTGTCACACCTGCTGGAAGTGGTTTCCTGTCTAATGATGTCTACACTGACAACCAATTCATGGAAGTTCTTGATTACATGAAATAATTGGCAGACAAACAAATGAAGCTGACTTTGTATCACTTCAATTAATAGCAAACACACTATGAATTTTACTTTAAAATGATGCAGCAGATCTTCTTAGATTGTGTCTGAAAACATAAATTGTAGAAAAGAATAATAGTGGAGCAAGGTCGGAAAAATTACAAGGCATTTAAATATTATATTTGCAAAAAAACTGTCCAAAAACAGCGTCCAAAAACATGCAGTAAATATGGTATTTCATATATTCTGAAGAAAATGGAATTCTGCAAGAATTAATTTAGAAACAACAGTTATCCAAACAAGTGTGATTTCAACAATGCATGCATATTTGACAAACAGAATATTTGACAAACAGAGAGAATATTCCTTCTCAAGCCCTATACACTCACTCTCTCTCTCTCTCTCTCTCTCTCTCTCTCTCTCTCTCTCTCTCTCTCTCTCTCTCTCTCTCTCTCTCTCTCTCCTTTAAAATCTTTCTCTACATGAGCATTTAGAAAAGACATTTGTATATTTTTCCATCTGTAAAACCTAAGAAGACCTCAAAAAACTTATTTTGGAGGTGGGGTGGGGTTCATGGATTTTCGATTTTGAGAGGTTTCACTATATGCAAACTAATTGTAATGATGTATATGAAATATTTTTGTTTCATCCACAAATACATAGCTCAGTAAATGTGCAAGTGAATTCACCCACTAAGTGTATCTCCTAGATAACAAGGTTTGAAAAAGTTTTTTTTTCAACCAACACATTAAAATGTGTGGACTGGATTCTTTCATTTCTGGTTGATTTGTTTGACTTTTTCAGTTGTTATTGACAAATTGAGAAAATAAGAAGCATAACATTGCACAGATTAATGGAAATGAAAATAATCTGCTGCACAGTGTCCAGAAGGACAAAACCAGGCACATTGATTATTGGTAGATGAACAGATTATTACAAAAATGATATTGCATCCATGTTTTGGTGTTGCAAACTAGGAAGAGGTCAGCACTTGAAAGCATTATTTTATCTTCCATTCAGATAGCATTGTCTATGTTACCTTTTTCATTAGTTTAACTAGTTTTTGATTTTAGTCCTGTACACATTTTTGTGATGTATACATATACCTACAAGGACTTGAATCACATACTACAAAATGCTTTTGTTGTTTGTTTTTTTTTTCAGCAAAGAGATTTTGTGAGCCAAAGTATGAGAGGCGTCCATGGCGAATTTGGTAAGTCTATGGAATCAGAGCTGAATTAAGGTTTTGCCAAAAATATTTACATAAAAATTATTTTGATGCATAAACAAGGGGTGACTGTGATTTCAGTTACTATGGATGTTTATGAATGTGTTTATGTTCAGCAACAAAATCCAACATATGCATCATTTAAAATAATAGACCTTGAATGATGTGGACAGGTTCAATGGGATGTGATAATTTAAGAATTCTGTTCCATTCTTACTTTCAGGAGATAGCCATCAGATTTTGGTATGGGTGATAATTGAGTAGACTGACTGGGTACTGCTGCAGGTTTCCAGTTTATATATATGCTTACAACCACAAAAGTTTTCAAAATGAATCATAGGTTTAAAGTTTTAGACTTATTAACTGATCAGACATTTGTATCTGTACATAAGCTATAAACTGTTATGTCAGCATAAAGAGTTAAAAAATAAAAGTAAAGAAATTTTTATGAGTGTGTAAGATTCTTTTCTACTGTTTCTGAACTATCTTAACTTATGAAAACATTGTGTAGTATTATATCACTGCTTTTTGTTGTTGATTCACATTAAAACAAGATTACTTTTTTCAGAAGCAAAAGGCATTTATTTTATGGAACAACCATCAATGTCCAAATTTGATATTTTTTTGTTCTGTTAGTAAGATATTTGTCATGATTTCATTGCACATAACAGTCAAACTTTTTTTCATCCATAATGAAATCTGTGAGTTCTAGTTCAGTCATTTTAAGTTCACTGCAAACTCTGGAATTTGCTTCTCCATAATGGACTATATATTTGAAATAAAGCTTTTTTATTATAGTACTTACATAATAATATTTAGAACAATATTTAATTGAACAGTTGAAATGAGTTGACCTGACACATAACTGACCCCTAGCTTTTAGGCAGGTTGGATTTGGATGCATTTTGACTGCTTTGTTATTCCACCTCCTTTATTTAATTTGATACAAAAGACGTAATAAAAATAAAATGATAGAACCAAAGCAAAAATTTGACTGGACAAAATTATATAATGGGTCTTTATTATTAAGGTGTTGCCAGCAGTAGATAATAATGACATTTTTATTGATCAAAATGTAATTGAATATTGTTTTTTACAGTGTATAGAGAATTTTGTTTGGAAAGAAAATTTAACAGAATAAATGATTTTGTATTAAAAAAGTTAAGAATTTAATGTTGTTGATTCAAATTTCTTTATTTTTACCACCATCTCAACAATGCAGTGAGCAAAATATCATGGTTTTAATACGTTTTTGTGTGACTTTCTTCATGTTCAACAAACAGAAGCCAATATTTCTGTATTTTATGGTTTTAGATATGGGATCCATGCCAGATAAGTAGGTTGTGAGTTATTTGGCACAAGTTACCAACTGATGTATGTAGCTTATGAAAGCAGTATTATCATCCAGCACATAGGCATCTGAGTGATACGCATAAACATTTCTAGCCACATTGTGGAAAATATACAAGAAATATATATATAGTCTTCAAGTATGTTGGTAATTGGGTGGTTATATAATGACTTTAAGACTTAAAGATTGATTATGGATATATATTCAACTGCTTTTCATGGAACATATGTCTGCCAGCAGCACCACAAATTTTCCAAACCTCTAACATATATGTGTGTATGTGTATATATATATATATATATATATATATATATATATATATATATATATATATATATATATATATATATATATAGTTTAATACAAACAATACTATCATACAGGTTAGAGAAATTAAATTCGTACTCTACTTAGTTTCGAACCCAGGTCTGCAAGTAAATGGCACCCATCCCCTTGCCTGCATGCACCAACCCATATGCCGTCACGCCTAAGCACGCATCACCAAAAAATGATGGCACTTAAGCGTTGTTATATAAGCTGGTGCGTAGCAGACACACTTGCATGATGACCTAGTAATTAATTCTCATATATATATATATATATATATATATATATATATATATATATATATATATATATATATATATATATATATATATATATATATACAGTCGTTCCAGATTCCTATGAAATAAATCAAGGTATATAGGATTTTTGTATTACAAATAATTATTTAATATATACCAGACAGAACAGACTGTGCTATCCCTGGATTCTGGAGTTGAATCTTGATAATAGTGGGCAGAAATAATAGTTTAATAAAAACAATACTATCATACAGGTTCGAAACTTTGTAGGGTACTAATTTAATTTCTCTAACCTGTATGATAGTATCAGGAATTTGTTAAATATTGGACTTAATTATGAAAATCAGTTATACCATATATTTAAATTTGTTATTAAACATAATATAAAAAACTTACTAAATAGTGTTTTTACTTAATCAAAAATCAATGTACTGTATTGTTCTGTTTTTCTTCATTTCATCTTCATCAGTTTCGGCTTTAAATCCACTGAAACTTAAATAAAATTCACTGTCATCATGGCAGAATATTTTCAAAACTGATGGTAATCGATCCTCTTTGGCTTCAGTGGTATCTAATGCAGTTGCGTTGTCATCCAAAAAACTGATATAGCTAGCTGATTGAGGAATTATCCCACACTTTCTTAAGCCATTGATGATTTTCATAATTTTCTTTTTCTCCCATGCTGAAGAACTCAGTTGCATGACGTTTTTGACCTCAATGGTCTATGTATAGTACTAATCCCACTCCCTGAAGACTTGTCCTAGCAGATCAATAAAGCAGAGATCATCTTGGGCTTTTTTTTTTCTTGTTGGGGACAAAATATATCATCTGGCAATTTTTTGGTGCCAGCTTTTTTGACTGTTTAATTTGTACATACAATCATGGATTTGGAGCAGAGAAATTCATAGAGACTGTGAAAGGAAGCCACACACTTGCATACACAGTGCACTGGAATCTGTTACATAAACAAATCCTTTGTTCCTATTGACCAGCCTATCTTTACAGTGCATTGTTACATCATAATCTGCTTATGTTTATGTCTGACCAGTACTGTATGCTGTGATACACTCTATCGTTCTACCAGACTATACCTACAATAGACTAAACGGTGAAGACACCAACAGAAAAGCTACAATTACTTGAATGACTGCAAATCCTTCCATTGTTTTTTTTTTAAATATACCAACAAAATAGTTTTGCTGAATCTTCTGAGAAAACTGAATTCCTTGGAAGTACCAATTGCTGTGTATAAATAAAAAGCAAATGGAAAAATTCTCAATCAGAATTATATACTTTCAAAAGTGCAACTTTATCATGGGTAAATATAACAAAATTAAGTAAGTTAACAAAATTAACAGCAATATTTAGATTTAGTGTAAATTCATCACACAACACGTGTGACTGAACCTGATGTTTCACCTGACAGTCCAACATCATCTACATGTAGTATTGGTAGTAATGCTTCAAGTGCGATACCAAATCATTATGAATGGGTCAAAAGATCCCAAAATTTTCTTGACAGCTGGAAACTTGAATGTCCATGGCTGAGATAAGATACAAAGTTCAAAAGGAAATGTTCTGTGATATATGTATCAAGGCCATTCTGTTAATTTTGTTCATTTGTATTTTACTTTTTCAAATCCCATGTTACGACTCCAAAGACTTAAACTATGCAACCAGAAATAGCAAAGCAAACAAGTTTTACGTAATTAAAAATAATTCATTTCTCAAAATATAGGAGTAAAAGAACTAAATACACCTACAGCATGGTGATTGAATTCCTATTTCCTGAAAATCTTTTTAATTCCAATAGTTCCAAAACTGCACAAGAAATAAAGGTTAGACTCACACCTTTTTGATATACTTCAAAGAAACTGCCTGTTCTACAGTGAGTAAAAGCACTAGCAATTGATTGACAAATAAACAATGCCCATTTTTGTCATAACTAACAATGCCTAAAAATGGTTGTGAATTTAGGTTAACAGTTCAAATGTGGTCTCAAGCTACCATACATGTTATAAAAATTTCTCATATTTTATATCCAACCTTATTTCCTTATTGTCACCTCATATATGCAAACAACACTGCTTACTAAACAAAATATTTATTCCAAATAAGTTGGTTT
Source organism: Potamilus streckersoni (assembly GCA_016746295.1). NCBI lineage: Eukaryota > Metazoa > Mollusca > Bivalvia > Unionida > Unionidae > Potamilus > Potamilus streckersoni. The sequence goes on along the minus strand of JAEAOA010001886.1, from coordinate 1,280,753 downwards.
TATTTGCATATATGATCCATGATGTTTCTTCATTCCTTCTTTTAATTTAATGATGATAATTAACGCTTATATATATGATACATTGATGCCAGGTGTTAACTGGTGTAAGTTTTATTGGTGGGAATTGAGATCCTAGTTAGCTTATGGAGAAAAAATCTACAGTATTGAGTGATCATTTTTGGGATTTAGGAAGCAATTCACTAAAAGCAAAGCATTTAAATTGTGGCAAAAATAAATTTCTGAACTGCTATTTGATGGAGATGTACAATGTGAAGCTAACCAAAAAAGGGGTTAGGGATTTAATTCTTAAATGCATGAAATCCATGGTCGCATTATACATTACTTGTCTTACATTGCAAAGTATGATCATAGGCTTTTAGTATTAAAATGTCATTAACTAAAGTTTCTTACAAAATAGTCATATAATGATTTATTTTGTAATATTATGGTTGTATTATGTATTACTTGTTGTCAATAAAGTAATAACTATCCGATCTTTTTCAAGTTTCATTGCCTATTACATTAATAGACTTGGAACAACATTCACTACTTGTTCTGGCAACATGTTTTGAAAATTGGTAACAAAATATTGAGGTTGACAATTTTTTTGGTGACAATTTGTTGAAAGACATGTAAATCCCTGAATATGCATACATATGTATGTGTGTTAGCATGAATTAGATTAGCATTTTTCTAATATATCTATAGTATTAATTAGATTAGCAGTTTTCTAATATATCTATCCTTTCTTCAAGGTTTTATGACACATCTAAGCAAGGATTTGGAGCAGCTGTGATACATTTTGCAAATGTTTTTCTAGCCGATGTTTTTCAAGGAGATCCATGCACATGGTAACAAAAAACTTTGCTCATAAGATTTGTTAGATCAGGATGTATAGAGACAGCTTGCCATTGCATATATGATATTTTATCTTTATTGCTCAATCCAAAAAGAGGGATGCTAGAGGTTGGAAATCAGAATTGAAAACCTTTTTACAGACCACATGGGCATGATCTCTACCAAGTTTGGTTTGTCATCATTGAGGAAGCAATGTTAGGTTTGGTCAGGTGGTTTAGTGCCATTTTCAGCGCATGATGGGATATAAATTAGGAGGATGGAAAACACAAAGAACAACTGAACCACGGAAAGCTACTGGCAGATTTTCTCACATACCCACATGGGTCAAGCCAAGATTCGAACCCACGCTGACAAAGATAGATGTCATTGATCTTAAAAGGTGAGCATCTTAGACAACTCAGCTACCAGGTGTTCCACCAGTTGTTAGGAGGAGATACAAGTTATAGAATGGGTGATTTAAAATTAGACTGATGTAGGTTATAAAAATAGCCTCAATGCCAGTGTTAGGATAAAGGCAAAAATGTTATTTCTGAAAGAGTGATTGAAGTTTGGTTGAAATTATGAACACATGAAAAAAAATCATATTACTTAATTAAATCATTTTCAGAAAATTTTGAAATTATATATAGTTGTGAGGTTCCTTGCAGATAGTCTTGACCCATAGCACAAGTGCATGTTTTGGAGCTAGGCATCTATTATTTTGCAATGTGAACCAGTAGGGTTTATTTTTGGAAAACAAGCAAATTTTCACCAAAAATATTGACAGCTATATACAGGAGATGACAGCACATGCCAGGTGCTCAAAGAAAACATTTTCAGACACAGGCCCAGGGCATGTGACTTTTAAAGAACCACTAACCCTGACTTATAGATTACATCTAGCCATAACTCCATATATATTTTACTATTGTTTTCACATATTGCAATTGTTGGATTTTACATATCAAAGAAATAAACCAAGTCATCTTAAATTTATGTGTGCATTTATGGGCCTGTCAAAATATTTTAGTTTAAACATTGTCTTTCTGATCTCAGCCATAGTCCATTTGCTAAAGTGCTAAAATTGGCCATTTTTTTAACTATTATTATGATACTCCTGACACTCCAGAAGAAAGTTAATTGTAATATTGTTCATAGAACCCTTATTCACATTTAGCTGAAGATGATCTCACAAACATCGAGACTTCCAATAGTTTGGCAGCTTTTGTATGCTGTAGTGGTGAATTTTTTGGCATGCACCTTTGCTCTCTGATCCTCACCTGTATGTCATTAGCTTTGACTTTAGGTATTTCATAATAAACTGTAGAGATGAGTATTCTCTGGCCTTAAAGTGGTGTTGTTTTACTGAATGCCTCAAAAGATTCCATATTTCTTGATAAAGGATGGAAATGAAGTAAGAGACGTATTGATCACTAATAACAATACTTTAAAGTTTTGTAATTAATTCAAATGATAGTATTGTGGCTGTGTCACAATTACAGAAAACATTCACTCCATATTAATAGAATTGGTGATTGCCAACTAACTACTGTAATACCAAGAACAGAAATAGCGCTGTTCCCTAATTGTAAGTCAATTGCTTTGTTTTGTACACATAAAATTTGTAGCATTTGTTACAATTAGATAATCTTTATAATGTTGAGGGACCTACAAAAGGAAGTAGTGGAAATATCCATTCATGGGTTGTGTACATGAGGAATTTGGAGCTTCTGATTGCATTTCTGGATTTCAAAACAAGGAATTGGGTCGGACAATGACTAAAACTGCTCCTGACAAGTCAGGTATAAACTTGTATCAAGAGTTGATTAAGCCAGCATTGTTGGTCTCTTGTTTCCTTTATATGTAGCTAAAATTAATTGATTTATAAATTTGGGTGGGAAACTTGTAAAACCTGTACATTGTTTTGTGCTTGTTTGATGACTGCCAACATGTATTGGCTCTTGTTTACCATGGATTGAGCAATAATTGTTTACAGAATGCAATGTAGACAGTGAAAAGACTTAATGGCTTTATTTTATTGTTGCTGATTCAGTAATAATAGTTAACAGCTTGTTAAGGAACTAAGGTCTTTAAAAATATTACTAAGTTTTTGAAACATTGTTAAATGCATTTGTCATCCTAATAAAATTTTGTTTTCTATAGATACCATAAGGTTGCCAAAAAATAAACTTTCAGCTGTGAAAAGAAAGTGGAGTGTGAAAAAGATTGGACTTCTAAGATTGTGAATATTTTGGATATTCTAGGAGAGTTTTGCAATTTCTATTTTACCACAGTACTTCTGGTTAGGCACATGTTTATCTTAATCTTGTGTTTTTGGAACTAAAGCAAAATGCTTCATGAAATCATTGCACAGTTTGGCAGCCATTTTATGATAATGCTGTATCAAGTTAAAGGCTAAAACGAAGTGTGTCATGGTTTTTTTTTCCATGTATTTGCATATAGTCAAATTGTTATGCAATAGAGTACATAATTGAATGTTTCTTCTTTAAATACATTTACTACTACTTCTCATACAGAGAGATACATTTTCAACACCAGGGACCTCACAAAAGACAGAATCAATGTTGATACAAGTTGGAGGATATCTCAGTTCATAAGGAAAAAATAATCCATCTTCATTTTCAACTTGTCTCTTTCTATCTTGACAATTTTCTGCCTTTACAATTGTAGCCACACTTTATCATGTTTATTAATTGTACTTGGGTACCTGCATGGGAAGCCTAATCAACTTCATCAATAAGTTTGGGTTGTACATTTATTAAGATTACATGCAAGTCCCTGAGACCTATGGAAAACTCCTAATATATGTATAATTCTACAATGACTGGCTGCACACAGGTGAGTTTTCTCTGCTAATAAATTTAGTGTCCAGAAACAACACTACTACATTTACCATTACCATCGTCCTTGAACCTCTCAAAGTTAGTATGTTAAATTATTTTGGTAAAATTCATCTGTTGTTGTCAAGTAATGCTAAAAGACATAACTCTGTACTAACTTCCTGTTCAGTTATAAGAGACAGTGCAGGACTACAACATGTTTTTATGTTCTGCTCAATAGACACAGAAATATACCACTAAGAATGAAGATACCATAAGCCTACTTGTTAAGATGACCTCAGTGCAGGAAGTTATGGCATATCAACAGAGGGCTGTCCAGTTACAAAACACTGGAAATATACATGATCAGAGATAGCTCCAGCACCTGTGTCACCACCACAGGACTCCTCATCTCTGGCTACACCTTGAGTACTTTCTTCCTCAGGGTTTCACTTTATAGCTCTTGATGATAAACAGTGAACGAACAAAAAACAGTATCCTTTCACTCCACTAATACATGGACTGGTCATGTGGATCAAATATCCCATAACCTGTCCCAGCATTATGACTTGGACAACATCCTTCCTTCAAGCATGGCCAATTTCCATTTTGAATGGCCCAAGCCTACTACCAGGAATCTTCCAGGACAAAGACCTCAACATAGGTTCCCGGTGCATTCAGGCAATTTTGGAGAACAGTCTTAACCCATATATGGCCTCATAATTTAGGAAACCAACAAAAACAACCAAGGGACATGACTTGAACACAGATCTCTGACAAGTCATCTACACAACCATTACCATCTGTCAATGATATTGTCTCCACACTGCCCTTCCTACAGATCCTCGTAGGAGGTAGGTTTCAATTCTTTGCTGCTGAATGGGACAAGATTTGCTACAATGATCACTGGATTCACCCAGCAGTTTCTGAACATCACTTTCAAAACACCTCCTCTGTTGACTGTCCCATCTGCTTCAAGCATTCAAAGCCACCACCTTGTAGCAAGAAGTAAACGACCATTTTTAGAAATGGAGGGGTAGAAATCATTTGAAATGATTTTATTTCATACTTTTCTTGGTTCCAAAGGTAAACAGCACTTTGTGTCCTGTCATTGCCTCAAATGCCTTAATTATTTTGATTGCCATTCAAGAGGGAGACTTCACAACCAGCTTGGACTTAAAATTCATATCTTAACATTTCTTTTTATAAGACTTCCAGGTAGTTAATGCATTTTGCATTTTGCAACAACATTTATCAATTCTGAGCACTCCCATTTGGATTTAGCATCAGTCCCTGTGTCTTCACTCATGTGAAGAACAATGTTATGGATCATATTTGGACTATCTGTAAGGTGGCAACATCAGGTTACCTGGACAACATCCCTCAGAAACATCGGGTGAGTTATCTATTAAATGTAAACCTTTTAACCGTACCACACTGTGTTTCCTCATCAACAATGACAAATCTGACCTAGTGCCATCTCAACAATTTGCTTATCTAGGTAAAGAATTCAATACACATGTTAACAGAGTATTTCTCCATCAGCAATGGGCATTGAAAATCAGGACCATGATGACTTCATTACTCTCAAGTGATTCTCTCTGCATGGGAATTACTTTGCCTTCTAAGACTGCTCAACATGGCAGGAGACCTCATCATCCTAGATTGCATTTATGTGGGCCTATGACAAATGATTCTTTTAACCCAATGGGACCCAACAATTTCCCCACTGGTCCATTCTCTCCTCAGTTGCACAAACTTGGCTCACAGCTGGTATACCTCTGCAAGTACAACTGCCAAAGATCACAGTCTATACAGAGATCTGGGGGCCACTCCCACTTCAGTGTTTTCTGTAATCTAGTGGAGTGTGGTCTCTCCAGGACCGGCATCTACATATATCAATATTCTCAAGATGAACTTTCGAAAGTTGTATCTTCAACAACAAATGCGTAACCAAGTTCTTTTTTTCCTGGACTCTGAAATGTAGTAGCAGATTCTTTGTCCTGGAACAGACAGAATGGTCTCTCCATCCATTGGTTTTCACTCAGATATTCACCCAATGGGAAGGGCCTTTGGTGGACCATATTTTGTAACAAGGTGTAATACCAAGCTCCCAACCTTTGTCTCACCTATCCTAGATCCCAAAGCCTGGGCAGATGATGCACCTAGATCCCAAAGCCTGGGCAGATGATGCATGAATTAGAATGGCCTGGATGATACACCTACCCTCCAACACCTCTGGTTCCAAAGTGATTCCAAAAGCAAGAGAAGCAAAGTGACACCTTATTCTCATTGCATCACTCAGATGGGAGAAATCATGGATCAATGACCTTGTCAGTCTTTTACAATGGAAATTCTCCAGATAACAGCAAATTTTCCTCATCAATTCAAACATCCATGATGACATTTGTATCAAATGAGAGCTACTGAACGTACATGTCTGGATCATATTAAACAAGCCCTCAGAAATAAATAGTTCTGACAACCAGTCAAGGAGTGATTTGCTTAAGGAAGAAGGCCATCTACTCTGAAAGTGTTTGAAGGCAAATGGAAAATGTATACACAATAGTGTACAGCTACAGCATCCATACCTAAAATACATAACTAAATATCTAACTACTTTCTCAGGCTCTATGACAATATAAAGTTAGTGCCAATTAAAGGTTACTACTCTATGATCACTGACACCTTTCATCATCATGGAAGAGAGAATACTGGATAAAACAGACTTATCCAACCTCCTCTCCAACTTTGATTATTCACAGCCAAAAACATTTGTGCCCAAAGTAGAACCTATCCTGGGAACTAACCTGGTTAAAAAGAAAACATTCTAACCACATTCACGGGCATCTTTGGCTCACCTATTATACAATACTTGCTTCCTTATTACATTAGGAATGGCAGGCAGAATTAGCAGACTTCTTGCCTTTTCAGGGGACTCAAATTACATGCAGTTCTGACAAGACAGGTCAGTTTCACTTATGATAGTTCCCTCTTTCATAAAAAATAAAAAGGCTTCCAGACCTTTGTGTTGAAATCATTTTCTCCTCTGGGCACTTCCAGGTGAGGCCACATATAGGATCCAGTGCCAATACACTGAGGGAGATCATGCCTGTTTACATGGACAATATAACAGCACAGACCCTTTCATACTGGATTAAGTGGGTTTGTATAACTACAAATCAGATTAATATATTAGCCATTTGGCTTACCAGGTTAGAGCAATTTGCCACAAGCATTGCCTTTGACCAGAACTGTTCTCTAACACAACATGTCACTTTTCCAGGTCTTCAAAAGCTTCATAAGATATGGCTTAATGACTTTGCTGGATTTGTGGGAGGGAAAATTTTTCCTTTTCAAAGCCACTCCATGATAGATGGAGCCTTCTCCAGTTGGGTTACCTAGAAGCTGTCTCACATTTCCAGGGTAAAGGATGTACCTCCTTCCACCTCTTGCCTATTATCCTAAGGTATTATAATTGGTAACATATTTAAAAAAGAAACTCATTTTTTCTAGTAAAATGTTTGTTTGCAAATACTTTCCCAATCATAATATACATACACTGTCACAGCCTCCCCACAGAGAATGTGCCTAATGCTCCAGTAGTAACTAAGATATTCACGGGTTTTGCTGCCAATCTCTATATCAGGAAGAGATCGCTCTGCCTGACCACATTTAGCTCATTCGGATAAAAAGTTTTATCTGGGAGGGTATGATCTGTGAGTTGGTAGTAGTTATTGTAAGATATTATGATTAGGTAATATATTCACAAAGAAACATTTTAGTAGAAAAATAAATATCTACATGCAAGTCACATGATCATATTCTACAGGTATGTGGTGAGTTTCCTCCTGGATTCCACAATAGGTTTGTTCATCATCTACCTTGGATTGAAAATAACTCAGGTTATTGCACACCGGAAGGGATGGGAAACCCTCTACTTTGGAGAATATGGTAAGTTAAGTAAAATTGATTGATTTTTGTTGTTATTATTTCCCCTTACAGGCTCTCTTACTCTTAGGATTTCATTTATACATAAATTATTTTTTTGAAATCTCATAAATATTAGCAATGGCATAAATATTTTCTTGAATTCTTTTAGACAGTTTGTCCCCTAGGGGTGGAAGACAGGGTCAAAAACCCCCTTGATGCCAGAATTGGGAGTCAGACTGAGTAAAAACAAACTTTGGTTTCAAAACTGGGTGTCAAATTAACATTTTGGGGGTAAAGGAAACACTTTAGACCCCATAATGTGGTTAAAGAGAAATTGATAGGAATGTTCATAATTCACAAAACCATAATTCACCATAATTTAGTTTGACTAAATAATGGGTAATATTGTGAAATGATTAATTGATGTATTGATAATTTTTCCATATTGATGCAAGCAAAGTGAAAAATCAATGCAAACAATACTTGCCATATACAAGTTATTTCAGTCTCCAGTTTTGAATATGGAGTTGGTAATTTCCTTTTTCAGTGAAATCATTGAATGCCCGTGGTCACAGCAGTTTCTTTGCATTTGCAGGAAATACAGTGTGTAGGATTTGGTTGTTAGTCATCAGTGCAAACACATTTGGACTTAATTCAGATCAGACATTCCTTGAATGAGGAAGACACCATAATGCCTTCAAAATTTAGGTGTTGACATGAAATTGATAACTAAACTGTTTTCAAGTCATTCATGCAAACTAAGGGCATGGTGACCATGATGACTCCTGCACTCAAGTCATTCATGCTAACAAAGGGCATGGTGACCATGATGACTCCTGCACTCAAGTCATTCATGCAAACAAAGGGCATGGTGACCATGATGACTCCTGCACTCAAGTCATTCATGCAAACAAAGGGCATGGTGACCATGATGAGTCTTGCACTCAAGTCATTCATGCAAACAAAGGGCATGGTGACCATGATGACTCCTGCACTCAAGTCATTCATACAAACAAAGGGCATGGTGACCATGATGACTCCTGCACTCAAGTCATTCATGCAAACAAAGGGCATGGTGACCATGATGACTCTTGCACTCAAGTCATTCATGCAAACAAAGGGCATGGTGACCATGATGACTCCTGCACTCAAGTCATTCATGCAAACAAAGGGCATGGTGACCATGATGACACCTGCACTTAAGTCATTCATGCAAAGGGCATGGTGACCATGATGACTCCTGCTCTCAAGTCATTCATGCAAACAAAGGGCATGGTGACCATGATGACTCTTGCACTCAAGTCATTCATGCAAAACAAAGGGCATAGTGACTATGATGACTCTTGCACCTGATCAAAGGAGCAACCTGAAATGACATCAAAGGTTCAATAAAATCACTGACAGTTAAAGTTCATATTTTTTTTATCTTGTCAAGGATGATAGTGACTTGTAAACATGATAAGTCTCTATCAGTCTGTAATTCATATACTGGAAATAACAACATTACTATGTCAACATAAATAAATGTCACATCCCTACCACTGGCAGACCTTCTAAAGATGAAAGACCATGAAATCAATATGGATATCAATAATGTATATTATGTATTGTTAGTAGTATCAATATGCAGCAATGTTGTTTCATTTCAGCACCCAATATTTCCCCCAATTCAGCCATCTGTTCATTTTGACCCAAGTTGCATATTTTTTGTTTTGTTCATTGGTAGCATGTCATAAAGGTCTGAGGAAATGTAATAGAAATTTATTGGTCGTTATGTAATGGATTGTTAGATAGGAATATTTTGAGAGAAAATGTTATGGAAATGTATTGGTTGTTATGTAATGGATTATTAGAGTTAGATGACAATATTTTAAGAGGAAATGGTATGGAAATTTATTGGTCATTATAAAATAGATTATTAGAGTTAGATGGGAATATTTTGAGAAGAAATGTGATGGAAATTTATTGGTCATTATGTAATGGATTATTAGATGGGAATATTTTGAGAGGAAATGTATTGAAATTTATGTACGTGATCTAGTGGTTAGCCTGAGGTTCACATGGTGCAGTGGTAGCTAAGTTGGTACAGTGTCAAGACTTCTAATCCAAGGGTTGTGGGTTCAATCCCATATAGGCCACCCCAGAATGGCTGCCTCAGCTGTTCTTGGGAAAGAAACATTTAGCTCACATTTCCTCTGCATGACAATAATATGTTCAAAGTGTTATTAAATTTCAACTAAAATTTTAGAAAAAATGCTTAATTTTGTATTATTTATTTTCTTGTTGTTTCTACAGGAAGTCCTCCCCAGTGTAATGCATATGTTGGACAATGTGGTTTATACATCCTGGTAATGATTGTGGAGAAACTATTTATGACGTTCCTCATTCAGTTTAAGTTTTGGGAGAATGTAAGTGTTGCATTTTGATACCAATTTGATAGTGCACAGAATTGAAGTTTCCCTGAAACCAAAACAAATATCAATCTGTATAAAAATAGACCATTTTACTTTGACTCTCAAGGCCCAAGATATATTTGATGATTAAGAAAGAAATTCATAAAAACAGAAAGATGTATTTACCAATTATTCTTGTAATTTATAGTTTTACTTAATCTAATCTTAATATCTTTGCAATATTTAATCCTAAATTAAAATGATAAGCTGACAATGTGTTGATTATCTCATTAATCATGATATTGTAATTCCATTTAATTAGTTTCTTAATAACTTGTGGTAGGGGCCCTGAGTGGCCAAGTGGTCTAAAGTGATCACCATTAGGAATCATTGCCATCTAACCTCTGACTACATGGGTTAAAGTCTCGGATTCAGTCAAGGTGGACATGTGAGAAAGCTTGCTAGTAGCTTTTGGTAAGTCAGTGGTTCTTTCTGGGGTGTTCCCAGGTTTTTTTCCTCCACCATTTATACTGGCCACCACGTATAGCCTAACTTGTGCTGAAAAATGGTGTTAAACCCTATAACAACAACAGCAATAACTGGCAGTAAGATCACATCTTGAAATGAGTATTCTAATTGATCATAGTGAAAATGATGCTGACTGCTATTTTGTATAAACATCGTAACAAAAATCCTTTTCTGTGCTTGTTTGACTGTTTTTATCATGTAAAATGTAGCTTTTATATCTTAAAATTGTGTTGATACATGTATTTTTATTCAAAGATGGGAACAGGGAGTATATGTGAAAATAAGGGTATCTATATTTATTGCAGGTCAGGAAATTCATTATGGCCCCAGTGAAGGATCCAAAGTTGGAACTGGTGATAGTCATGTTTATAGTGCCATTAGTTGTGAATGTGAGTGCTAGTTATTATCATTGTGATAGTAACAGTCATTATGTAACCTGACTTTGAGGTGACCAAAATGATTTTTTAGTTCAATAAAGAATATAATAGCATGTAAATCTGCAACTAGCTAATGTGACAAGAAATATTAATAGATTTCAGTGGTTCTGGTTCTCCAGCAAAATATATTTCCTGATCATATTAACAGTAAGAATTATTTTCTGATGCCTCCAGAATCCAGACATCCTTGAAATACTACGAAAAATCTTGCATTATTATAGAACTACACAGTATATATAAGGCAATACAAAAATCCAAATAAATCTTTTTAACTAAATGACAGTTAATTTACTGCCTGACATAAAATGTGTACTATCAATAGTTTCATTGTACTTTGTTCTAGAACATATTTTCAGATTTTTTTTTATTGCAGCACAGTTGAAAACTAACAAAATCTGCAAGGACCCCCTGATTTTGTATTTCTCATATTGCATTTGCCTCTGCAAGTTTATTGATTTCTTTGATAAGAATGTCTTGGATGATAATGTGTTTTCCAGATATTTTGTGGTGAAGAGGGGCAGATTGTTAAAATTCTTAAACCCTGTCATGAAAGAATTATTCACTTTTGCAGTCTTCACAATCACATGATTAGAAGTCATGCTGATAATCCCAATGCATGTGCCATATTCCAATCCTTTCTTTGCTAATGATTGATAGTTCACACCGTTTTAATCTGGAGATCACTTTCTAGTGCAATAAGTGTTGAGGTTAAACATTTGGACAACATCTTGCAGAGCTTGATGGAAATCATGTGAGAGCTCACAAAAAAAGGAAAATACTCCATCCACTTTCTAGTGCAATAAGTGTTGAGGTTAAACATTTGGACAACATCTTGCAGAGCTTGATGGAAATCATGTGAGAGCTCACAAAAAAAGGAAAATACTCCATCATAACATTGCATATGCTAGTCTGGTTCCCTGTTTCATATGCTCATTGCATTGCACTCCGCTATACAAATAGCAGGGTGCAATGCAGGGAGCAAATGAAGCAGGGAACCAGAGTATGCCTATGCTCGAAGTATGCATGATGCCATCCATCATCCAAAGAATTGGATAAAAAATAAATCATGATCACATTATGCAAATCCTTTGCATAAAGAAACACACAGCAACAGAATGTGTGCATCAATTTTCCACAGTGTGCATCCCTGATGTATAAATGTGCATAAAGGAAAACAATTATAATGTATATTTTAGCAATCTTGTTAAGTATGAGCTCCACTATAAACAGTTTATGTGTTGTAATATTCTTTCTTTGTTTTCTTTTCTCTTTTTCATCGCAGATATGTCATTTGCAAAACATGCCTAAAATGCATGAAATGTACTTCTAAATGTATATGGTATGTGTGCAGTGTGGGCTGAGGATGTTTGGTCCAGTATTTTGAAACATCAGTGTAGAGGGCAAAATAAATGTCCACGTTTCAGGTGTTCATTTTTAGCAAACATTCTAGTTTTGAATCGATAACCAGTACTTTGGGGTACATATAGTTGCTGCTCCTGTTCCCTATGAATAGATCAAAGATGGTTCCTTTGGTTACTGCTACCAAATATCTAGTTGGATCTAGTCACATCAGGCAGTTCCAATACAGATTTTTGGGAATTACAGATGATTCAAATGATTTTGAAAGCCTATTCTCTGAGGAAGTCAACAAATGAATTGTATGAATCAAGGACAATTTTTAATCCTAGTTTGCATAAGTCCTTATCTATGCCAAACCTGCATCAAGGAATGTTGAAATCAGGTGTATGTAATTATTTTCCATAACAACTTCTTGTAACCTGGACTTGGTAAGACGATATGTACATCTTAAATATTAAAAGCCATTCTCAGTGTCTCATACACATGGGTAGAATGCATTCAAAGCAAGATTTGGCTGATAATGTCATACAGCTCAGTTGTGGTGAATGAAATCACCAGAACTCTGAATTATGGGAATACCTTTATGTTTATACCTAATACCACATCAACATCGACCTTCCACCTCACTGAAGTAGTTATCATACAAGACTTACAGCCTCATATCAGACTCTATATGAGGTGGATGAACAATGCCTTCAGAGCTTACCAAAGACTCTTGTCATGGAAATCAAGACAAAGTTCCACATACACCAGCTGCTTGGCTAAAGGTAATAAATTAAATTGGTGTATTTGGAGTTTTCACTGGATCAGGTAGGTCTTATGAAGATTTTGGCAAACAAAGTATGAGCAATTTGCATGACCCTGACCTTTGAATGTAAGTCTTACTATGAGACTTAGAGAAGTCTGTCAGCTGGCGTGTCCAGTATGCCTATTTTACATCATTTGGCCTGACAAATAAGAGAGCGCAATCTTGTTTGTCCTCAGGTAATTGCATGGACAGGTACCATTAATGAGAGCACAACTTTAATCCCAGGTACTACCTTGCAACATTTTGCAGGAATTACCTGGGAAACTTTTAAATCTAAGACAATAACCAAGGAAGTCTCCTTAAAAAACTTAATCTTTTGTTGTGCTTGCCTCACATGGGAAAAGTTGATCCCTTCATTCAAGCATTAATGAGGTTCCTGCAGGATGATGTTAGTAGAAGTTGTATGCTTTAGCATTTCCTCCTCTTGTCTATTATCCTACTGTTAATATGGTCAGGTATTTGGCAGTGAAAAGAAAATTTTCTAGAAAATTTTGTTTTAAAAAAAAATACCTGCCCAACCACATTCTTTTTATTTACTCCCACCATTCTCTGCAAAAGCAAGCATCATTTTAATTGTGTCATTCAAGTTTAACGTTATTGGAAATGGGTAGCCACTTGGATATAATCTGTAAGAGCTACTCCCATTTGTCCATATCATATCTAGATAATAGATGTTTCTGGAGGTAAAAGATGGTAATGTCTCATGTCAAAGTAATTGGGTAAGTAATTTCAGAAAAACATTTTCCTGAAAATTTCCTGTTTTTTTTAAAGATTGCTTTTGAAACTTTTTTTTAGTTCCTAAGCCATTTAAAGTAAATAAATTATAATTAAATTATCATGTTTTGTACAAAATGAGTTAACTATGGATATTGTATAGTACACACTAGTTAAAAAAAAACTTCATACAAATTTAAGATTCATCTTCAATAAAAACTGAACAGTTGTACTAGAAAGAATAAATGTGATTGGTTTATTTCTCCCATGGTCATATTTTTCAGGCCTTCATATTCTGGGTGGTTGATAACTTTTTGAAGCGGAAGAATAAAACAACAAAGACTTTGTATGTAAACAATGATGACCATACATCTGTGAAGTACTACAGATCATCGGGTGGTGCCATGCAGTATAACAAAATCGATAAAGGTGAAGATGGAGACTCAGATATCATTATCTCTACAGATGATGATGTAGAGACACGGCTTCGCCGTACACCTGAAGGAACAGAACTTTTAATTAGCTGATAGTCATGGTCATGTAACATTGAAGGGATTTAGGGTCAGGTCATCTTTTACACACCTGCTCTTGTCTTAGACTTTTGTAAATAGATATTCCATGATGTTCATGCCAACCTGGCCCTGTAGTCATAAAAGTTCCTGAAAATTCAGAATCATCATATTTGTTTTTATAACTTGAGTTTAATAATGATGGAGATTTTTGGACTTCCTTGACCAGCTGGTATGTAAAATTAGTGGTATTGAGAAACGTTTAGTACAATTTATGAATAAGAAATTTAGTTCAAGTTCGGTTATAGTACTTGTACAGTTTTGTGACTAGGGTTGTGGTTTGCCAAGGGATTTTTGTTGCTTTTTTTTTTGTATTTACATGAGTATGTCTTTAGAAAAGGCATGATTCAAATCTCGGATTTTGCATCAATGCAATGTTCTTTTATGGCTTCTGTCATTTATATTCTTCCTGTAATATTTGCCAACTTTTTCATTTTGTATTTCTTGCTGTTAGAGACAAACATTAATGGGAAGAAGTGTTGTCAGTTTACTTGAAGTAGTTGAATTTTTTTCCACACATTAATTATGCCTTTTGTTAGTCTCTACAATTTTTGGTTGCAAAGTGCTGACACTAAGATGAAATTGGTATACTCTAGAGGCTACCTTTGACTGTCTTACAAGTAAGAATTACACCCCTACCCCCATTCCAGCCATGATCACATGTTCCTTAGGTATGATTGCATGTGTAGAGTTTGCTTTAAGAATATTTAACAATGTCATAGTTATTGCAGTGCTTGTGTATTTAAACCTTTCACTGCATCCAAAGAGCCTCAAAGGAAAGTTCCCCAAAATGTGTCTCTATGATGCACAATGAATCTTATGTTTAGCACCCAGAATTAGGTAAGAGAGATAGAGAGAGAGTTGAAAACAAATGGACAGATTGAGAGCATGAAAATACAAATGCGTTATGAAACTAAGTCAGTTTGCAACAATATATGTAACAATGTGATGAAGTCAAGAAAATTGAACAATTTTATCATTGAAATGTTTTCATTTTTGACCTTTTGATCTTTTTTTGTTTAGGTTTGTCACAATTTAGAAAATATTTTGACAAGTTTTTTTTTTTTAATTGGTAGATATGATATGGAAAGTGGACCAGTATCATGTCTTAAGATGTTGCTATATGTTTCAGCACTGTGACCAAAGAGTTTTTTTTCAAGTAATAAAATCCCACTGAATCACATAAAATTTCACTGAAAGGGTTATATCAAAATGCTCATAAACTAGTTCATTGGACTGGAATTTTTGTTTGCATTTATTTGCCAAAATTTTACTTACAACTTATTTTGGTATGGACAGTTTATTGCATGCAGATAAATATGTTGACTTTTTCCCTTTGGGTTAATATACTGTTTTTTTTTAAATTTTATTTAAATATGTATATTTTCATTTATTAAGCTTTATTCCAATAGAAATCCACCTTTTATCCTTTTTAATTGTTTGTCCATTTGAAAACAATAAAAGCATATAAAACTATACAGGTTGAAGAGTTTAGATTACTGTAGTTTATTTTCTAAATAGACTGAAAAGAATAAGGCCATTATGTTTAGTCCATTGTCAAAGCATTACCTTTGCCATTCTAACATTGATCCAAAAGTAAATTGGTAGTAAATATGATGCGTAAAAGAATTGTAAGCTCTTGATGATGAGACACTTCAAATATGAACACAATGCATGAAAATGTAAATCCAGTGATACCACTCAAAACCAAACCTATTTGGAACCAGCTAAAAGTTTGGTTTTGAGGGTTTTTCAGATTATTGAGTTAATTTTACTAAAGAGAGAGAATATGGAACTTGAAGACTATTTATTGAAGTTTCATTGAGATTGGTTTAATGTGGTTTTGGGTTTGTAGAAGTTTTTCTGTATAAACAAATTAAACTTTAATTCAAATTTAATAAGACCTTTTATAAATCTGATCTAGACCCATTAGCTTAAAACGATAAAGGTGTTGCAGAATAAATTGTCTTATTTATTTCAATTACAAGGTATCACAAATATGAGCTGAATTAACCGGTCGGGGGTTATAAAAATAAACAAATGTAACCACAAATGCAACACAAGATTTTTATGTGGCTTTTTCAACTTGATGTCAAAAGAATGAGAGAGTATTTTGTATAGTTATTTATTTCTTTGTAATACTAATAGATCCAAAATATGAATTGGATTGAGGAAGCACAAGTAAATGAAAAACTAATTTAAACTTGAACCCAAATCTTCCATACTGTGACGTTGACCCGGTGATTCATTTCATGTATGAACAAGAAGGAAACCTTTTTACAAAATTAATGATGGTGATACCAATTTCTCTATTTTCATATATGGGACTGCTGTGTATTGATTTGCCACCATTGGCTTTATGTCTATGCATAATTATATTTTGTTTCTCTAGAATCACATTTCATGTTAGGTTTATGAAAAATGATGCCATACACTGGAAAAATTTAGTATATCTACGTGTAGAAATAGTTCCTATTTTAGTACTTCACTTTAAAAGAAAATTGTCTCCATTTGTTGTTTATGTTTGCCTTCATCACACGATGGAAGTGTTCTTTGTCTTGTTTGTATTATGTAAAAGACAAATATCAGAAACATGGTGATAAGGGATATAAGTCTCAAGCCTCATGATTGATTGTTGGTAGGTGAAAACTGAATATAATTCTCTGTTTTATCTGGTTGATAACAATTTGAGTTTGTGGAGTTTACTAGAAGTATAGAAAATTTCCTATTTTCATTTTTCTATTACAGAATGGATGTGTTCATATTATTGTCTGGTTTTTAAAAAGTTACAAGTTTGACTACATACAAGCTGATGAGGTTTGTACAATTAGGCTGATATTAAAATTTGTCTATATTAACTGATTAAATCGACATGGAAAATATATTTACTGTATATTTTGTCAATAGTATCTTCAAGGTATGTTTTGTCAATAGTATCTTCAAGGTATGTTTTGTCAATAGTATCTTCAAGGTATGTTTTGTCAATAGTATCTTCAAGGTATGTTTTGTCAATAGTATCTTCAAGGTATGTTTTGTCAGAATATTTTGCTTTGTATAAAAACAAAAACTTTATACATATTCATAGTGCTGTGGTTTTACATGGTTCTTGCTTTTGACTGGGTCATTTTCTTGCATGAGGTCAAGATGCTTAAAGAGGGAACAGCTTGTACCTTTTGAATCATATATCTTTCAAATACTGTCTGCATCTGTAATTAAATGGTTGACATATTTTGACTTGTCTTTTGATTCTGATAGAATTTGTAATTTTGTAAATATTGTGCCCTATTTATTGGATGATATTAAAATGTTAATTACAGTTGTCATGGTTATGATTTGTATTCTTGTCCTTTGTTTACATATTTAATGTTAAAAGAATACTTCATATGTTAGTTCTGCATGTATGTGGGCCATTTTCAGAATTTTGTCTTTTTATTTAAAGCTAATTGAATGGATTTGTATGACAGAAGGGTCAGGTATTTATATTGTAACATTTTGACAAAATTAAATTAGCTACTGATTTTGGTTTGGTTTGGTGTTTTTATGATACAGCAATACAAGGTTATCTTATTCCAAGGCAGTTTGGTTTGGTGTCTTTATGATACAGCAATACAAAGACATTTAATTCCAAAGCAATTTGGTTTGGTGTTTTTATGATACAGCAATAGATGGACATTTAATTCCAAGGCCTTTTAGTTTGGTGTTTTTATGATACAGCAATATAAGAATGATATTTAATACCAAGATAGTTTGGTTTGCTTTTTAAAGCACTATAAGGATATTTAACACCAAGGCAATTTGAATAAAGCACCTTGCCCAAGCTGACTTGGGCTGATTTTAAGGTAGGATTCAAACCCATAACCTCTAAACCACTTCAGCACATGTAACATGTTTCCCTTGCACTATAGGATGTCAAGATCTTATTGTGTCTTATACAGTCCTATGACTTTCATATTCATATTTTGAAGTCATATTAAAGTCTGTTGCACAATATCAGTGGAATATAAGGGATCCCATTTCTCTTTTTTCTTGTTTTGAATTTCAATCTCATAGACGCTTGTGATTAAAACAATTAATGATTAACCAAATATTTTCCAGGCATATGCTGTAAATAATAGGAAATCACTACTTAAAATTTCTTGTAAATTCATTTATTATTGACTGATATAAATGCAGTATTATGTCATATTCACAATTAATGCAATATGTAATACAATGAGGTATCTTCTGGTTGGATGTGATATGTGTAAATATGAGATTCATGAATGGTGTCTTTCTTTTTCTCACTTTTTATATTGTTGACATTGTATTGAAGCAGAAATTTGTAATTTGAAAAAAGTCTTATGATTCTTCAGAACAGTGCATCAACAAATATTCTGTAATGGCTGCCACTCACTTGTTTTTGAAAAGCTACATTTAAAATTTTTATTTATATTTATGTTACTTTTTTGTACTTGTTAAAATTTTGTGCATATTCGTAGTTCACAATATTATACTCTTTTTTTAAATCTTTGCCTTTATAGAACAGAAGTATAAAAGAAATCCTCATGATGGATTGTCCATCCTTCTGTCTGTCATGAAATGTAGTAAATATAATGGTCATCACCTCAAGATGCACATAGTGACCAACCACTTTTCTTCCACAATCAAGTTATTGGCCTTTATGGCATATGACTCCATGCAGCTAGTTCACCATTTTTAATGGATACCATGAAACTCTGATTTTATTTTGTAGTCACCAACTGAAGTTGTGGGGCCTCAGATGATCAGGTGGTTCTTATAATGTGTACTAAATCTTATCATGTCAGCTTGGTTTTGTAATGTCTGCTTGGTCTTATAATATCTACTTAGTTCTTATAATGTCTGCTTGGTCTTATAATATCTGCTTGGTTCTTATAATGTCTACTTAGTTTTTATAATGTCTGCTTGGTCTTTTAATGTCTACTTGGTCTTATAATGTCTGCTTGGTCTTATAATGTCTGCGTAGTTCTTATGTCTGCTTGGTTCTTTTAATATCTACTTGGTCTTATAATGTCTGCATTATACTTATAATGTCTGCTTGGTTCTTATTATGTCTACTTGGTCTTATTATGTCTACTTGGTCTTATAATATCTACTTGGTATTATAATGTCTGCTTGGTCCCAAATTAATATGGTATGAGTCTGACATCCTTTATCACTGCCACTGCAGCTATCTTGAACATTTTGTTATAACTACTTTTTACATGGAAAGTCATATCAACATTGGGTTTTCACAAGAACACATCTGTAAGATATCAGCTAATCTGACAAATATGGCCATCAAGGCAGCCATCTTGAAAATCTTGCTTTTGCTTAATTGTAGCCTAAATGGAAAGTCTTGTCAGAAGAGGACTTATTGTGTGTATTTGAGCTTAAATAAAAATGATGCCAGTCTGAATCTGAAACATGGTCACCATGGTGGCCCTCTTCAAAACTTTGTTATTGCAAATCCTTCATAATGTATGGTTATATTTGCCAAAAGACTTGGTTGCCCCAAAATTACATTATATAAGACCAATAATACTTTGAAAATTATATTGCAGAAAATATCAGAGATAGTTTGAACACAGTTAATGGAATAAAAGATTTTTCAGTTCCTAGAAGTTGTTTTCATTTAGTTGAGTGTCAGTCCCTTCTGTGAACTCTTGTTATAGTGCTGTGGCCCTATTTTCTTGTAGCTTAATACATTGTTTCACACAATCTCCATAGCACAACTAGTCACATGGTTTTTGATGCATTGCTATATAAAGTTTAGTAAATATTTAGCTAATCACCTGAAAACAAATCATTTTGCTTTCCTATTCTTTTGTTACAGTTAATGCCCATTTTGTCTTGAAACAGTGTATGACAAGCTTGTCCTGCACTTTTTTATGAATTGCCTTGATAATTGGAAAATGTTCTGTTCTTCAGTGGAAGATTTGCAGATGGAAAAGTTACTTTTCTCCCACAATTTTTTAAAAAGCTTTTGCCCAGCTTGTAGCTTAATGGAGTGAATAATAACAATATTGTCGATGCAAAAAATAGTTCTATTTTTGATGATGGATTGTCATAAACTTTGTGAATATTATGGCCATTATCTCAAGATGCTTATATTGACAGATCACTGTGCTTGAGTAATTTTGATTAGAGTTGTTTCCCTTTTTGTCTTGTAACATAATGCACCATATAACACAATCTTGTTAGTGCAGCTAGTCCCACAGTTTATGTTTCTCTTTTTGTTTGATTACTATGAAATCTGGTTCATATTATGGTCATCACTGAAAGATGTAAATACTGACAAAAATTTGCTCTCTCATGACTATTTTTAATAGTTACTTTCCTTATTCCTTAAAGCAGGTTACAAGGTAGGACAGAAAATTTGTCAATGCAACATTGTGAATTCAGCTACTTTCACATATTTTAGTGGATTGGTGTAAAATGTAGTAGTCATCATGAAAAGATGTTGAATAGTCATTTTATTCCAACTGCTTTCAGAAGAGTTTTTCATTGAACTGTTGATTAGTCTCCCTTTTGTGATAGTCATGGGATACAGGAGTGGCAAAGGTATTTTAGGTGAGAAGACTGTTCAGTATTCCCCAACCCAATCTAGTCAAAGTGTGACAGCCAACATCCAAATACTAATATGTACACATGGTAATATATTTACTTTCCCATTCATTTCCTGCTATTTTGGAAAATTATGAACTATAAAAGTCACAATTTAACTGATGATTGAAATGAAACGATATTTTAAAGGTCACTGGCCATATATATTGTACAAACATATTATTATAGTAAAAAAAATGCATTTGTTATATATGCACACCACAAAATTTTTTAATTAGAATTAAAAGTCCACTGTCTTAAATGAAAAAATTATTCAGCAATCTCCGTAAACAATTGGTAGTTCTCCATGTGCCAAAATCAGATATCACATACATTTATTTCTTCTATTCAACCTAATCATTCAAGTGTTTAATTTCCCCATGTAAAAGTCTATTTGATGTATCTTATAATTGTGCTTTTGTACAGCAAATATGGTACACTGTGTTGCATATGGATGTAATCAAAAGATTGATGATGGAACAAAATGGTTATTTCTTTTTTTGAAAGACCCTTTTTTTACCAGAAAAGAGTGGATTGATGTTGTGGGTATGAATAGAGTGATGGATGGGAAAATTGTACCAAGAGAATATCTCCCTACTTGGGCTAAAATTAAGATGATTTGTTCCAACTCGAAAGACAATTTGGTCCAACTTAATAGTTTTGACAAGTTCTTTTTCTTTACACAAGTAGATACTATGTAAGATATATTAAGCAGGACAAAATGTTTTTGATAATTTTTATAGATTGTTAAAAAAAATAGGTTTTAAGGAAATAAAATAAAACAAATTTATACAAACTTAACTATCATGATATTCTTTACAAGAAAATAATCATACTTCGTAACGTACATATGCATGAGCGAAAACAAACTGATATATCTTGCTCATTCTAATTAAAATATTTATATACATTCTTTTTTTATGCTAAAGTCTTTCAGTCAAATTATTGATGTTGATTTATAAAACAATAATACTTAACAAGTAATATTCTACAGAATATAGATACATTTTTCTAAGAGTAGCAACACCAAAGATGAGATGTTACAGCAAATGTATTTAATTTTAGGCTTCAGGTTGTAACATTGCTGCATAAAATACACACTTGATTACACTCTTGAGAGAGAAAAATGCTGAGCATTTTTGTCAGTATTTAGTTGCTGCAATGTAAGCTTTTGCCAGTTAATTTTGTTTGTTTTATTTTTCAAGTTGATGTCTTAGTATGTGTGCATGTAAACTGAAAGCTTGTCAATGTAGTCGATCATATTTGTTCCATTATTCCATAAAAATAAGAAATAAAATAATTTTGTGTCTAATTTTGGCCCTCCCCCTGCTCATTACAATAAAAAGATAAACAAAACTTATATTTGGAGAGAAAAAAAATGAAAGAAACTCAACTTCCATTGTTATCAATTATTCCTTCTTTTTTGCAAAATTTATTAAAGAAAATAATATATCCATAAAATCCATATATGTAGTGGATGCAGACTTACATAGTGTGTAGCTTATGTCAGATAAAAAAAATTGCAAAAGAGACAAGAATATTACCTGAAAGCTTGAAGGTACCTGCCATTCACACATGTTATATTATAAAAAGTGCAAACCGATCAAGATTATATTGTATCCAGGTTAATTATACAGTATCTCGCAAATAAAAATAAATTATTTGAAAAGACATTCACGGTGAGTGCAAATGATAATCTTTTTGCTAGCATGGGTTACAAAAGTATTATTGAAGCAAGTTATTGCAGTGTATACTATTTACCCAGCAGTCATTAATGCCAGTTTATATCAATTATGACTACATATGGCAAACAAATGGAAGCTAAGGTGATGATTAAAAAAATCTGGCAGCGAGCAATAAACTCATTGCTAAAACTTGCAGACAGAATATAAAATACAAAGGTTGTTTTATTACAAAACAAGTCAACCCTGGAAAGTGACTTTGAATTCTATTAAATGTGTAGACTTTTTTTTTGTATGAAGTCAGCCGACATAAGGAGCCAACATTAGTTCCTTTGTATTCTTTTAAAAGTTGCTGATTTCTTATTTTTACAAAGTCAGCCAACATAGGGAAGCCAACATTGATTCCTTTTTATCTGTATTAACTGGAATTTTGGAAATAAATTGAAACAAATGGAACAATTTTGAAAGTTACACAATCTAGTGCATCATGCATGCACATCAATAAAAGGCTGAATAGTAAATTAGTTTTCAATATTTTCATTTAAATGTTCCCAATCCATAGTTTATAGTTTTAGTTTTCAATAAGAAGAAGCATGTGCTTTGTCTTTATGGGTAAAATGTATGTCATTTCCAGTTGGCATCCTCTATAGGTGGGAAATCGTATCTAAGGGAAGTAAAAACATTGTATACTTCTATTTCAAGTAATGAAACTATTATTTCTTCTTTAAACTTGATAATTGTTTTTTTTTTCTGCAAATATAACTACTAAAAGAAAATGTTGGTGTATGGTCAGTGACCTTTAATTTTCTTCCCGTTATAGGATATGAGAGAAAGGAATATATGACTCCAAACTCCATCTTAAGTTCCCTAATGCTGTCAAACATTTATGTACAGCATAGACTTGTTTATACATCAGGTCCAACTACAAAAAACATAGACCTTGCAGTTACATAATGTGCTTCGAGATCTGACCGTACATTATTGATTGAATCCAACCAGTAGACTAGTGCATATGATATGTACAGTACTACATAAAGGTTTGACAGCTGCCATCGGTTATCAGTCTTTAGAATAGAAAGTTGCTATAAAATCAAAAATATTCATGGAGGATTTATTTTCTTTTTTTTTACTTGTGGGTTACAAATGTCCATAAAAGCTACCACATGGTCATAATCAATATTCTGAACAGTGCCTGTAAATTACTGGCAAATTGTTAAATTTGTAATTGAAATGATTCTTGATGCATGAAACTACATAATTACTGATCAGAGTTGTTGAATTATTTTAAATTGTGAATGATAATGTTATATAAGGCATTTATGCTACTATATACTGAGATATGCAACTTCAGTATCACATCTTGAACAAAAGTTGTGAATTCTAGGGTTATATAAGGCATATATCCCACTGTATATCCAGATATACAACATCAGTATGAGCGTTATTATCCTGGGCAAAAATTGTGAATTTATGTGTTATATAAGGTATATATCCTACGGTATACCCAGATATACAGCATCAGTACAAGTGCAATATTGTTGTTATCCTCAGCAAAAGTTGTGAATTATAGTGTTATATAAGGTGTATAACCCACTGTATACCTAGATGTGCCATATCAGTATGAGCATTATTATCCTGGACAAAAGCTGTTATTTCTAGTGTTATATTAAGGTGTATATCCCACTTTATAATGAGATATGCCATATTAGTATAAGTGCTCCATTAATGTTATCCTGGACAAAAGCTGTTATTTCTAGTGTTATATTAAGGTGTATATCCCACTTTATACTGAGATATGCCATATTAGTATAAGTGCTCCATTAATGTTATCCTGGACAAAAGCTGTTATTTCTAGTGTTATATTAAGGTGTATATCCCACTTTATACTGAGATATGCCATATTAGTATAAGTGCTCCATTAATGTTATCCTGGACAAAAGTTGTGAATTCTAGTATTATATAAGGTATATATTCCACTGTATTCATAGTTATGCCATGTTAGTATGAGTTTTATATTGTGTTATACATATGTAAATGCTGTTCCCCCCTCATTAACTAATGTTAATTGTCATTCATTAATGTTAATCCAGCTTTAGCTGGATTGCACTTTCACACTTACATTTTGTGCCATCTTTACTCAAAGCATTTACTTCTTTTCTTTAATTTTTATAGCCTGGTATGAAAAGTCAAGATTGCATGCATTGTGGCTTCTTATGTATTGTCCATTATACAGGATAAAAGTCCCTTTTGTGTTTAAATGCCAAACTGTTTTCAAGAAATATTGCTCCAGCACAACTGAACTAAAACACAAGAAGATATACATTGGAGATGAATGACATAATTTAAGATACCCATTACTGGACTGGTTACTGTAACAGCTTTTGTAACTCTGCTAAAATCTTCATTGTGCTACCAGCCACTCAATACATTCATTCCTGGTCGTGTCATAGCTTGGGAAGAAATAAACATTTCTATTAAGTTGTAGATTTGAATGGACTCACTGTAGACTGGTAATATAACTCTTTGTTTAAAAAAAGACATGTGAAGCACTCAGAAGGGCTTCTTTGTAACCTAGAGAATTAAGTAAAACATGCTGATGTTAACTTTGTATCTATACAAATTAAATATATATTATTTTATAGGGTGAAAATTGTGAATAATTTACATATTGTAGTCAGACAGTTGTGATTGAAGATCATAGTTGTTATATATTGTTCTTAATATTATAAAAGTTACATGTTTTGTGTAGAAGTAGACTTAATAATTCAGTCTTATACCATGAGCAGTGTATGGGATGCTTTTGGTTTATTTTTGACACATAATTACATACTTTTGTTAGTTAAATAATGCCCAAAACCTTATCTTTATGACCTTTTCTTTATGACCTTCTCATTATGACCTACTCTTTTATGACCTTTTCATTATGATCTTCTTTTTATGATATTGAAGATTATAACTAGTGGTGTAAACACTCCAAAAGTAGGTCATTCAATTCCAAATATAGGTCATTCACTTTCCTGGTTTATTCATTGTTTAAGTCAGTGCTTATCATTAGTCAGATATATAAATTAGGGAAGTTAGTTTCAGCTTTTGAAATTCTTGGGATTATGTTTCCATATTTTCTTTTTTATTTCAGTATTGGATGGTAATTACACAAAACTACATAGGTTGTTTTGTTTTGAGTTTGCAGAAAGAACATGTGACTGACATTGAGATACATTGGAACTTAAGACCAAAATGACATGTGTGATATGGTATTGAGATACATTGGGACTTATGACCAAAATAACACATGTGATATGGCATTGAGATACATTGGGACTTAAGACCAAAATGATATGTGTGATATGCTATTGAGATACATTGAGATTAACCCATTAACCCCTGGAGGTTTTCGTTGCTTTCACCTGAAATGCGAGTAGGGAATCGATTTTGGGAGATATTTTTAAATACATTATAATACATCGAATTGGAAGACATTTCCAGCTTACTTGATGCCTATTTGTGTTAGAAACGTTGATTTTCATTGGCTTTTCACCTGAGCATAAGCAGAAGGGTAAAAACTGGACTTTTTTTTTGTTAAACGGACCCATCATTTTTGTGTCGAGACCACTCTACATTCTAAATGCCCATCTTATCCTAATTTTTGCAAGGTTCACATGTCTGTGTGCAATTCAGACTGGTCTGTCTTCGATCTGAAGCCAAAAAGTTTAAAATCTGGACACAAAACTGGATCACGAGCTCAAGAGAATTTCGGCTGGAAAAAACTCTGGTCCAAAAAGTGATGTTTTTCCCTCATTATTTTGTAGTGCAACTAGAACATCCATATTATTTAGTATCGTTGTAAAGCTACATCTGTCTACCTTTCTATAATACCACCCACTTTATTGTGTAGCACATAGCCTTAACGCTACAGAGCTCAGAAGTAGGCTACTACCTGCCCCATAAATGTGGCACTAGGAGTTATTGAGTTAAAGACCAAGATGATGTGTGATATGGCATTAAGATACATTGAGACTTAAGACCAAGATGTATTCATACCCAATATTAGACTAGTTCTTTCCTCAAGTCAGAACATAACATTTATGTTTTGTATTTTTTACATACCAAGTTTTGTTATGCTTTCAAGATACTGTTAGCTATGAAGTGTGAATGGAATTTAAATTACAGATACCATTAGCTATGAAGTGTGAATGGAATTTAAATTTCAGAAATCATTAGTGATTAAGTGTGAATAGAAAATGAACCTAGTTGATATTTATAAAACGTTTGATTATGTTCATTAAAGATTGTTGACATTTGGATGTCATTGAAAACCTACATAGTTCTAGTCTGGGAGTGCTATACAGATTGGCAGATTGAAAAAAAAAATATGAAACATGAGATTACCCATGTAATATTAAATGAATATGTTTAAAAGAGAAGATTTCAAGAGAGGAAGTAATATACTGGTAGAATAGTAATTTATGCAGTCAGTAATAAGGAACATGGTACAGTCTTGTGTAATTAGTGTTGATTCATGCTGTCAGTCATTAATAAGGAGCCATAGCTGCAGTCTTGTGTAGTTAGTGGTGATTCATGTGCTATCAGTCAGTAATAAGGAGCCATACGACAATCATTTGTAGTTAATGGTGATTCGTGTGCTATCAGTCAGTAATAAGGAGCCATACGACAATCATTTGTAGTTAATGGTGATTCGTGTGCTATCAGTCAGTAATAAGGAGCCATACGACAATCATTTGTAGTTAATGGTGATTCGTGTGCTGTCAGTCAGTAATAAGGAGCCATACGACAATCATTTGTAGTTAATGGTGATTCGTGTGCTATCAGTCAGTAATAAGGAGCCATACGACAATCATTTGTAGTTAATGGTGATTCATGTGCTATCAGTCAGTAATAAGGAGCCATACGACAATCATTTGTAGTTAATGGTGATTCGTGTGCTGTCAGTCAGTAATAAGGAGCCATACGACAATCATTTGTAGTTAATGGTGATTCGTGTGCTATCAGTCAGTAAAAAGGAGCCATACGACAATCATTTGTAGTTAATGGTGATTCGTGTGCTATCAGTCAGTAAAAAGGAGCAATATCGAAGTCTTGTGTAGTTAGTGGTGATTCATGTACTATCAGTCAGTAATAAAGAGCCATACGACAATCATTTGTAGTTAGTGCTGATTCATGCAGTCAGTCAGTAATAAGGAGCCATAATACAGTCTTGTGTAGTTAGTGGTGATTCATGCAGTCAGTCAGTAATAAGGAGCCATAATACAGTCTTGTGTAGTTAGTGGTGATTCATGCAGTCAGTCAGTAATAAGGAGCCATAATACAGTCTTGTGTAGTTAGTGGTGATTCATGCAGTCAGTCAGTAATAAGGAGCCATAATACAGTCTTGTGTAGTTAGTGGTGATTCATGTCAGTCAGTAATAAGGAGCCATTTGACAATCATTTGTAGTTAGTACTGGTTCATGCACTCAGTAAAAAGGAGCCATAGCGCAGTCTTGTGTAGTTAATAGTGATTCATAGTTTTAAGATTTTGAGTTTGAAGATCATGCCATCCATTTCTGATGTGCTCTCATTTGCTTTAATTGATCAATCCAGAAATGGTTACCATCTTTTGCTAAAGGTTAATCTGTGATTTTCTTGTATCTCATCTGAGGAATTGTGGAGTTGTATTAGCTTTAGGATATGTAAAGTGGAATACCACAAGGTAAATGCTAGTTAGTCACACTTGCAATTAACCAAAACAGTAACAGAAAAATGGCATTAAGTGATATTTCATGGTTTTACACTCAGCCAACAATAGTACAAGCTGTGATGATCTGAATTTGAGGAATGCATCAAATTACCTACTGTGGTTGAATGTGATCTTGTCATAATTAGTTTTATCTTTGTTACTACCTCACAAAAGTGTAAAAATCTCAAGTTGGTATTTTTACTCCTTGAATAAACTGAACCCATATGAGCCACAATTAGATATTGGTCATTGGTAACTTAGTAACTCAATGACTATGTGAGCAGTCTTTACACTTGGAACACTGTAGCCTTGTAACTCTCAAATGACTGTCACTGTGTAAGGTAAGCCATGATTAGACTTTGGAACACTGTAGCCTTGTAACTCAAATGACTGTTACTGTGTAAGCCATGATTAGACTTTGGAACACTGTAGCCTTGTAACTTAAATGACTGTTACTGTGTAAGCCACGATTAGACTTTGGAACACTAGCCTTGTAACTCAAATGACTGTTACTGTGTAAGCCATGATTAGACTTTGGAACACTGTTGCCTTATAACTCGAAATGACAGCTAAACTGGAAGCCACAATTAGACTTTGGAACACTGTGACCTTGCAACTTTAAATGAGACTCACACTATAAGCCACATTAGACTTTAGAACACTGTAACCTTTTAACTTGAAATGATAGTAAGCCTGAGTCACAGTTAGACTTGGAACACTGCACTGTAACCATGTAACCTTGTAAATCTCAATGGCAAGCTAACCTTGATTATACCTGGGAATACTGTAGCTTTGTAACTCAAAATGACAAAGCCATGATTAGATTTTGGAAGACTATCCTTGTAACTCAAAATGACTGTCACTGTGTAAGCCATGATTAGACTTTGGAACACTGTAGCCTTGTAACTCAAAATGACTCAACGTGTAAGCCATGATTAGACTTTGGAACACTGTAGCCTTGTAACTCAAAATCACAGTCACTGTGTAAGGCATTATTATACTTTATAACACTACCTTGTAGCATTCACTGACTCTCAGTATCAGGCATTGGATCCATTACAGGTGCTCTTTTACAAGTATGATTATAGTTTGTTTGGCACTAATTACAATTATGATTATACATGTACTTTAGTTAGAGACCATAATTACAACTACAAGGGGATGATTACAATTACAGTTATGATTATAATTTAATTAGAGACCATAAATATTATTACAAGGGGATGATTACAATTACAGTTATGATTATAATTTAATTAGAGACCATAAATATTATTACAGGGGGATGATTACAATTACAGTTATGATTATAATTTAATTAGAGACCATAAATATTATTACAGGGGGATGATTACAATTACAGTTATGATTATAATTTAATTAGAGACCATAAATATTATTACAGGGGGATGATTACAATTACAGTTATGATTATAATTTAATTAGAGACCATAAATATTATTACAGGGGGATGATTACAATTACAGTTATGATTATAATTTAATTAGAGACCATAAATATTATTACAGGGGGATGATTACAATTACAGTTATGATTATAATTTAATTAGAGACCATAAATATTATTACAGGGGGATGATTACAATTACAGTTATGATTATAATTTAATTAGAAACCATAAATATTATTACAGGGGGATGATTACAATTACAGTTATGATTATAATTTAATTAGAGACCATAAATATTATTACAGGGGGATGATTACAATTACAGTTATGATTATAATTTAATTAGAGACCATAAATATTATTACAGGGGGATGATTACAATTACAGTTATGATTATAATTTAATTAGAGACCATAAATATTATTACAAGGGGATGATTACAATTACAGTAAATTCATATTTGCTTGTTATTTTTGTTGCAGATAGGTACATTGTGTTAGTCACCACTGTACTTAAGTAACTGATTTCCATTTATGTGACCAGACACATATACCACAATAATTAATTTCCAATTATGTAACCAACCACATAAACTAAAGTAATTAATTCCCAGTGACATGAAAATTGACATAAACCACTAATAATTAGTAACCATCCACATAAACTACATTCATATCTAGTCATGTTACCATCCACATAAAGTATAGTAATAAATTGTATCATTGACTTTCTACTGTCCATAATGCAGTCTCTAGAGTACTAGATTCCTTTTTATGATCAAAAGAATGGTTGTATCAGGAAATGGCGATTTTATTCTTGTAAATATCTTACGTACACCAGATGGGATTTTATTCTTGTAACTGCTTCACATAAGCCAAATACCTGTATATAAATAATATTATTACAGTCTAGATACATTATTTTTCACATGATGTCCAAGGAGCTAGCATAATAAAACTTTGTAATGTAGGAGTTGATTCATTATCAGATTTCTAAAGTAAATGTAGACATTGAAACCTTAAGCACATTTACAGATGAGCTATTCTTGGCAAGATAGCTTTTTTATATAAGTAAGACATGACTTCATTATTTTATTATGCAGGTTAATATAACCTTATGGCTTTAAATCTTTGGCAGTTGTTACATTTAATGAAAGTATCCCATTTTTTGTTTGTGTTTGTATGTTTCTTTATTTCCCTGCTCATGATTTTGTTATTGTACACTATTATCTTGAATAAAATATTTTGATCCTTGATTATATGTAAGCTAATATCAATAGGAAAATAATCAAATTAATTACCATAGTCATAGAGCTTTGATTGATTGTATTTGTCATTTCTCTTTTGCCAAATTAAATTTTAAATGATTCTTGTAGTGTGATAGTGAAGAGGGATCCAATAGATGAAATTAAGATCTATTTTTGCACAGTCAACATTTTATATTTACTTTTTGTAATCTAAATCTATCAAACAGATAACCTGACTCTGCCTTTTCTGCATCTCATGTGGGTTATCTTATAACTCTTATTATGCAACCCTTCCTAGGGAATTTTACAACTTTAGAAGCAAAAATCCTGAAGGATTGAACAAAAGAAACACGACTTATTCATTTCATTCATTAATGTATAATTTCTAACCAGATTATGGAAAGAGGGTCCTTATCAATGTCGTCCCCTTCACAGTTGAGACCAAATATAAGTTTCTAACAAAAATTTGCTTGTTCATGGCCATTTTTCTGCTTCATGTAAAAGTGCATTTTCAGTGAAGGAGTCTGGTCTATTGGTTACAAATAAATAGAATATAAAGACTGCATCATCTGTATTTTTGTTATATTTCTAATTCTAACATTGTTTTAAAAAAATATAAAAATTCGAAATGGAAATTTATACCATAAAATTTGTAAACATGCACATTATATAGCTTTAAGAATTGAAAATTTATTGCGAAGATTCAATAAAATACACTGGAGCATGTGAATATGGATGCCATTGTAACAGTGTTATGTATATGTGATTAAATTGCTCTTGTGT
This sequence comes from Potamilus streckersoni, assembly GCA_016746295.1. Taxonomy (NCBI): domain Eukaryota; kingdom Metazoa; phylum Mollusca; class Bivalvia; order Unionida; family Unionidae; genus Potamilus; species Potamilus streckersoni. The sequence goes on along the minus strand of JAEAOA010001886.1, from coordinate 1,248,877 downwards.
AAGGTTTAAAATTAATTTTATTTCAGTTTTGTTTTATTGTATTTAATTAGAATGAATATTTTTCTCAGATTCGGGATTTTATTTTTAGTAGTGAGATATAACTTTAGCACAAGCTTTGTTTTTTAAGACAAAATAGTAAATATGTGATGGTTGGCATTTAGTTCGCCTTACCTCGGTAGCAAATCAAGAGGAAGTTAAAATGATATGTTAGCATCAAGGACATACTTTTTCCGTGTGATCAATGTTTGTAAACAACCTATTTTTATGATTGGTTTTTAAGTCTGTCTTCTCTGGATGACGTGACAAAACTAGTGTATTAAGAGACCACATAACCAATCTCGCGAGATTTGAAGTAATGTTTTTGAGTGTAAATAAGCATTCTTAATATTTGTTTACACAAAGTCATTCAAAACCTTGAAAGAACAAGGAATATCTATGCATTTGTTTTAAATTTGTTGCCAGAATATTTTATTTTTCGTCTGATTTTTGGATTCAATAATTTATTTTTCTGGACACTCAACAATTTGACTTTCTTATAACAAAAACTGTGATTCAAGTGAGGAATTATTGTTATTCATATAGTGGATTTCATCTGACGTCATCGCCCTCCATATTCATTCGTCATGGAGACTCAAACCCGGATTCCTATAGGACAATTTAGTGATAGACTTACTGTAAGTCCTATTGACCAATTTTTGCATTGTTGTCTAGATAAATAAATTGTTTTGTTAAAATTTACAAAGCTTGTTGGCTTTCACTCTTTTCTTTGTTACTGAGTACAGGCCCTTGCCATGTAACAATAAAAACTTCTGCTTAGGTTGAAGCCTAAAGATAACAATGTTAGGGACGCTCTGGTGACAATCACAGTTCAAATCATAAATGCATGAATGAAATAACTAAGTTGTATGCATTTTTTTTACATCCTTTAAGCTTTTTGTGTTAGAATTGGGAGAGGTACAAACTGCCATGGGAGAGGCTGGATATGATCAATCTTTAAGTATAAGCTGAATTGCAGCAATGTGGTGTAAACAGTCAATTTTACCCAGGCTTAACAAGGCATATGATTTCTAATTTAAGCTACTATTTATTTCTTGTATTTATTTTGCAGACACTAAAAATGGGTTACTAATGTTTCAAGCATATGTACTTTCTTCTAGCTATACAGCAGAAGCATTTTCATTTGATTATTTGTCCAGTTTAAATTAAGATATTTGACTGTTGAATGTTTGATAAAAATAGAAAAATATAATTACATAAACTATTTTATGTACAATGAGAGTTGTTTTCCTGAACTTTTTACCACTTTAAAATTTTATTTTTCTACATATTTTTAATGGCACATTAAATGAAAATGCTTATGCATTGAAAAATGCAGGCTACCAAAATTTTTTGTGGGCTACCTTTGGTTTCCTTTTGCTAGCCCATCAGACTGCCACACATTAAAGATTGGTCCATCCCTGATTAGGTACCAATCTGAAAACTTGACTTTTGTAGAAATTAAGACTTACAAAAATTTCTGTACAGATTATTACAATTCTGCGATGCAAGTAAATGATAGTATAAAATCTAATGCTCAATACACTGTACATTATTCCTGAGAAAAATGTGAAGGTTTAGTTTGATGTTTTATGGCACAGTAAAACTAGTTAGTTATTTAGTGCCAAAGCAATTGGAGTAGTGTCTGACACAAGGCCACGCCATGGTAGCTGCCCAAGGTTGATCCAGTGGGAGGATTCAAACCTTCACCCTCTCTGCCATGAGTCCTGCATGCTTACCACTTAGACACTACAGCTAGATACACAAGTTTGAAAACAGATTGTGCTATACCTAGTACCTAGCATTCTGTGTTGAAGACTTGTGAAAGCTGTTGTAAAGGACCAAAGTTTTAGTTCGACCTCTGTTTTGTTTTTGCTAATACCAGTGGGAATCATTTAATTAGATTTATGGGAAGTAGCTGCCATTAAAAAGCCCTAATGTTTGGATTGGTTCAGCCAAAGTCAGGAGTTTTTTATATATATATAATTAAGGGATTAGTTTGTTTAAACTTACCAAAACAGAATTCAAGTTATGATTTGTGGGGAAGCTGACAGTTGGGACATTGACCAGAAAACAAGTTTGTAGCCATTTGTTGTCATACTTAGTGCATTGTTCGCTGTTAATGATGTTGGAATTCTGTCATTCAGATTGGTTAAACTGAAGGAATATGTGGTTTCACACAAAAAAACTTTCGGTTTAAATGTGCAGTAGTGAAATTTGTACTTCAGTGTACACTTTTTTACAAGAGAAAATGAACACAAGAACTCAAGTGACTCTGAGAATGTAATAAGTAAATTTCTCGTAAAATCATCCAAGGGGAAATGATTATCTGGAGAATTGACAGACCAAAATTTTTCAAAACACAAGGTGAGATAGTTCTGGAAAGAGACACATTTTGCAACCCAAAGAGAGTGGAAAGCCAAAAAGGGAAAAAAGTTAAATACCAAGAATTTTGGAAAAGGGTATAGTAGAGCAAAGGAGCCAGAAGTAGTCTGAGCGGACCTTTTGGACGGAATCAAAAGCCCCGTTATAAATCAATACAAAACAGTGTTGTTCGATGTACTCACTTGGTGAAATGATGAATTGATTCTATCGTAAATATAATCAGATATTTTTTATAATCTTATTTGCATTTTGAAATTACTTCATTAGTTTGGTTCAAAAAGAAAGAAGTGTATCATTCAAATTGCTTGTGAAATTTTATTATATGAAATTTTATTAAATTTTATCTTTGTTGTAATGGGGACTCGTGTTATTCTATTCTGTATATCAGCTCAGACTATTTGACTATTTATTCCGATCATAAGTTCATACTTTGATATTGACCTTACTTGACACTGGGCAAATTACACCCTTGTCAATTACCTCAAGAAAGCCAAAATCAGTCAAATAAGTTGAGAAGGGGTTTGCCACAGCAGTGTTTATCAATATTTGATGATTCATATATTTTGGATCAACATATAACACATAAATTTTTATATATATATATATATATATATATATATATATATATATATATATATATATATATATATATATATAAAACACATTTAGCATTTGAACTACACATGGCATAAAACTTAAACACTTGTACAAGTAATACAAGTAACACCACAAAGTTGTACATTAACACTTATCAATACAAGTAACACCACAATTACATAATTACAATCAATAACACTAGTTATACAATTACAATCAACGCACTTAAAATTATCAATACAAGTAACACCACAATTATACAATTAAAATTATAAATAAAGTAGCACCACAATTATACAATTAAATTATCAATACAAGTAACACCAGTCTTACATTTACAGCTATCAATAAAAGTAACACCACAGAATTCTACATTTACAATTAACAATAAAAGTAACACCACACAATTACAATTAACAATAAAAGTAACACCACAGCAGTTATACATTTAAAATCAATACAATTAACACCACAGTTATACAATTAAAATTATCAATACAAGTAACACAACAGTTCTACATTTACAATTATCAATGCAAATAACACTAAAGAGTTCTACATTTACACTTATCAATACAAGTAACACTACAGTAATACATTTGCAATATGAATGCAGGTAACACCAGTTTTACATTTACAATTATCAATACAAGCAACAGGTTAGAGTTCTATATTTACAGTTATCACTACAAGTAGCACAGAACTATAACAATACAATTACCAGTACAAGTAACACATAATTATGCCTATACAGTTATCATTACAATACATAACTATGCCTGACTGTACAGTTATCAACACAAGTTACACAGAACTATACAAATAGAGTTATCAATACAAGTAACACAGAACTAGACCAATAGAGTTATCAATACAAGTAACACAGAACTATACCAATAGGATCATCAAGACAAGTAACACAGAACTAGACCAATAGTTATCAATAACACACAGATCTATAACTATACTAAATGAATATTGTTGCCTGCTACAGTTGTCTGCAGTCAATGAAACTAAGAATAGATACCTCTCTGTAGCATAGTAGATTATGACTACTTATTTTATTGACCTCATCACAAGGTCGTTGTCCAATGAATGGCTTCTAAACTGATGTCTTTCCTGAAATGAAATTTATATTTGCTGATTTGTATGATGACCTAATTAGATTTGTTTTCATATGGATATGACATAATTATATTTGTATTCAAATGGAGATGACCTAATTAGATTTGTATTCATATGTAGATGAGATGACCTAATTCGATTTGTATTCATATGGATATGACCTAATTAGATTTGTATTCATATGGAGATAACCTTATTACATTTCAGAACCAATGATTGCTCTTTTGTAAGCATTAATCATCTGGATGCATATATAGATGGCTTCAGTAGATTTCTTTTAGGAGATATTCATTACAACATTATTAAGCTCAAAAAAAAAAAAAAAAAAAAGTCAGATGTAGGGGAGGTAATGCAACAAACACTTATGGCAGATGTACAGGAATTACTATTATTGATCTGTTCCAACAACAACTTGAAATGTGTAGATGCAATGGTAGTAATAAATATACTTGGGTATATAAAACCCCACAGCAAACAGACCAGCAAGAAGCAATGATTATAATCATAAAATAAAGATAATTTCATTTTCTATGATATTTTTCTTAAATTTTAAAATATTTCCATGCAAAATTATAATCTAAATCCAGCTTATTATAGTAGTACACCAGGACTGGTTAATAATGTGTTTTAAAAACTAATGGGCATAAAATTAGAGTTATTGGGTTGATATGACTTATTCTTAATTATAAAGCTGTGAATGAGAGCAGGAATTAATATGATAATTAATACAATAAATCATGGTACATTTTATTAATGAAAGTTAATGAAATATAAATAGAAAATGAGATAAGTAAAGTTCAAGGTCATTTATTACTAATAAAATTATAATCTTTATGACTTTATATGGGGAAACAAGAACTGCTATGTTCTTGCTGCTACTGTTGTTGTTGTTGTTATGGATTTAATGCCATTTTAGCACATGATAGGCTATACATGGCTGCCAGTATATTTTGTGGAGGTAAAACTCAGGAAAACCCCTGGAAGAGCCACTGACCCAGCTTTCCACGTTGGTCAGACTGAAATCCAAACCCAAAGGCAAGCACTTTATACCACTGGGCCTTGACCCAGGACCCCCAAACTGATAAATGAACATTTAATGAAATGCAAATATCACCTTAAGACATGTATTATGTTAGAAGTTAATTTAAAGATACCGAAGCCTCTGTATTTTTATTTTTGTGATTTTCCATTGGCACTGGAAAAAGTAAAATCAAAAAAAAAAAAAAAGAAACCAAAGAGTATATTTTTTTTTATTTCATTATTGAAATTGAAACTGTATGTATCAGTTAGAATACAATTATTAGGACTGAGGCTTTGAATAAAAGTAATAACATTAAAATTTTCTTTAAATTGTACTAACATTAATTTTTTACTAAAATATTAGGCTTAACTTTATTTTTTCTATTACAATTATATACTATTTTTGATAAAGATTGTGTTTTACAAGTAAGTACAAATCCTCCCTCCCATATGCCAAGTCAGCAAAATTAGCAGTACGGATAGACCAAGTTCCTAAAATTCCTTTTGAGTGAATAAGTTACAAGACTCCACGTTTCTCTGAAACAAAATGCTGGAGAGATAAATTTTGATGTAAGCGAAACACTCGCTTCCATTAAGAACAGACGAGAGCCTCCTTCTGATTCAAAATGGATGCACACAGGCTTAACACAATTCTAAATTTGGCCATGGCATATGTTCAGATCAGTATAAATAATAGTTACGCGGCCTGTGTAATCAGTCCGTTCTATCAAATAAATCAAAAGTTTTCGTTCGTCTTTCTTTCTTTGTAATTTTTTTTAAAGACTATGTACTTTAGCGTTAGAGATTTCTACGGTAAACTTCATAGCTTCGTAACATTATTGTGAGTTCTTTTTATTATATATTAGAATGTGTTGGAATGTTTAACTGTTGCAAAGAATTTATATTCATTTGTATTTGTGGTTATATGGAATCGGTACACAATTAATAAAATCCGGTTCAGTACCCACGAATGTAGTCCCAGTCTATTTTTAGATCACTTTTTCCGGTCTAAATTTGGTGGTGATACTAGAGTTAGATTTTGGCATTCTTGGTAAGGATTTAAAGGCAATTGATTATTCTTTAAAATGTGATCTTATGGTGTGGTTGTCTGTGTGTATTTCGGCGACAGTGCACATTGAGTAATAAGGTCATGGTGATGATCCGGAAGTGAAATCTGTGTTCCGTTGCCTGGTGTTTTGTTTACAATTCAGCCTCTCAAAAAAATGCAGGTCAACCCTTGACAAGAACTAAACCGTTAAGTCATCTTTGAAGGTATTTTAGATTAACATATGATTTGTATTGATTGTCACACAGTGGAAAGTTCAGTACTGAGGAACAAATGTAGAGACCGTATAGTAAAATTAATTGTGTACTATGGCCTGTCAGTAAAAACTTGAAACTGATATAAATTTTTTATTATTAATGACATATACATGAAATTTTAATATTTTATGTATATTGACTTTAAAAATATAAAAATGAAATTAGAAGTAAAAAAATAATTTTAATTTTAAAAATTTAAATGAAATTTAAAAAACAATTAAAAAATAAAAAATTTCCACCAAGTATACACATATATAATATTTTTTGGGAATGATATTAAATGATATCAGCATATATATACTCCTACACCATATACAAGCTCAAATGATGGATATTTGTCAAATTTGATCAGAGAAAATATCTTTATTAGTCAAAATGAGACCCTCATTTAAAATACATGAAGACAAAATTCTACTTTGCTTTGTACCTTTAGGTCATTGAAACTATTTATTTGGGGTTCAAACAGTTAATTTATGTGTTTATGATGGGGTGACTTCCTGAGTAACACATATCTGCTTGTATAGCTATCAGTAATTGTTTATAACCATAGTTATAGGGTATTTAGTGAGAGGACAGAGATGAAGACTTTATACTAGAACCTGTTCAAGTTCTCTACAAAATCATATTAAGCTGTCAGAGAATGAAATACAGGTCAGAGGGGTAAAATATACTTTACCCAGGTATATTTACCATTGCATGTAAGAAAACAGCAAAATGATGTAAGTTGAACACAGAATGCATTCCATTTTATTGTTCAGTTTCTTTAAGATGTTGATTGATGTAGTGCGACATTGTAGCCTAGATGATATTATGGGAATTCTCATGATCCATTTTGCTTTATGCATTATTAATGACTAATAATATTTGTTATCTGACACTTTAAAGATTACATAAGTAATATTCAAACAGATTATTTGAATTTAACTTTCTACAACTGATCCTAACATGGTTACATAGCTGACATGAACAAATATGCATATATTTTGTAATGTTTGGAATCTAAAGTTGACATTGTTAGGCTGACATGGTACCTATATTGAATCTGTAAGGCTCAGTTTTGATTGTGTGCACTTAAAATATCCCAAGATGTTATTTTCATCATGAATATGCCTCTGTATGGTAACACATTTCAATTTAGTACTTTGACAGAGGGCGGTATTGCAGCATCAGCTGATATTTCATTCCATTGAATCATTGAATCATTGAACTTAAAACCTTGGTAGCCAAGACTCTTAAAAATAGACTAAAAATATTCAAACAGATTATTTGAATCATGTTTGCACATGTGATTTTAACAAGTACATTGCATATGTCCCACACATGCAAATATCCATCCTTGTTTACAAGATTTCGGGATGCAAATTTCACATTTAGTTGATGATATAGGATCTATTGGTACCTATAGTTGATCTGTGTGGCCACATTTTGCTATATTCACTCACAATATCTAAAATTGTTTTTTCCTTCATGAATAGGATTGCATATAGTAATAAATTTTAATTTGGTACATTGTCATTTGACTTTCCACTATACTGGTATGTATCAATGTTTGCACCAATGATCAAACCTCACCGTTCCAACATTGCCTTAAACTTTATGATACATACTCTACCTGATTAGTTATTTAACCTGTAAATGGCTAAATATGCTTGTAGAAACTTCATCTATTTTTAGGATGCATTTGTCACTTTAATACATGCCCATTGCTTCACATCTTTGAGTGTCACTCTATCAAGTTTACCTTTTTTAACCATATTTGCAACCTGAATGTTATATTGAAATCACCATATCTAACACATTTTAACTTCATTTGCCTACATCTTCCTTTCTTTTAGAATTAAGTGAAACATGTTATATATTTTCAGGTCTAGTCTGGTATCTGAAACAAAGTATTAGAGTTGGATCAATTTGGATGCTCTCCAGTAGTCCAATGGTGATAGCAAGGTCTCATAAGGACATGTGCAGTGTGCTGCTATAAGTGACCAAGATGAGTTCATATCAGTACACTGATATACAGCATCTCAAAGACATGGCTTAGATCTTCATGAGAGAGATTCGCATCTTTTTTCAGTAAGGTGAAACTGTATTTTCATATTGCATTGTTGACTTTTGTAGTTATCGGCATTAAAATGGAATGCATATTTGCTATAAAACATGGTAGTGGTCCCATCAAAACTTTAAATTTGAGTGGGATATTAGTTATACAAACAACTGTCCAAGTACCTGAAACAATAAATGTGGAACATAGTACCTGTCATTGTTTCTTTAGTATGTACACCTATATGCATCTGGATAGGCATATTGTAATTTGCTGTCAAAATCACTGTGAGCTATCATGCTTCAGTACCCCTGGGATTAATATTATCAGTTGTACAGACCTAAACTACCATTTGTTTTAAAGACCATTCATTAATCAACATTGCTGCCTTAAATTTGTCAAACTGAATGTCATAACTTGTATGAAAATTTATTTTTTGTAAAATAAAAAGTTTTTAAAATTTATATATTTTTTAAAATTTTCATTAAAATTTAATATATCAATATTTTTTTAATTTCAAGACTATTTTCAGACAGGCCTTATCAAGTATTACAATTAGGTTTTTACTGCATTGAAAAATTCCTATAATTAAGAAAGATATAGCAAATTTAGTTTTGGTTTCTTAAGAACAATTGGACCTCAAATTGCACCCTATAGAACACCAGCACTACACACTTTCTGACAGCTGTCACATGTCTTGCTTGCAAGGAAATTTCAAAAGACTTTATGTATGAAGTTGAAACAGTAGTGGCATGCAAAATAAAATGCAAATATAAAAGTTTGATAAAAACATTGACCCTTTCAGGAATCGGTACACAATTAATAAAATCCGGTTCAGTACCCACGAATGTAGTCCCAGTCTATTTTTAGATCACTTTTTCCGGTCTAAATTTGGTGGTGATACTAGAGTTAGATTTTGGCATTCTTGGTAAGGATTTAAAGGCAATTGATTATTCTTTAAAATGTGATCTTATGGTGTGGTTGTCTGTGTGTATTTCGGCGACAGTGCACATTGAGTAATAAGGTCATGGTGATGATCCGGAAGTGAAATCTGTGTTCCGTTGCCTGGTGTTTTGTTTACAATTCAGCCTCTCAAAAAAATGCAGGTCAACCCTTGACAAGAACTAAACCGTTAAGTCATCTTTGAAGGTATTTTAGATTAACATATGATTTGTATTGATTGTCACACAGTGGAAAGTTCAGTACTGAGGAACAAATGTAGAGACCGTATAGTAAAATTAATTGTGTACTATGGCCATATTGGAAAAGACGAATCGCTACCAACTTCGTGTTTAGATTTAACGTGGAAATAAAGAAATCTTTAAGGTATAAAGAATAATGTTTTAGAAATCTTTTTCAAAATTAGCATTCTATTTTAAATTTTATTAATTTTTTTTCAAAAATCATTGTTGCATTAATCACAACTGTTGAATTTTGTACAATTTGGTTATCACGAATTTACTCGAGCTTTAAGTATCTGTATTATATTCTAAAACAGAAGTTACATACATGTATGAAGTTGGTAGATACAAAAGAAGGTATAATTTTATATGTATTTCATGTATTTTAAATATTAAGGCTTTATAATGTGTATCTTTAGAACGTAGTATTATATATCAATTATTTAAATAAAGTCCGTTCTCTCAGAAAAATCAGAAGGTTTCGTTCGTCTTTCTTACAGTCGACCTCGCCGTATTTCTGGCATTGCCAAATCCCCACAGATGTAGCCTTATCTACACCATTATTGCGTGACACCTCCTTTACGAGAGCCTGAAAACAACCCTTAAACCCACCCCACCCCCTTCTCTCTCTCTCTCTCTCTCTCTCTCTCTCTCTCTCTCTCTCTCTCTCTCTCTCTCTCTCTCTCTCTCTCTCTCTCTCTCTCTCTCTCTCACCATGGAATAGTACATTGCTAAGAGTTTATGAGAAACACAATTTCATAAAAGAATTTATAATTGTTTTAAAAAAAAATACCATCAGTTAGTATATATTTTATAATTTTAAAAAAATATACAGCTTGTTAGTATGCATTTTCCTAATAAAAAGGATAAATATTGTAGTTCTTTCAGATCAAGAATCTTGTTTAGAGTCATACATTTACTTACAATTTAAGATGATAATCAAATATGATTTTGAAAACAAATTAAGTTGATTAATAAGTTTCTATTTAGAAAAAATTGGAAATTTATACAGGAGAAAATAATTGTAAATCCATGTTTAGATAAAGAAAATTTAATAAAATAAAAAATAAAAATACATTTTGGAAGCTGGAGAATGTATGGTTAGAGTTTTGATTTTAGTAAGTTTGAAGAAGCAAAGATAAATTACAATATTTTGTTTATGGAGGATTTACAGTATACATGAAATATTACTACAAGAAACAGAAACACAAATGTGAGGTTAAGTCTATTGCTGATGATAGACACTGTTCTTATTGCCTCCATGTTTAAACAGATAAATATATGAAGGCATTGTGCTGATGACCCAATAGGCAGAGTAGGCACCGACCTATGGAACCCTGCGACAACGGATCAAAATAATATTGAATTGATTTGATGTTGACGTATTAAGAGATAATTTGTGGGGAGGGGGTCGATATTTCGACTGCCTAGGGGCCTCCACAATATTTAATCCAGCACTGTGAAAACAAACAAGAAACCGTTCAGTTTTATCATGCTATTCATTACATATCGTGATTTCACAAATATTTATTTTGCTAGTGTTGTCCTCTATCATTTTACTTACTTCAGCTGAATCATTTTCCGTTTGTAACTTTGACGTAGTATCAATGCAAGATGTGATTGTAAAATATTATATGTTAATATGTTAAATATTTTTTGTTCCTTTCACGATCCCTTCTAATGCAACCTTTTAATAGATTCTCTATCAGTTTTTTGAATATCAGAATTGTTGAATGTTGGAAGTCTCTCTCTCTCTCTCTCTCTCTCTCTCTCTCTCTCTCTCTCTCTCTCTCTCTCTCTCTCTCTCATATATATATATATATATATATATATATATATATATATATATATATATATATATATATATATATATATATATGTTCGATCAGTACCTTTTGCACTCTCAATGAGTTAAAAAATATATTTCAAATGATTATCGTTAGTATTCGACAACGATTGTGTTTAGCTATGAACTGCCTAGCTGCATGAGCATTTATTGCTTAATCGGGAATTTAAACAATCTGTAATGTGATTATTCAAACTATTGGTTTTTGGTCTCTAATCGTTTATTCGTCTGATTTTCCTTAAAGCTATTTCAGATAAATTTCGCTAGTTAATGACATTTGTTTTAATTATATCTCAATTTGTTTAACATGAAATTGTTACTTTAAAGTCTATAACGTCTCAATTATTGACATTTAATTGACCTCATATTAAGTTTTATTGTAGCTACCATTAAAATATTTCAGAACTGGAATCGCAGCGATCTATTTAACAGGCAGTTTTTCTTATATACGCCAATAATAATAAATAATGTGCATTTTTGTGTGAGTTGATCTCGGAAAATATCTATATGTATATGTTTCAAAACTCCACAAACAGATATAGATGTCTATTTAGAACTCTGACTATGGAATACTTTTTAATTGTAGTTGGTTACCTACATGGTATAAATTTAATAACCAAAACTCTAAAATCGTATTTTGAACACTCAATGTCGATAATTTTTTTTTTACATCAGATCTAAAGGAGTAATAATTTATCTTGATAATCTGATAACAAAGTCAAGTCTAGAGGAATAATAATTTATATTGATAATCAGATAACAAAGTCAAGTCTAGAGGAATAATAATTTATATTGATAATCAGATAACAAAGTCAAGTCTAGACGAATAATAATTTACATTGATAATCAGCTAACAAAGTAAAGTCTAGACGAATAATAATTTATATTGATAATCAGATAACAAAGTCAAGTCTAGAGGAGTAATAATTTATATTGATAATCAGATAACAAAGTCAAGTCTAGAGGAGTAATAATTTATATTGATAATCAGCTAAAAAAGTCAAGTCTAGAGGATATATGGTCACACACACACACACACATACATACATATATATATATATATATATATATATATATATATATATATATATATATATATATATATATATATATATATATATATATATATATATATATATATATGGTCACGTGTCCAATCAAACTTTTGTGACTCAATCAGCGCGAGTGGATGTTTATGCTTTTTTTAAAATTTATTTGGTAACAAAAAGTATATACTACTGTCGCCCATGGTATTAAACAGTGTAAATACGTATTTGATTGGACATTGTCAAAATAAGTGTTGGTCAGTCACTATAGATACTGGACAAGTCAAAAAAGTGTTTGGTCAGTCAAATAAATATTGGACAGTCAGAAATATGCCGATCAGTCTGATGAGGTATTAGTCAAAATATAGATTGGTTAGTGAGAATAGGTATTGGCCAGTTACATTAAGTATTTGTCATTTAAGATCAGTGATGGTCAGGCTAAGCAGATGTTTGTTCATTCATAAATTTCATTGGTTAGCCACCATTGTTGATGATCAGTTACAATAAATATTGATTAGTACCAATGGATGTTGGCTAGTCATATAGCTGTTGGTGGGTTCAAATAAATGTTTTGTCTCATAATAGGTGTTCGCGAGTCATAATCTTTTTTTTCGTCCCATATTTTGCCGCAATGTTAAATTCATATAGACTTCATTCTGTCTCAGTCGTAATATTAAATTATTATATACTCCTTAACGACTCGAATACTATGTTTCATTCCCAAACAACAGAAAAGTTGATCCTTATAAGTTTAAATTTTCCATTGGTCCCTCTACAGTCCCAAATTTTGCCGTAATATTAACTTCCTATGCAGTCTCCCTTTCAATGTTAAATTCCTATTTCCCTCATGTTGCGTCCTATAACTAATAAGGTAAAAAAAATCATTTGAGTCGGTATATATATATATATATATATATATATATATATATATATATATATATATATATATATATATATATATATATATATATATATATATATATATATTCAATTTGTGCAACTCCAATGACAGAATAATTTACTTAGGAGAATCACAATATAGAGCCGCTTTTGATGTAGGTGTACCTTACTGTTTAGTGCTAATATTAGTACCCCACCTTCGTGGAGGGGGTACTAACACAAGCATAGTCCATAGATCAGCCAGATGTGATTCATACCAGACGCTTTTTCAGTTTACTGCCAACAAGTTTGAACATTTTTCTTACACATACTGAGCAAATATATATTTCTCTCATTTACTAACAGAATTGTTTGCATATCATTGCAAAAATACAAGTAAAATATCGTTTACCTTCTTACGAATATACTTTCCTTTTCGTGGTCCGCTATAATAGCTCAGCTGATTGCTACTTCCGTTTTCATCATCGTTTTATCTGATGTCAATAAAGGACACTGCATCCCTATTTGGATACGTCAACAGATCGTAATAAATATGGTATGCATTGAATATGTTATCTGTCATGGCAGGCAATGCATGTTTGGCGTTAACATACCAATATAATTTACTTGATATAGACTTAATAACTCCATCATCAGTCAAACTTCCTGAAAAAAAATGACGAAGGCAGTCGATTTTAACCCGAGTCAACGTTTTGTCTTTGACAATAGTTATATTTGTTTTATTGCAATGTATATGATCATGTCGTATGGTTGCTACATAGCACTGAGAAATCTGGGAGATTTCACGTAAACTGACGAGACTGCAACTTCCTTTTCTTATTTTGTTTAAAAAATGAAAATTCTTATATAACTTGAATGACTACTATAAGATTTGAGTGTAAAAAAGATAAAGTCAACGAAATGTATTTAAGATATTTTAAAATATTTAACAATTATGTCCTGTCGTCGTAAGGCGGTTTTGTATTGTGGAAATCGATGTGATCTCAGTAAATGAGACTTAGAGAAAAACAACTGTATGTTTTTGTTAAGAACAGTTTTTGGTCTTTATTTGTGTAAATTTCTATACATTTCAGAATATTCATTTACGTTATTTTAGGGGTAATTAGAAACTGCGCATTTTCATCAATATTTTCTAAGCAATATTCCTTCCTCGGTGATGGATATTAAACTGCGTGTAGGTTAATAAAAAAATTCACCAACCTGTACATGATTTAGGGAGATTTGATTGCAATAACCTATAAATATATCAATATATATATTTTTTAAATCCTAGTTAAAAAGTAGATCATTTTATTGGATCATCCTTTAAGCAATAACTTACGACTTTCGTCTGCTCATGCACATTCAGTGAATTCCAGTTGCAGTCTGCTGTGAGTTGTATCTGACTGTCTTTCCACACTTAATTGAGTTTTACATTCAAATCATTGTGTTCGATGGCTAATGGTGGGGCTCGTGTCTGATGATACTCACTCTAGACTGACAGAGTTGAGTCATAAAGAAAGTGTGACGGCCTGTCCTAGGTCCATATCTAGTTCCCTTCGTCTAAAGACCTATCTGTTCGGGTGCGCGATACTACCGATATAACGGTTTACCGAGCGCTGACGTATACATGTTAACCGTGATATTTTGTTTCGGTGGTACATACCACAGTACTTTTACACTGTACCTGTATGTTGGTAGTTTCCGTCAGTAAGGAATGTACGGAAATTCCCGATGAATCTTGTGACGACTTGAATGATATTAACGTGTTTTTATTATTCATGACAAAACAGTAAAAATAATTTCCCCTTTTCATACAATGGCCGCACCAGTCACAAATTAATGGTGACATAATATTTAGGATCCTTAATTACATCTTGGACATCTGTCACGTAACCGACGTAATGCCAAACAAATTGTGAAACACAGTAGTTCAAAATCTAACTTTCAGAAAAAAATATCTTATTACAAAACACCATCCACCCCATCTCAACCCAAAATGAGGCATTTTTAGTTCTTTACTATCGTATGTAAATGTTTCAATTTATTGTATTCCTTTGTTGATCGGCGAATCAACCTACAAATGACAGTAACGCACATGTTTTCTGTTTAAACTTAGCATTATTTTTCAAGCCCTCTATTTTCTCGTTGATGAATAAGCGATGAAGTGAACTAACAATGTAATTTTTTTAGTATGCAACGTTTTCAAAATCCAAAATTTGCTTTATATATAATAATACTGTAGCGGAAACATCATCGACTACACTAACCCGAGTCTCGCTATATCTGGTTCATTATTATAGATCTTGGTATTTGGGGTGATATTCCTCTGAATCTGTCTGAGGAGTGGCGCTCCAGAGTGCGACAGATTTCTATTCCTGGCTTCTTCTCACCGACTCGGTTGCACAGTCATCGACTGGGTCTTCCTCTTGTTGGCGATTTGGTGCAGACTGGGTCTTCCTCTGATCGACGACTTTGTCACAGATTCCCTGACCGGGTCTTCCTGTGGTCCCCGACTTGGTCGCAGAGTCGCCGACTGGGTCATCCTCATTTCGCCGGCTGGCAGCTTGCTCTTGCGGCTGGTTATACTACTTCACTTGCAATGGGACGTCTTCCCACTTTTTCGCTTCATAACACATTACCGTGGTAGCCATATTTGGCATGTGTATATATATATATATATATATATATATATATATATATATATATATATATATATATATATATATATATATATATATATATATATATATATATATATATATATATATATATATATAGGCTCTCTTGCATTTAAAATCAAAATATATACTTTAATCAAACGAAAATTGCATTAAGGAAACGAAAATTACTGTCCATGAACTTTTCCCCTTAAAATATGTCTCGTGTACTTTATAAGACATGTCTCTCAGTGTTAGTAGTAGTGAAAAAGGTGGATAGAAGCGCAATTTTGTTAGGAGGTGAGAGTTTACCAAAATTAGACCGCTTCTACCGATTTTGACGCTTCTATTGTACCTATTTTGACAAGCCAATATAAATTGGTGCTGCTGTACTTGACCTCTCAAAGTGGTTGATGTACGACCTCCACTACAGTTTGTTAAGCGTGTAGCCTAATGCAAAACTGCTGTTCACAGATAAAGATTCGCTTATGTATGAGATTGCTACGGATGATGTTTACGCCGATACGTACGACAATAAAGACCTATTTGATCTATCAGATTACTCATCATCATCTGGATTCCAGCCAGTGCAACAACAGGAATGTAATATGAAAATTTAAAGAGGAAACAGATTTCAGCCGGATAATTGATTTTGTTGGACTCCGATCGAAAATGTATTCGCTGTTACTCAACAACGATAAAGTTACGAAGAAAGCAAATGGTATTATGGTGAATGTGTCTTAACATTTGATGATTTTCAATCGGCTCTGTTTCGTAGCGCGTCAGAGCCTGTTAACTACATTTCAAAGACAGCAATACGATCTTTCCTTCATAGCACTGAAACAGATGTGATTGATTGATTGATAGACATTTTAAGTCGCTTGCTGCCGTGAGGCTGATACGACTGCTTACAGTCCCAGGCGTAGACTGCAGTCCCTTTAAGAGGGCACTTGGCCTTGGTGCTAGGCCTTTTACCTGACCCCTAGAGGTCAGAGACCCCCCAAAAGACCTCATGAAGCTTATTGTAACTGAGCGTACCGGCTTTACGCCTCAACTACCGCCTACCAAAGTCCCTAATGTTTAAGTCTACCTAACTTTATCTCAGTTTATGTGGATTATTGTGTCAAATTTAACCAGTTTTTCCTACGGGTGTCCCTATACCAATGATGTGTTAGCCACCTATTCAATTATCCAAATGTTCCTGAGTTGTGAATTTTGAATATATTTTGATGAGGTTGAATTTTGCGTACTTAGCGTAATTGTATGGTTCTAAAAAAAATCAATCTCTAGGTGTGTGTCACCTATTTTTGGCATTTATCACCGCTTTGACAATGTTTTTTTTTAATTTTGACCGCCTTTCCAAAGGATCTAGTTTTAATGTTGGGTCTTTCAGGCCAGATTGAAGACATAGGTTGTAGACTTATTTTCGAACAGTTGGCCGCGCGGCCCGGACTGTCCATCGCTAATTGTTTGTCCGTTCCGTTCATTTTTGTGATTGTAGCCTTTACCAGGTTACTTTTCGGTCTTTGTGTGCGTCCGGCTAATATGTCTACTCTGCTCCTGGGAGTTAGGGCTATCAAGTAGGAGGTTCTTGATTTGCCCTTATCGGCCTTGACCTTTTTGTCCTTGTCATGGTGGGAAATCTTATCCTATATATAGTGCTTATAGGAGTCAGGATCCACCCAGGCTTGTGCTAGTATGAGTCCTAGCGCCTGTTTTATGGTATGGACTAGGTATGGTGCTTGCAGTTATGTATATGTTTGTATGCGGGCATGGGTTATTAGGGTTCCGATACAGGCTTATTGAATCCCTTTATTTGATACTGATAATTTGTTCTTCTTGATGGTTTGTTGTAGGCATCTCTTTTAATGTTGGTTCCCTTCCTTCCTCATATGCGGACTTGAATCCTTTCTTCTTTATTCTTGCATTTTTGATTTAGTAACACTGGATGATTCAAAATTATAAGGTTTATAAGGTTGTTGTCTCGTTTTGATTGGATGATAAAAGCCGAATTTTCAATCCTATTCTAGTTCAATTTTGTTTTCTATTTAGGTTTTATAATAAAATTATGTTTTATGGTATTTCATTCTTATTATGTGCTTAGTTGTAGTATTATAGATGGTTATCAATACTAATTAGAGTATATATAGTTATTATAAGGAAAATTAAAATACAAATACAGTATATGCATGTTATAAATAGTTATGGTTATTGTTATGATTTAATTATGCTTATTTTAAGGCTACATTGACTAAAGGTAAGGAGTAATAATTGCTAGGGTTCTTATTACAAGGGATCTAAAATATTCTTTTTAATTTTATATTTATAATAAGTTTAATAAGTGGGCATAATTCTCAGAATTATTTCTCAGGCTTATTTATATTGTATTACCTAATTTGTAAGCTGGTTCAATATTTTACCCGGCACGGGGAAGGGAGAATTTTGTCTGGCGGGCGAAAATTAATGTTTAATTTTTTTTCTTTCTATTAAAAGTTTTAGGGAACTTTTTTGTGTAGAGTTTATATTATTGAGTAGTATTAAGATAATGATTAGGGATATTGGTGTGGTTTTATAATATGCCCAAGATAAATGTAGCGCACGTATTTATTTACTTATAGACAAAGGAATTGTAACTGATAGGTTTTTTTTGGTTTAGTTAATTTGCTTTATAATTATTAAGATGTGATTGTAAAGTCTAGACTCAATAATCAGACGATAAACGGACTTCACAGATGACATTAACACATTAACGTTAGTTCATTACAAAACAAGAAATTAGGATTTCCTTGAGGGCAACTTTAGTGGGGGGTGGGGTATCAAGATTTGCTTAGATGTATCGACTAATTGTTTGTTGCTGTGTTGGTTATTTTTCATTTGCCCGATATTTTTTCAATGGGGTGGGGGCCTTAGAGGTTAACAAAATTATCATTGGGGTTAAGTTGTGTCAAAATGAATGCAACAGAAGCGTCAAAATCGGTGAAAGCAGTCTAATTTTGGTACCCCCCCAAAAAAAAAAATTGCGCTCAGAGAAACCTTTTCCCTTACTACTGTATTTTAGCAAATGAACTTCGTTGCCAGCATTGTGTATTTCGAACATGCCGTTTCGCGATGGTTTGAACCAATAGGAAATAGATTCGTCATGTGTGTGTGTGTGTGTGTGTGTGTGTGAGAGAGAGAGAGAGAGAGAGAGAGAGAGAGAGAGAGAGAGAGAGAGAGAGAGAGAGAGAGAGAGAGAGAGAGAGAGAGAGTGTGTGTGTGCGTGTGTAAGGGGTTATTTTGTTCATATTTTACATTGTTAACCATAAAAGTATAATGAAATTACCTTGAATTATGTATAATGTAGCCATAACATTATCAATTTATTTCATAATTCCATGGTTTGGCTGTGTACTCGCTGCCAATACATACTGATCCTCCATTTTCACTCTTTTGGTCATCAAGTGGTATGCAGGCTGACTGAATATTAGTGAAATTACCTTTTTCTATAAATAGCATCACCGAACGTGCACTTTGGAGCTTCGCTGTTATCCTGTCCAGCGTTCAGAGCAGACAGAAGGAAAGCTTCCGGTGGTATTTTACTCATTTCAGTTATTCTATAATGACTCAAGCTACAATGTAGATAAACAGATAGAGGACTCGTCCTTTTGTTTGCAGTTAGAGCATCCGTCTCGGATGCGGGAGGTTTTGGGTTCGAACTTTGACTGAGTCATAAGAAAGACTTATAAAAATGGTACTTGCAACTGCCTTGCTTGGCGCTCAACATTAAGAGGTTAGTGTTAGGACTGGTTGGCCTGGTGTCAGAATATGACTGGGTGTGACATCATGCTACGTATCTGCAGCATGAAGCACCAGTGCATCACTATAAACTGCCACACTGCAGATATCGTAGCGAGATAATTGAAAACAATGCAAAGGTACATTAAAAATCTAAATCATACACTAACACGTGTTCTACTGAGAGAGAGAGAGAGAGAGAGAGAGAGAGAGAGAGAGAGAGAGAGAGAGAGAGAGAGAGAGAGAGAGAGAGAGAGAGATATGTGATAACGCACACTTTCAATCAAAAACACTTCGCGAAGACCCGTACGGTCCAATTACACAAGAAATGTACTTGCTTATAAATTGCTCTTAAGCTGCGTTGAAAATTGCCGTATTTCCCGGATAATACATAACTACGTATTTACACTGTTTAATACCATGGGCGACAGCAGTATATACTTTTTTGTTACCACATAAATTAATGTACAGCATAAACATCCACTCGCGCTGTTTGAGTCACAAAAGTTTGATTTGATATGTGACCATATATATATATATATATATATATATATATATATATATATATATATATATCTATATATATATATATATATATATATATATATATAGATAGATAGATATATATATATAGATAGATAGATAGATAGATGCAATAAACTGACGACGAACAGTACGAAACTAGTAACTAACTAGCCTAAGCGCTTTCGACTCTTAATGAGTCTTTTTCAAAGGCAAATACAAAACATATATACGACAAACAAATAAACACAAAAACGTTGTGTTTGTAAACCTCTACATGGCTGTCATCACCTGTGCTAAAACTATAAATACAACCAGCTCGTATAGACTAGTTTTCACTCAAATTGATCATCTTCCTGATTCTAATTAATACATACAAATTCATGTACATAATGATAAGACCATCGACTATTACTACAATTAGCACATAGCTCTTAGGCGCGGAGGTGAAAGTAGATGATTCAAAACACAAGTATATCCAGAAAACGACACGGTTCATGTGGTTTTCTTTACACAGAAACTGTCAGAAGAATGGCAATAGTGATTAATATAGATCTGATCATGAGCACTCAAAAATTTAAAGTTAATTAACTTTTAACGTGATTGTGTTTGAATAGGTTTATAATGAGACTGAATTATAGTCCGGTGCTAAATACCCGTTTGTTATACCCCCTACCGATTTCAATATCTAAAAAGAAAATATTAATGTGATAAAAAGTGCACAGAACTAAGTCAATTGAATCATTGATTTATAATTTTTAACCTAATTGTAACCAGATTGGCACTAATACTGGCATCCCCTTGCACCTTTCATGCTGAACGCATACTAACACGGCGCCATATTCCATACAATATGGGGTAGTTTATTTCCATCCGACAACATAATGACGTAATTCACCTATTCTGTAACTGCCGGATAATTCCGTAAATTACCATAACGTTGAGTTTGGAATTATATTCCTTTGCACACATGAACATATTAATGAAACCGCGTTTTAAATACACGTGAAAGGCATTTTTTTGTTGTTGTTGTTGTCATTCTTTTTCTTTGCTTGATTCGACACTGTACATATCGGAAGCAGACGACATATGTATGCACTTCATTACTCGCGCATACAACCCTTGGCTGAAATGGACTTATCCAAGAACTGGAAATGGGTCTCAAGCATGTCCTCTATAATATTGAAAACTTCCATTAAGCATGAAACACGCATATCACGACGGTGTTATGGCCATTATACTCCCAATCTGGTTAGAAAATATAAATCAATGGATGAATTCACTCGTTCTTTGCACTTTTTTAAAAATCAAATTAACAGTTTCCATTATTGAAATCGGTGGTGGTGGGGTTTACAAACAAACGGGTTAATAGACTCGGACTAAAGTACCGTGAGTCTTGTAGGCACAACTGCGACTATAACCCACCTAATATCATTCGTTTACGTTGCGTGATTTTGAAGTGAAAGGAGAGAATATCGATCACAGCTCACTCGGCCTTTTCTGTTGTATCTTATGTGATGCGCCCTGCCTTGAAAGAAACACTTAAACCCATCGAAATTAAAATATGTTCCCACAATACCTGCTCAAGTTCCCACCACCACAACCATATAATAGAAATGGCCAAGTGACGTTCAAAATAAAGAATAATCACATCGTCAGTATTTAAGATGGAAGACTTATTATCCTGTATGAAATGATGAAAACGATAGAAAAGACATTATTCAGTGATAAAACTGCAAAAAGGACGCATTAGAATCACATAAAATGTTTAAGATGCTAGCTTTATTATCCTTGATCAAACGTTCAAAAAAGAAAAGGCTAATTTATTCAACTGAGCTTTTATGCAAAACAAAGAAGCATTATCTTGATACAGCATAATTATTTCGAAACAAATTACAAAAAAAATCAATATCATTGGCAATTTATAGATCACGATTGTCACTCTCTTACAGTCCTAATGAAGAACACAGGACCTGAAATAAAATTCAAAAAGATGGCATGACACAAAAAAGTATTTTAAAAAATGTAAATTTCGTACAGCAAGAGTCGTTATTTCTGTATCTGTGGAAATTTCATAGTAAATTGATGGTTTTGAATATTGAAGTTTGTAAATTAAAGATATGTGAACATTCAGAAGCATTACTGACCAATATTTGCACACCGCAGAAAATACTGCTTTTTTAATATAAAAAACGCAATAATATTCTTCACTGAACAATCGCCCAGATGATATTAGGTTTTGTGATGTGTCTTAGAAGTATTAAATAAATTTATTGTACCAAAGTTAACTTAATTATAGTAGAAAGGGCTAGAGACAGTTTTATTATTATTCTCATTTCATCTCTGAACGTCAATGGAAACTTGGTTTTGCATCATGAAATTTGACGGAGTCATCTGTTATGGTACAAAGGTTTTGGAACTACACTCTTCAAACTCTCACCGGGAAAAAGAGAGAGAACTTCAATAATTGATTGCTCAAAGGAAAGTAAACTGCGGCGTGATTAGCCTATTCTCGTTAATCAAATATTCGTAAACCTTGTAAGAAAGTAGTAGCTTTAGTTTGCAAAATTGCTTCAGTCATCAATCTTGTTTGAAAGAAGTTAGATGGGACTCCGAGGCGAACGTAAGTAGTACGTTTCATCGTAACTGAAGAAAGTCGATTTAGTCGTCTCAGAAAGTAGAGAGACTATACATGGGAAGTTCGTGGGAAATCGAATAAACGGCAAAGGTACGCAAACTTAGTTTCGAGATTTTAATATACTATTTCATTTGTTGATTTATTTGCAAATGTATTGATGCTATGATGTATGTATGATTTCATTTTTCAGGGTTTTAGTGAAATGTTAGTCACGGCATTTTATTTTTTGATTTTCTAGTTATCAATTCATTGAAAGAATTGACCAGACTGCATGTAATTGAATATCAGAAACGTAGGAATGCGTAGGAATTTCATGAATTCACAATAGTACATGATGGGTAATGTTTCGTAAATTTATGAATAAATCTCTGTAGTATGTCATATATTCATATACTATTTCGTAATATTTAATTGATCACGTAAACTATTTTAGAATAGTTAGATTTGATGGGCTAAGCCATATATAATTAAACAATAGACTGTATTAAATAGCTTAATGAAAAGAAGTCATGGGTGTTTAATACGGGCACATACGTGCTAGTCGTAAAGCGGCAGCTAATGAAATCCCGCTAAACTAGTGAACCTGAAATTAAGGAAAAAGGTTGACCTATTGTCTATTGCGTGACGTTTTTATTTATTTAAAGAAACAGATTCCTCAACTAAATCTCCCGCAAAATTCCTGAGGAAAGTAAACAGACGAATTCAAGTTCGATAGATTCGAGATACTATCGCCAAATCATTCAAGTGAAGACTTACAAGGGTCCAAGTCAAAGTGACAGGTCGGATAGGTTCCGTAGCAATATTGAAGTGACAAGTTGTATGGGTTCCGTGACAATATTGAGCTTTACAATACTTTACAGTACTAGAAAGGCTCCACCGATTTTAAAGTTTATCTGACATAGATAATATGAGGAAATACATGTATTTATAATTTCTTTTCAGCTCTTTGCCGCGTTCAAGGCCGTTGGGGTAGCAGTAACTGGCATTTCATGGATGGGTGTTACCAAGTAGAATTAATGACGTCAGACACTCATGTGTCCAGTTGAATAGATCTATATATCACTATCAGAGAGAGAGAGAGAGAGAGAGAGAGAGAGAGAGAGAGAGAGAGAGAGAGAGAGAGAGAGAGAGAGAGAGAGAGAGAGAGAGAGAGAGAGAGAGCTGAAATGATGGATATTTAATACTACTGGTGTTTGTTATGCCAGTCAGCAAATTTGCAATTAAGGAAAATTTGTGGCTGCGAGAAAAAACAAATCAATGAAAGGTAATAGAAAAAGCAAACCCATAACCATAATATTCTTAACAATTGTTATACAACTTTAATACACCTTTGTGTTGTCACCCGTATATTCGGTTTTGCATAGATTTGCAATAATTTACATGTATAAATTCCGCAATGATTATCGATCACAATATGATTATGACGTAGAAAATAAATTAATACAATATTTCCAGGTACAAAATTAGGCTCGACTGTCAATGTTCCTTTGGGAGATGAAAAAAGTCATTCCAAGCATCACAGGGCATATACAAATAACAAATGTAGGAGATTTAAAAAAAAAGATGTGTACGATCACGTTAACAGTCGAAAATGACTGGCAACGTTAATATTGACACGTGAAACGCTGTTAAACAAGATGGGATACTGGATAAGTGACCCATAAGAGAGTGATGCGACCAAGGTAAACAGAGTTAATTAAATCAGAAAGAAGCTGCGATCACACAATGAATCCTTTTGACAATATTCTTTTGCATGATACCAGTAATATTATAGGGTGGAGGAATCATTTAGTATTGACAGAAAGCTCAAGCGCTTAAACTCACTCTAAGTCTTAAACAAAAACAATCATTTGCGTCGCCACAACCTTCAATATCTCTCTCTAATATTAAACTTTAACATAGAGGACTAATGTAACTGATGGACTCTTCATTATCCCAACTATTTTTGTAGTTGTGTTTTCGTTTGAGAACCTGTCTATTTGAAGAACTTTTGATTTAATTGAGAGATTATAGAGGAATATCTAAACAAATTAGCAACTCTCACAGTCTATCACAGATACAAGTGCGCGCACACATACGCACGCACACATGCACACACACAAACACACAGAATTAATATTTTTTTAGCAGAGTCAATGAAAGTTGAAAGTTTCAATCTAGACACAACTACAGATTGATTATTTTACGTACTAAAAGCATGAAGGAATTACTTGTTCTCTCTTGGACACTTGCATCTTTGGTCCTCGGGGACACCCTTCAAGGCCTGCTCTATGTGATTGCCACACCCTGTAACGAGACACATAAAACCTGACTTTAGAGAGAATACGGAGATGTGGGTGATGGAGGATCCATTTCCCCTCTGCGGTTCAATTTCAGAAGTTTGCCCATAACTGACAACTGAATATAGTTATCGAGGCAAGCTAGCATCTGACATACTCCTATGCTTACAATTTATATACAGGTACTAAATAATCCTCTCTACATGTATGCTTACATTTTATCTACAGGTACTATATAATCCTACCAACATGTATGCTCACAATTTATCTACAGGTGCTCTACAATCCTACCTTAATGTATGCTTACAATTTATCTACCGGTGCTATATAATCCTACCTACATGTATGCTTACAGTTTATCTACAGATAATATATAATCCTATCTACATGTATGATTACAATTTATCTATAGGTAATATGTATTCTACCTACATTAATGCTTACAATTTTTCTACTGGTGCTATATAATCCTACCTACATGTATGCTTACAATTTATATACAGGCAATATATAATCCTACCTACATGTATGCTTACAATTTATCTACAGGTAATATATAATCCTATCTACACGTATGCTTACAATATATCTACAGCTAATAAATATATAATCTTACCTACATGTATGCTTACAATTTATCTACAGGTGCTATATAATCCTACCTACATGTATGCTTACAATTTATCTACAGGCGCTATATAATCCTACCTACGTGTATGCTTACAATTTATCTACAGGTGCTATATAATTCTATCTACACGTAGGCTTACAATTTATATGCAGATAATATATAATCCTACCAACATATATGCTTACAATTTATCTACAGGTACTATATAATCCTACCTACATGTAGGCTTACAATTTATCGACAGGAGCTATATAATCCTAGATTTACGTATGCTTACAATTTATCTACAGGTAATATATAATCCTACCTACAAGTATGCTTACAATTTATCTACAGATAACGTATAATCCTATCTACACGTATGCTTTCGATTTATCTACAGGTAATATATAATCCTACCTACAAGTATGCTTACAATTTATCTACAGGTAATATATAATCCTACCTACATGTATACTTACAATTTATCTACAGGTACTATATAATCCTACCTACAAAACGAGATCTATTGGAACAAAAACTATACATGTAGTTGGCAAGGGCCGGACTCCCGGTTATTTGACAGTATATCTTGTTGAGGTTGCGGCCTTTATCTCTAGGTGCAAAACGCGATTCCCTGTTGTATTAAAGATACCTTTTTAAAAAAAAAAAATCGCGAATGCACGAATGTATGTTATAAAAAAATCTTTGCCTCGAATAGTAGTATGTCGTACGGTTTCAAAAGCCAATGTATGTTATCAGTGGTTCTAAATCTATACGATCTATACATGTCTTGTTATGTGTTGCTTTAAATGGCGTTCATTCTTGCATGCCAAACACAATCAAACAGTGTAGGTTATACAGATTTTCAACCACAGCAGTGTATTTCAAGATGATGATTAATTTTGATAGAAAGGGGTCAATTCTGTAAAATAGAGACTGAAAAATTTATGATATCTGAATTATGTCGAAATAGCTGGTAAAAATAATATTTTGTGTAAACTTTTATGCCCGCAGCCAGGCCCGGCCCTAGTGTAAGACGAACGAGCCAACCGCCTTAGGCCCCGAAATGCAATATTTGTGCTTGGGGCCCAGCGCTCATCGCTTGCTGCCTTGAGCCCCGCATGCTGCCCTGGACTCTCATATCGTAGGATCGAGCCTTCCAGCAGGATAGAGAAAGTATCTTCACGTCAAGGTATTTCGTACCGAGACACGTTTGTGTTGTTAAAGTTGTACAACAGTTACAACAGGACTTCAATTCTGTGTTTCATTAATACGATAAGTATGGTCCACGGAACTCAGATATTGAAAGGTACGACAGAACTGTGTGTGCTTGTTTGTGTGTGTGTGTGTGTGTGTGTGTGTGTGTGTGTGTGTTTGGTTACCTCTCCAAGTTTGTTTCTTGCATTTTGGGCATGTTGTCTTGTAGCACATTGCTCAGTGTGTTATCCCTCTTTAGGATGTACCTTGAAGCAAAATGACGTTCTTTGTCTATTTTTCCACGTGGATAGTGCTTGTTTTTTGTCTTTGGGTACGAAACAAAACCTGCAAGACAAGACCAAACATGCACATCAAGTCAAAAGAATGGTATCCGGTTTGATTTTCAGCGAACGGGATAATGTTACAACGAGGATATTGTAAATAACTATCAAATTTATGACCCTTATTAAAACCCTATGTCTTGATTGAAATTTTCATTTCCTTGTCATTGAAATGCATACAATTAAAAACAATAATCAATATCGTTTTTAAAAAGTGCAAGATAGAATAGAAACAAATATCATCAGACTGACAGACAGAAGGACGGATAGACAGGAAACAACCCTAAGACTCACGCAGAGATAGGGAATAAGTACACACTCAATGTTTGAATTTCTGCACCATTTCAATCATTTCAAGTTGCATTTTTTAGAGACTGACATGAGCTAGCATCAAATATTGCGTGGAATTCAGACTTATAGCGTACGGGTTTTCACTATGTGTGTGTGTATGTGTGTGTGTGTTAATATGTCTGTTTCATGTACTGAGTGTTTTGCTTTGTTTAAAATGGTATGTTTGTTGTTTTACTTTTTCTATCGTTTTGCCAATGTCATGGCACGAACAATTCTGTACGCTAAATATAAAATCACATAAATGAGGCGTCAAATGATGTATGTATGTATGTATGTATGTATGTATGTATGTATGTATGTATGTATGTATGTATGTATGTATGTATGTATGTATGTATGTATGTATGTATGTATGTATGTATGTGTCTGTATGTCTGTGTGTCTGTGTGTCTGTCTGTCTGTCTGTCTGTCTGTCTGTCTGTCTGTATGTATGTCTGTCTGTCTGTCTGTATGTATGTATGTATGTATGTATGTATGTATGTATGTATGTATGTATGTATGTATGTATGTATGTATGTATGTTTGTAAACTGT
This sequence comes from Potamilus streckersoni, assembly GCA_016746295.1. Classification (NCBI taxonomy): domain Eukaryota; kingdom Metazoa; phylum Mollusca; class Bivalvia; order Unionida; family Unionidae; genus Potamilus; species Potamilus streckersoni. Next base: position 1,220,493 of record JAEAOA010001886.1, on the reverse strand, counting down.
TCATCCACATCAGCAGTCATGGCATTATCAAATCTTCCTGATGGTTTGGTTTGGTTTTGACCACATGAGTTCGACGCAAATTTGATGTGGAAAAGAAGCAATAATCTCAATGACTTGAAATCGTGCCGAATGACAAAATTACATCAAATTACCCTGGTGACCAGTTCTGACGTAGGAATCCGTCTATCATACCATAAAAGAGAAAAGCTAAGTAATTTCAAAAACCTTCGTTCCAAGCTTGACCATCGATTTACTTCTGCTTTTCCGTATTTGAAGGCACACAACAATAATATATGGTTTGTTTTACTTCTGAGAAATTCCTTTGTTCATCAATCCTTCATTTATTTTTCTGAGTTGCACAAAATTGAAGTTACGATCTCCGAAACGTAGCTATTGCCCGAAGTTTGCCTACGGGACAAAGTTACGTTCATACGCAATGTAATATGATTGGTTCAAACGTAATAGGATTGTCTCTTTTATTGCCTAATAGGCAAGGTACAACTACAAGTTTGTTGCTTCAGATTATTGCTATTATTTAACATCAAGCTAGTGTCGATCACCTGTGGTTTTCACGCCAAAGTTCAGCACATTGTAGGCTATACATTGCAGCCATTACATTTGGAGGAGAAAAAATCGGGAAGACCCCTGGAAGAATCACCAACTCACGGGAAGCTACTGGCAAGCTTTTTCTCGAGCCAACGTAGGTCGAGCCGTGACTCGATCAAACTCTAGCGGACTGAGATGAGGAGATGAGACCCCGCCATCTCCAGACGGTACACATCGTGAAAGATGGAAAGTACATTTAAAAATATCATTTCTGAGGGAGAGGGGGTTCTATGGGATGAAATTCGCAATGGGATCTTTGGGGAAGTTCTTCTAATTAAAGGATTTAAGGTCATAATTTGAACATCCAGCTGTAATGAAACTTTACTCTAATTTTTTCGTGTATTTTGTATTCCAATGTTATCATTTTTATTTGTTATTTTCTTTAATATCCATGTTAATGGATTAGATCTGCCCCTCCATGTATTACATGAAAATCAATATTTACGTTTCTCCCATTGAGTGATATATACGGTGTTTCAGTATAAAACTTGGCATATAAATATGCAGTATCAAATCATCCTACTAAAAAGCAAGACACGAAATTCAAAATAACGTTTAGAATATATGAATTTGCCTCATTTCCATTTACATAACAAACTCGTCTTCTAATTATATCATAAATGAAAGGTCATAATTAAGTCCACTATGACAGCATTACACATATCTTTAAAAAAGATGTAATTTAGACATATTTCAATATCCATTTGACAACCTGTAATCATTACCCTGTCATATAGCATGTACTGCCTTGATTATCATTAAGTCTGAACTTTTGCCCACTCACTCTTATCGATTCTGCACTTACCGTTTAAAATGTGCGGTATTGTGTCTATCCTCCGAAAATTAAAAATGACGTATTCTCTGCTGATAATGTACGTTAAATAGAAAAGCCCTTCGTCCTTCACTCATGTGCTGGGTAACTCAAAACGTGAACGTACGTCATCCGTGCAATCACGTATCACTCTGGCAAGTGTTCATTAAGGTCACAGAATTAATAGCTCCTGTTGTTTAAAATGACCTATATCTGGGACTAATATAGCACTACTGCTATATTATTATTATTATTATTATTATTATTATTATTATTATTATTATTATTATTATTATTATTATTATTATTATTATTAATTAGTAGTAGTAGTAGTGGTAGTAGTAGTAGTAGTAGTAGTAGTAGTAGTAGTAGTAGTAGTATATGCATTACACACATTGACAACTAAATATACAGCACAGATGATCGATACTACTTCAACATGAATATTTTCAACTGATAATTTAATAACAAATCTGCTTTTCTTATGTATGTGAAATGTATAAGATTAATGTATAAAAACACGTGTAAACACATATCGATATACGAAATATACAAGATTAATGCAGGAATGTATATATATATATATATATATATATATATATATATATATATATATATATATATATATATATATATATATATATATATATATATATATATATATATATATATATATATATATATATATATATATATATATATATATATATGTCTCTATATATTTTCATATATATATATATATATATATATATATATATATATATATATATATATATATATATAAAGAATACAAATCATATGGCGAATAACAACCCTTTCAAGCGTACTGGATCCACCAAGGGATCACGTGTGTCAGGAATTAATTAAAATAGATGCAATAAACTGACGACGAACAGTACGAAACTAGTAACTAACTAGCCTAAGCGCTTTCGACTCTTAATGAGTCTTTTTCAAAGGCACATACAAAATATATATATATATATATATATATATATATATATATATATATATATATATATATATATATATATATATATATATATACGACAAACAAATAAACACAAAAACGTTGTGTTTGTAAACCTCTACATGGCTGTCTTCACATGTGCTAAAACTATAAATACACATGTGAAGAAGACAGCCAGGTATATATGAAAATAAGTATCTATCTATCTATCTATCTATCTATCTATCTATCTATCTATCTATCTATCTATCTATCTATCTATCTATCTATCTATCTATCTATCTATCTATCTATCTATCTATCTATCTCTCTATCTATATGAACAATCAACATTTATTCATTCTCAAGCTACATGCAATATTACGGGATGTAAGACATAAAAGTGCACCTGACAATCAATTATGCACAAGTTCACGCGGAAAAATGAACAGGTAGTTGTGGGAAGTTTACAGGTATTGTTTGAATTTTTCATGGGTAACAACAGTGATAAAAGAATTTGATGGTGACTACATTCAACGTGGTAGTATATGTATATTTTAGAAATAATTCATACATCTATTTTATAAAGAATAAAAGTAACTTTCTCAGAAAATATCCTGTCTAAAAGCTATCTGGCGTGGGCACCAGTGGTGTTACTTTATTATATATATATATATATATATATATATATATATATATATATATATATATATATATATATATATATATATACGGTCAAGTCATATAAAGACTTAAAAAAATGGTACTAACAGCTGCTTTGCTTGCCGCTCAACATTAAGAGGTTAGAGTTAGGACTGGTTGGCCTGGTGTCAGGATAAAGTGACTGTGTGGGACATCATGCTACTTGTCTGCGACATGATTCTCCAGTGCTAGACATCACTTTAACTGCCACACTACAAACATCGTATCGATATGACTGAATTTTTTTTAAAGATACGTTAAAAATCATATGGGGGTTTTGCATGCCGATAATATACAAAGACTGTGTATATGGGCTCCGCGTAGTGATTTATGCTGTTGTATTTGAGGACAGGAGTACTTCGAGTTTTGAATTTGTAAACGTGACTGCTTGAATGATTGGCATGCAAACAATCTCTCTCTCTCTCTCTCTCTCTCTCTCTCTCTCTCTCTCTCTCTCTCTCTCTCTCTCTCTCTCTCTCTCTCTCTCTCTCTCTCTCTCTCCTGATTCTTTCGGTGTAATCATTCAGTAATCGGTAGGAAAAAAGAAGAAAAAAAAAGAAATGAATAAAGAAAAGTAAAAAGAAAAAACTAGCGAAAATGTGCTAAAGGCTGTAATTTGGATGATGCGAATATACTGCGCGAATCGGTGTTAGAAATTAAATTGTTGTTGTTGTATGGTTTAACGCCATTTTTCAGCACAAGATAGGATATACATGGCGGCCAGTATTAATGGTAGAGGAAGAAGTCCAGAAAACCCAGGGTAGAATCACCGACCCACAAGAAGCGACTGGCAGGCTTTCTCAATTACCCACGTTAGCTGAGTCTGGACTCCAACTCACGCAGGCAGGCAGAGGTGAGATGGCAGTGATCCGTAACGGTCAGCGCTTTAGACCGCTAGAAATCAATTAGTTATCAAAATTCAAAACTATAAATTTGACATTAGGACGCGACAAACTATAGTGTTGAGCATGGTATTAACCTCTATGGAGCCTCGGATTTTACCAGTTATTTTTACATCTCATAAATACTCTCGTTGTGCTTAGTTGACTTTAAAACTTTATAGTAAATTATATTGTCTTTTTTTGGAATTCGATTCATCTCCAAATTTCAATATATGACCTATTCAAATTTCAATATATGACCTATGTGACCCATGCCTATCTAAATATATGAAGGGGCCTAGGTATTAGACAAGTGTATGTGTGTCATTTGGGATTTCTCACATAGCGTTGAAAGTTTTAGTCCTATAGCTAAAATGTCCGCTGTGTGGCCGTTTATTGCGAGTTCTAGCACTGGGGCATAATGCTAGTAGTATTTTTATGTCTTTTATGTGACATGGCCTGGGTTCGAACCCTAGACCTCCCACATCCCTACCTACCATATGCATCCACTTAGGCAGCTGGAACCTGACTGAACTGGTGTTCTTAAGGTCACAGCATTTATACTAATATTTATATTAGTGGAAATTTATAGAAGGTTCTTGAAGTTACTTCAAGTTTACTCAGCATTGAACCTATCTGAAATGTCTAGACTATAGGTAAATTTCAAAATGTCACAGTCCTAGTAAGAAAAGCAAAGTTTGTGGGGAATAAAAGTCATTTTCTATATTTTTGAGGCATAATCAATTAGGGAATAATACTTACTATCTAGGAACAAAAACAAAAAAAAAATCTTTTGCACAGTAGAATTTTGTTTACGTGGTGGAATAAAGCACATGAAGGTGACAAAGTGTAAAGCGCAACGTAGCCCTGTACCTATGATGAAGAACTCAAACCAATTACAATAAGTTGTGTATTCCTAAATAACTGATGAAGTGTGTGTGTGTGTGTGTGTGTGTGTGTGTGTGTGTGTCTTCTCCAGTTTGATATTAATAGCCAAGTGATGCTCCAAATGACAAAGAGTCACTTCGTGAGTAGTTAAAATGATCGAGTTATTGTCCCTAATCAAATGATAAGAAATATAGAAAAAGCTAATTTATTAAATGGTGAAAGAAAATTATGTAAAATAAAGATGCGTTAGAATGAGACAACACAATTATTTATTGTCACAGTAAAGAACTTCAGCAATTTATGCATTTTTTTATCAAGCTCGTTCCTCAGTTAGCCCTACAATCCTAATAAGGTACACGACATCGGGGGGAAAAAAATTGAATTTTTAATGTTCCGCATGACGCAACAAAATATTAGAAAAAGTGCCTTTCGTACAATAGGAGTTGTTAAATGTTGATCTGATAAGATGCCATGGTAACCTGATGGATTAAAAACATGAAGTTTGTAATTTAATCTAATGTCAATATTTAGAAACATGATTGATCTATATTTGCACATCTCAAAGAATATGTCCTTTAAGCAACAAAAAATTCTTCACTGAACCCAGATGATATTATTTTTTAATTTATGAATGCCTCTCATAGGTTCTAATAAAAGATTCCCATGTAAATACCTCGCACTTTGTACATCGAACAGCAGGGTGAGGATTTAATGTTCTTAACTAACTAATGCACATATGCATACATTGAAATGACCCAGAAATTCAATCACTGATATCATTATATATTTTAGTTCTACTTCACATCCAACGACTTAAATCATATACTCTTATTTCCTACTCCCGCAATTTATAATTTATTATTAGTCTAACCTAAAATTATAGTGTTTAATATATGGATAATTGCAACCCGAAATAAAACGCTCTCCCTGAAAAAGTAATTAAATCTTTACATTTGTCTTCTTTTAATTGTAACAGTGACAACTATAATTCATGTCTGTATCAAGGTAGCGTGAGTAATTCCAGTTATAAAACACAGTAGACTGAGAGAACTGTATCCTTTTTATTTTTGAAGCGATATCGTTTGAAGTTATATCATTATATATTTTCATAGTGATAGGATTACATGGTTTGAAGTGATATCATTTCATGCTTTTAAAGTGATAGGATTGTTTGGGTTAAACTGATATTATTATATGCTTTTATAGTGATAGGATTGTATGTTTTGAAATGATAGCATTATATGCTATTATAGTGATAGGATTGCATGGTTTGAAGTGATAGCATTATATGCTTTTATAGTGATAGGATTGCATGGTTTGAAGTGATATTATTATATGCTTTTATAGTGATAGGATTGCATGGTTTGAAGTGATATCATTATATGCTTTTATAGTGATAGGATTGCATGGTTTGAAGTGATATCATTATATGCTTTTATAGTGATAGGATTGCATGGTTTGAAGTGATATCATTATATGCTTTTATAGTGATAGGATTGCATGGTTTGAAGTGGTATCATTATATGCTTTTATAGTGAAAGGATTGCATGGTTTGAATTGATATTATTATATGCTTTTATAGTGATAGGATTGCATGGTATGAAGTGATAGCATTATATGCTTTTATAGTGATAGGATTGCATGGTTTGAAGTGATTTCATTTTTTGCTTTAATCACTATTTGCTTTAAAGCGATAGGATTGTATGGTTTGAAGTGATATCATTATATGCTTTTATAGTGGTAGGATTGTATATTTTGAAGTGATATCATTTTATGCTTTTAAAGTGATAGGATTGTAAGGTGTGAAGTGATATCATTATATAATTTTATGGTTTGAAGTGATATCATTATATGCTTTTAAAGTAAAAGGATTGTTTGGGATTCCGTGACAATGTGGAGAGTCACAGTATTAGACAGTCTTCACTGATGTAGAAGTTTATCTGAGTTAGATAAATATTAGGAAATACATCCATTTATAATTATTAGATCTGTATAAGTATGACTATATGAGAGAGAGAGAGAGAGAGAGAGAGAGAGAGAGAGAGAGAGAGAGAGAGAGAGAGAGAGAGAGAGAGAGAGAGAGAGAGAGAGAGAGAGAGAGGTGTGTTACGATCTAATTTTTTGAGTGTTACGGATTTAATATTTTGAAGAATTTTTACATAATGCAATTTCAAGAATTGAAATGTAAAATTTTGTAATAAATATACTTTGTGTAACAAAGATGATGACTGTTAGAATTTTTGTATTGTATGATTCTAACACTTTTACCTTAATAAAGTATTTGATGTTACAGCTGTATTATTGTAAAACAAATCTTCATTAGAAATATCTCTTAGTTATTACAAGTCGAGTAGGAAATACATTACATTCATAAAGCTACGACTTACACCAACTTTCTCAGCCACTGACATAAGAAGATATAATGACTGAAACTGGTTCCGAAACTGAGTGAACAGTAAGCAGTTTTGACGAGGCAAATATTTTTGAAAGCGAATTGCAAATTTGAGGTCTCTTCCTGTTTCTTCCGAAACACGACCAGTCAGTCATGTGCACTCAAAAGAATACATAAGATGAGGCGGACGTTGTAAGTCATGACCTTTAAGGACAAAACAAACGTCTCTCAGAATAAGAACCACTATACACCACGTCGCTGCTATACAAGAAGAAAGAAACAAAGAAAAACTGACCACGGACTGGACAAACTATACAACACACACATCGCACAAGATAGGGGATTTATAAATATTCACAATTTAAAAATTTTAATTTTAGAAAAGCCACTTTTTAAAAATTAAATGCTACAGCTTATACATTGCGTTTCTGCTTGGTATCTGCACTTCCACATTATCTTTAAAACACAAATCCCAAACATAAGTATAACTACCATTAATAAATTTAAATAAACTTCATGAAATACCTATTTATGAACTTATATAAACTAAAAGTCGCCAGAAACCCCCGATATCTACACTGAACCATAATGTACTAAAAGCGGACTGGAATTCTTAAATATAACAACCACTCAAATTCGCTGTACTATACAGCTCACTAAAAGGCGAACATTCCATTCATATCAATCCCTCAAAAATTTACCTAATTCTGTACAAACAAAGACCACAAAACGGATTGAAATTATCGAACCTCAACAACCAATCAAAATGCGACCTTGCACACATAGCTCCCTCCACGTTTACCCCACTAATACCTTAACAAAACCCACCTGGATATGGACTTACTGACAAATAACAGAGGCCTCAACCCCTCACTAATAATTAACAAATCTACCATACCGGGAATAATATTAATAATATCTAATAAAATCCCTATCTAAAAACTTACATAATACTAGCACTACCCCAAATTCGTACCAACAGCAAAACTATTACTTTTAATATCTTTATTTAACCCAAAGTGAATGATCTCCCTCACAATACTAATACAATAACAACTAGTGAACCAAATCATACTGTACGGCCCTAAACACCCACAAATTGCATTGATGTAAACAGCCATATAGGATCGAAATATTTTAAACCAGCAACCAATCATAAGTAACCCTACCACCAATCAAAATTGATCTTACAAATGCAACCCTCCCACCTAAACATACCAAAACGAATGAAACCATTTCAATCCCTCTACCTAAACAAAACAAATTACAATATCAACAGTCCAAATACGATCGAAATATCCCCAACAAACAAGCAATCATAAGCAAGCTTACCACCAATCATATTTTACCTTCCAAATGCAACTCTCCCTCCTAATTAAACCCAAACGATTGAACACATTTCAATAGGTTGGGTCGGCATAACGTCACCAGCTTAGTGACCTACTTTCCGCCATAATGCGGAGGTGAAACGGTACCAATTACACAAGTACAGGTGAATGGAGCTTAAGGTGAAGGGAACATTGCATTCAGAAATAAACAACAACACTAGCTGTGATTGGTGCATTTTGTAAGAGTTCTACTTTCTATTTGGCTTAAAAAAAATTGAGCCTCTTGGCAACGTGTGAGATTATGTTAATTCCTATCTAGATCAAATTTTGTATTTTTTTTTTTGATTTTTTGAAAATGTTGTACACATGACTGAAAATGTGTCTGTTGTGACTAGATAACTCATACCCTATCTAGTTCCAGCAGAGTTATCTCTCTTAAATGCAAGATGAAGTACCGGGTTCAGTCCTTGTCAAATTGACAGTCTAACACTTCTCTCTTGAAAATTGTGTGATGTGCATGCACAATTAGGAAGTACCGGGTTCAGTCCTTGTCAAATTGACAGTGTAACACTTCTCTCTTGAAAATTGTGTGATGAGCATGCACAATTAGGATAGAAAATATATTTATTTCCCCAAAACATCAACATTAAGGTTTATGGAAAAACAATTGGTACCGTGATACCAGTAACAGTAAGGTTTCGTTAGCTATGGTCGATATTCCAAACCGTTTTGGTGTGGTAAATTGGCGGCGTTCAACCACACACCAACCTCTTCCACCACGGTTCGCTGCTAGGGAATGACCTCCCGCGGTGTAATTTACCCAGTGTGGATAGATAGAAAAAAAATGCAGATCTCTGAACAAGTATATTGAAGAAATAAATACAACGAGCCCCCTTTCAATGAACAAATATAAAATTTAATCAGTTTCACAACAGAATTTAAAATGAAAAGTAATCAATTACTTGGTTACAAGAAGGAAAAATGTACTAACAGGTACTCAAATAAAAAAAAACAATACATATTTTCTTTACTGTTACAATTACTTATCAGTGACAGAATTCAATTCTTCATTGCCTACGAGATGTAACTTTTGAGTGCAATGATGAGTGACATCATCACCTATCTTATCCGAACATCGAATCTTCCGTTCGTCCATGCTCTGCCAACCTTGTCTAGTCGTCTGGACTTGGATTCTTGCCAGTCTTACCTCGATTTGATGATCGTCCTAAGGGACTAGTTTTCGGCTCAGAATTCCCTTTGGAATTTTTGGAATTTGTACAGGGATTTCCAGGAAATCTCAGGAACTTCGGAATCTCAGGAAGTGTTAATAAACAAAATGTCTCGCAATAGACAATAGGTCACATTTACAAGTATATCTATATTTTTACATTAATTCGGCTCAGAAAACAAAATGCATAAATTCTATTGCACTCACGTTCACTAATTCCTATGTTTACATAGACGGTCATTGCCTGTCCTGACCTTAATTCGGGTCACGCCAGTGTCAAATTCCAGTAAATTCCACTTCGCAGCTAGCACATATGTGTCCGTATTTAATACTCTTGACTTCTTACATTAAACTATCTAGTAGTATTAAATTACATATGGCTTAGACCCTCAAATATAACTATTCTAAAATAGTTTACGTGTTCAATTAAATATTACAAACTAGTATATGGATATACACTCAATACATGGCATACCAGACATAGGGTTAATTCATAAAACTACGAAACATTACCCATCATTTATTAAGCTTAATTCTTGAAAATTCCTAAGGACTCCTACGTATCGAATATTCAATTACATGCATTTTTGTCAATTCTCCAAATGAATTGATAATTAGAAAATCAAAGAATAAAATGTCATGACTAACATTTCACTAAAACAATGAAAAATGAAATCATACATACATAATCATAACATAAATACATTTGCAAGTAAATCAACAAGTGAAATAACATGTTAAAATCGGGAAACTAAGATTGCGTACCTTTTGCCGTTTCTTATTCGTTTCCAATGAACCTCAAATATAGAGTTTGTCTACTTTCTGAGACAACTCTCATGCTTTATTGCAATCACGAGATACTCCTTTCACGTTTCCCGGAGTCGACCTCCTACTTATCACAAGAAAGATTGAAGACTGAAGAATTTATCCAAAGCAAAACCCTTAATTCCTTACAGAGATACGCCCATAAATCCCTATTAACCAATCAGAATCGACTGTTTCCTAATTCTTCTACGTAGAATTTTTGATTGTCAAGACAGCTAATCATGGCGTAATTAACGTTCCGTTGAACAATCACTTATTGACAAGTTTTCCCCTTTAACCGGTTGATTTTGGGAAAGGGTCGTATGTCATACCCTTGTATTAAAGCATATGACTCGGTTAAGTTTCGTCGCGTGGAACGAATTTCCTTTGACGTTCAGAGATGAAATGAAAATAATCATATAACCATGTCTAGCCCTTTCTACTTTAATTAAGTTGACTTTGATACAATTCCTTTAACCAATGTTTCTAAGAGTTTTCAAAATTCGACACATCACATTTGGTTTACCTTTATTTTGTTTATTATTTTTGTTTTCTGTTCAGAAGTGCTGTACAAGCAAGTTATAAAACCACGAATGTGTGTCTGTCGAATATTTTTTTTATAAACGTCATATATTTTTGGTTGATAAGGGTGGCTATGGTATGTACATGTCACATACATGTGTGCACGACAAATACGCCACTTAAAGTCAAGACACTTTGAAGGCTGTGCTTCTTATATAGTTTGTATATTATACACTTTTCGTTCATAAAATGACGAATATAAATGCAATGATCATGAGATCAGTTGGCCATTCTTGCAATGCCTTATGGTTACAACGAGATGCTAGATAGCGATGATAATTCATCATTACTCTAAATAAATTAGGTGGGCCTACATCTTCTCAGATTCTCTACCACTTTCGTTATTAAAGTACGCCCAGTACACGAAATTCATATTGTTATGAGAGAAAATTTAAGTACAAATGATAACATGAGAATCTCTCTAAATTGTATTAAACTAACTCTTATTTGGACTCATTTTCATTAAACTATATTGAGAATAATTTCCATTAAAATATGTGTAGATTAATTTTATTTAATAGAGCAATATTATATCTTGATAAAGATTGCTTCCTTACAACTAGTGCAAGTCTCATTCTTGTATGTGTAAATTTATTTAACAAATAATCTTTACAAACAGGTAAAAATCTGCCTCTATAATTAGTACAAGTTTTTCCGCATTATGCATGTATAAACTAAACTCACCAAGCTTACACTCAGTGGCAAAAATTCTTCACATATACTCCAACTTAGTATCTTTGGGCTTAGGGAGGTTAACCAAGGGCAGAAAAAAACCCCGCAAACATAAGTAGTTCTATGGGGATAAAACCGGAACCATCAAGTCCGGGCGTGATGCTAACTTTCCATCTAAAATAACTAAAGACGTTACCATGAAAGGTTAGGAGGTGTATTGATCTAGTATAAATAAGCCCCCAAAAGAAGCTAGCATTCGGCCTGACTTCCCGCTTCAACTAGTTGAGAACTCTTGTATTTATTACATGTAGGACTTTTTTATGTTCTAAAAATTCTTAGAGAATAAGTACTTTCGGAAGTTAAAGATTTCTGTTTTAACGTTTCCTACTGCAATGCTCTAATGAGTTCTCTTTTTATTCTAATATTATGATATAATGAATTGTTCAATTGTTTTAAAAATTGATATTTATTGTATTCATGCTAATGGTAAAAAGATTAAATTGGTTACCGACTTCGTGTTTAGACTGAATTTGGAAACTTAAATATTCTTTAAGGAATAACGAATAATGTTTTGTAATCTATTATAAGTTAGTATTTTATCTCAAATTGAGTAAAATATATTTCTTTAAAATGATTGTTGCATTAATCGCAACTATTTTATAATTTTTAATTTAATACAGATCTATTATTTGTAACACATTCTAAAATACGAAAAGCTACAAATATATGAAGAGCCTGGATTACCGCTTCAGCTAGTTGTATTTATTACATAATTATTGGTACCTCTCCGCTAGCCAAGCATCCCCAAAGAAATGTAGCCATGTTATGCGTGACACCTTATCTTTGAGAGAGTCCGAACGCTTCCTTTTTCTTTCTATCTTTCCGTCTGACCATGGAATAGAACATTGCTAAGTGTTTACGAAAGAGATTCATAAAGTTTTAATAAAGAGCACTTTTCGTAAAAATACTAATATTTATTCAAAATTAACAACCAAATTTAAGGCAAGACCAAATGCATAGGTGGCTAACACAACATTGACGTAGGGCCGTCCAATAGCAAAACTGGACCTGATTCGACCCAAATAATGCTACTTCACAGCCCTCGTCTTGGAGGGCGGCCTCCTTTACTCGCTTTGCTGCCTGCGGCTGGCTTGGGCAGTGCTCGGTCTTGTGATATCCACTGTACATGTATACGGTTAAAGGTCTAAAGAAAACGTAAGGTCCAGCACCAGGGCCAAAAGCCGAGCACCAAGGCTATGGGCCTCATTGTGGAGGAATGTCACATAAAGACGACATCCGGCTCTGTTGGTAAACCACCCAAAGAAACTATCACCCAGCCAAGGGCAAATGGTCCCACCAGGAGCTGTAATCAGTCGTAAAAGCCAACGAGCGTACACGGCTATAAGAAATCAGCAGCAACAGCCTGACGAGAATTGCTGTACAGCAGACTTAGATTCTGGCTTCCTTTATCCAGGTAAGAAAAATGAAATTAGTCTTAGTTCAGAGATTTCTAGTAGGTGTCGAAAACATTGAGAACATGTTTGAAATTATTTCACTTTTAAAAGCTTGTGATTTGTAATTAGTATATAATATTAATGTTTAAATATTGAGTGTCATGGATATTTTATATTTATTTATAATTTTTGTTAACTTAATATTTTTTATATAACTGGTTGCTAGCAACTTAATGCTACAAAATAATTTATTTAGAAACAAAAAAATTTTAAATTACGGAAATTAACATTTTATTTAAAAGAAACATTCCATAAAATAGATTTGGTGTCAGTTTGTAATATTTAATTTTACATTGATGGTAATTAATTCGGCATTTCAAAATACAGAAATTACAGAATGTGTTGAGTTGATTAGCTTTAAACAAATACAACAATAGCTTATATGAATAATTTGATTTATGTGTATTTTTTTCTATATCTAGCGATGTTTAATTTTAATAAAGAATTGCGGTGCTTCAGACTTTGATTCTGAATTCCTTTTTCCAGTTCGATCCTAAAACTTCTTCACTAACACTAGCAATACTAGAAATGTAACATTCACATCACCAGTGACAACACCCGCAAAATTAGGCCCGCGTGAGGACATTTTCTTTCTATCCAAGGGTGTCCCATCAATATATTGAGAATGACGTAAAGAAATCTATTCAATAAAATGACCATAACAATTGGCAAAAACAGCCATTAATATTCATTTCCTACAAACTAGTTTTTCTAAATAAATTGAAAAAAGGATATTAAAACCTGATTATATTTATTGTGTCATTCTGTAAATTTACAATGAAAAAAAACCATCAAATTCCGGAAAAAGCTAATAAATTAATGTAAGATAATAAACAAATTCTTGAACTCTTTCAAGTTAATTTTCCTTCAGGAGGTGAAATAACAGTCATTCCCAGCGCCACAGTACATATACAAATGACAAATATTGGCGATTTGAATAAGACACGAGTAAGTCACGTTAACAGTCGAAAATAATTGGCAACTCTGTGTATATTGGCAGTTTGGTGCAACGTTGTTAAAATACAACAATGAAAGACGGGATGCTGAGACAAAGACGCATAAGGAACTCACGTGACCAAAGTAAACAAATAGATGATACATATCAGATCAGACAGAAATCGCTATCATAAATACATACTTTTGACCGTATTTTCTTGGGCGATACCAATAATATTGTAGGGTGGATCAATCATTTGTTATTGGCAGAAATCTCGGGCTCTAAAGGGCCTAGTGTAACTAAATGAATTATTGATTGAGATTTTCAAAACGTCCCCGTACGGTTAAAAAATTTGCCTTAATATGAATTTAATATGCCATCCCCCTGCAATGTTAAATTCCAATTTCCCTCATATTGTGCCCTAAAACTTCCTAGGTAACAGATAATTTGAATCGGACGAAGTACATGGATTGAGGATGAAGTTAAATTTTGTTTTTAAAAAAATGTTGCTCATTATAACTTTTGATAATTTGATAGCATGTTTTTATTACATCAATACGCACTACCCTGGAATGATTTAAAAAAAAAGGATTATCTCTAAGTCGTCTACTTATATATATATATATATATATATATATATATATATATATATATATATATATATATATATATATATATATATATATATTTATATATATATATATATATATATATATATGTGTGTGTGTGTGTGTGTGTGTGTGTGTGTGTGTGTGTGTGAAGATAACAAAAGCAACAAATCAACTCAACTTGCGCAATTTCACTGACGGGATCATTCCATTATGACATGCAAATAAGGCGCCGCTTTTGGTGTAGTTGTGCCTTGGCGTCTAAGGCTAATATTAGTACCCAAACTTCCTGGAGAGGGTACTAATATAAACATAATCAACGGATCAACCAGGTGTGATTCATACCCGACGCCTTTTCAGTTTACTGACAAGTTAAAACATGTCCCTTACACATACTGAAACAAATATATTTAATTTATTTAATACCAGAATTGTTTGCATATCATTGTAAAAGTATATGTAAAATATCGTTTACCTTGTTAGGAATATACTTTCCTTTGGGTGGTCCTCTATAATAGCTAAACTGATTGCTACTTCCGTTTTCAGCATCGTTTTATCGTACGTCAATAAAGGACACTGCATCCTTATTTGGATACGTCAACAGATCGTAGTAAATATAGTATGCATTGAATTACCGCGAAAATCTAATGGTATCTATCATTATTTATTTGATATATGCTTAATACCTTTATCATCAGGCAAACTTCCTGAAAAACATGACTTTGTAGATTTTAATCCGGGTCAACTTTTTTTGTCTTTGACAATAGTTATGTTTGTCCCATTTCAATGTATATGGTCTCGTCGTATCGTTGCTACGTAGCTCTGAAAAATCTGGTAGATTTAACTTAAAATGACGTAGCTCTGAGACATTTGGTAGATTCAACGTAAAATGACGTAGCTCTGATACATCTGGTAGATTTAACGTAAAATGACGTGACTGCAACTTCCATCTCTTATTTTAAAAAGATAAATTGAAAATTATTATATAACTTGAATGACTACACTAACATCTAGTTAAAATAAAATAATAAAGTCAACGAAATGTATTCAAGAAATTTTTAAATATTTAACGATTACGGCCTTCCGTCGTGAATCGGCAACGAGGGTTTATATTGTGGAAATCGATGTGATCACAGTAAATGAGTCTTAGAGACAAAAAACTTTGTGTTTTTGCTGAGAATAGTCTTTGTTCTTTAACCTGTGTAAATTTCATGCATTTTAAAATATTCCTTGAGGTTTTCTCTTAGGGGTAATTAGTGACTGTACATTTTCACCCATATATTGTCTAGGCAATGAGTCTTCCTCAAGGATGGATATTAAACTGCGTGTAGGCTAAGAAACTGACACCATCCTGTACATGTTTTAGGGAGATTTTATTGCAGGAACTCATATCTATGTCAAAATATAAATTTGTAAAATACAACTTAAATAGTAGAACATTTTATTGGATCACCCTTTAAGCAATAACTTACGACTTTCGTCTGCTCATGCACATTCAGTGAATTCCAGTTGCAGTCTGCTGTGAGTTGTATCTGACTGTCTTTCTATTATGAAAAGGATTTTATCATAATCTTCTTCTCATTTCCTGCTATGAGAAGGAATTACGCATCTCTTATGATTGGCTCAATCCATCATCAGAGAGAGAGAGAGAGAGAGAGAGAGAGAGAGAGAGAGAGAGAGAGAGAGAGAGAGAGAGAGAGAGAGAGAGAGAGAGAGAGAGAGAGAGAGAGAGAGAGAGAGGAGGGGGGGCGTGACACATGTAAGGTAGGCACAGCTACATTCCTTTGGAGAACTTGACTAGCAAGAAGGTACCAAGGGATCTGAAATAAGTACAAGAATTTACATAGTTCAAGCAGGAAGCCGAACTGATTTATTCATATAATTGATATAGAAGATATATAATACTACATTCTAAAGATACACTTCACAAAACATTTATATTGAAAAATACACAGAATGCACTACAATGGTTTTCTTTTAAGTTTACCAACTTCATATGTTGTAGCTTTCGCATTTTAGAATGTGTTACAAATAATAAATCTTGACTTAATGAAAGATTATAAAATAGTTGCGATTATGCAATAATCATTTTAAAGAAATATATTTTAAATAATTTGTGGTAAAGTACTAATTTAGAATAAATTACAAAATATTATTCTTCATTCCTGAAAGATTATTTACATTTCGAAATTAAATCTAAACATGAAGCCGGTAAGCATTTTAATCTTTAAACCATTAGCAAAAAAAAAAAAAAAATACAATAAATACCAATTCTTAAAACAATAGAACAATCCATTATATTATAATATTTAGAATAAAAAAAGAATTCACAATTACATTGTAACTAAGATGATTGCAGGCATAAAACTTTAACTTCCAAAGGTACTTTTTTTTCTAAGAAATTTTAGGACATAAAGAAAAGGTCTTACCTGAAATAAGTACAAGAGTTTTCATAGTTGAAGCAAGAAGCCGAACTGATCTGCTAGCCTCTCCCGGGGCTACTTATACCAGATCACGACACCTCGTAACCTTTTATGGTAACATCTTTCTTTTTTTTAGGGGAGAAGGGCTAACACCAGCTCGACAGCATGGTTGCTTCCAATTAGTTATGTATGTTTTACATTTTTATTTCTGACCATTGATTTAACCTCTAAGCCAACATACTCATTTGGAGAATATGTCAAGAATTTTTGCTACTGAGTGTAAGCTTAGTGGTTTATACATGTACGGCAAATTTGTACTGGTTAAAGAGACAAATATAAACTGCACTAATTGTAATAGAACAATTTCAAAATGAATATAGCTCAATTAAATAAATTTAATCTACATGTATTTTAATGGAAATTATTCCCAATATAATTTGATGAAAATGAGTCCAAAGAAGAGTTAGTTTTAATACACTTTAGAGAGACTTCTAATGTTCTTATTTATACTTAAATTTTACCTCATAACATTTCCACACATAACTGAGCTTTACATTCAAATCATTGTGTTCGATGGCTAATGGTGGGGCTCGTGTCTGATGATACTCACTCTAGACTGACAGAGTTGAGTCATAAAGAAAGTGTAACCGACTGTCCTAGACCCATATCTAGCTCTCTTAGTCTAAGATCTATCTGTTGGGATGCGCGATATTGCCAATATATCGGTATACCGATCTCTGACGTACACCGGTTTACCGCGGTATTTTGTTTCAGTGGTACATACCACATTACTTTTACACCGTACCGGTACGTCGTTAATTTCCGTCAGTTAGGAATTACTTAAGTTTCCGATGAATCTTGTGACGACTTTAATGAAATCAACGTGTTTTTATTATTAATGATAAAACTGTTTAAAAAATTGTCCCTTTTTGCAAAATGGTTGTTCCAGTCACAATTTAATGGCGACTTAATATTTAGGATCATTTAATCACATTATTAACACCTGTCATGTACGCCAACGGGATGGCAAATAAATAGTGAAACACAGTAGTGCAAAATCAAACTTCCAGAAGAATTTCTTAAAACAAAACACCTACCCACCCCAACCGCGCCATTTTTAGTTCTTTACTAACGTATGTAAATGCTTCAACTATATGTATTACTTTGTAGTTCTGCGAATCAACCTTTCAGAAACGCGCTTGTTTTCTGTCAGAACTATACGTCATTTCTCAAGTCCTCTGTTTTGTCGTTATTGAGAAAGCGATGAAGTGTACTGATTATTACTTCACCCATTGAACTAACAATATAATTTAATAGTATGCCCGTTTTCTAGATGTAAAATGTGCTTTATATATAGTCATTTTGTTGCGGAAACTTCATCGACTACACAATACTATATCGGGTTCTTTAGGATAGGTCTTTGTACTTGGAGTGATACTCCGCTGAATCTGTCTGATGACTGACGCTACAGAGTGCGACAGATTTCTACCCCTGCGGGATACTGTCTTTTTCCTGGCTTTTTGTGGCCGACTGGGTCTTCCTCTTGTTGCCAATGTGGTGCAGACTGTGTCTTCCTCTGATCGCCGACTTGGTCTCAGATTCCCCGACTCGGTCTTCGTCTTGTCACCGACATGGTAATAGAGTAGTCGACTGGGTCTTACTTTGGTCGTCGGCTGGGCGCTTGCTCTGGCGGGTAGTTATACAGCTTCCCTTGCTAGAGGGACGTCTTCAGACAATATCGCTTCATAGCACACCGCCTTGGCAGGCATAATTGGCACGTATATATATATATATATATATATATATATATATATATATATATATATATATATATATATATATATATATATATATATATATATATATATATATATATATATACCCAAGCGAAATCAAGTGACACAAAACTAAAACGATAGATGGCACTATAAAGCCCTCTAAGGTGGCACTCACCAGTTATTATGTACTTTTGAGATAGTAATGTATGTAAGGTGAAGTTGTTTGCATTTTAAGCATGCACAGTGGAGAGAATATTGGCATTCTTATATACTACTTACATGTAATGTGGCTAAAATTTCTTTGGATATTGTACTTTTGGAAATTTTAAATGATCTTAGCACACTGCTAACTAAAATGACTGCTCTTTTGTGCTCCAAAAATCAACCTGAATTTGTTTAAAGAACACTATCCTTAGCAGATATTAAAACAGGGAAAATTAATTTTGCCAACATAGACAATACCAGCTTCTAAAAAGGCAATGAATGAATTAGCTCTTTTCACCTGTTGTCACCTGAGCGTAGATGTGTCAACACAGACAAAATTCGCGAAATTCGCACGTTTCGGAGCGCGTAAATTCAGTTTGTTGCAACGCAGAGTAATAAGTGATGGCTTGCTGGATAGAAATATATCGAAGGAGTAAAACAAGTCATAGAAGGAAATCGAGGGTCATGGGTGGAACGAAGTGTTCGGAAGTTACTTACCTTGTCTTTTATATAGTATGATAAAGAGGGTCCAATGTCAGAACTAGTCAATGGGGTAATCTGGGATATTTTTGTCACTCTGTGCGACTTTTTCCTTCAGATTATTGTTTGGTTTTTTTTCTTAGCATCAAGCTCGCATCGAGCACCTGTGGATAAGTTCGTATTGCTGTAATTGAAATGTAGTTAACAGGCTCTGACGCGCTACAAAACAGCGCCGATTTAAAATAATCGAATGTTAAGACACCTTCACCTACAAGCCGTTTAAGACCCTTTGCTTTCTTCGTAACTTTATCGTTGTTGAGTAAAAGCAAATATATCTTCGATCGGAGTCCAACAAAATCAGCTATCAGGTTGAAAACTGTTTTGTCTTTGAATTTTTATATTACTTTCCTGTTGTTGCACTGGCTGGAATCCAGACGATGATGAGTAATCTGATAGATCAAATGGGTCTTTATTGTCGTATGTATCGGCGTAAACATCATCCGTAGCAATCTCATACATAAGCGACTCTGTATCTGTGAGCAGCATTAGGCCACACGCTCAACAAAACTGTAATGGAGGTCGTACATCAACCACTTTGAGAGATAAAGTACAGCAGTACCGTCATACCCACGAAATTAATGGGCGATAACAAATTATAAAGTCTGGAGCATGAAAACTAAAATTAAACTTATCATGGGCGGCTCCGCGATAATTTCCTGTTACATGGGAATGATCATGAACTTTTCTCATCGATTGCTTGCAATCCATCGACTGATCACACGAGTCAGCATCAGCATCAAATGGTTCTTTACAGACTTGACATACATGAACGATTTCAAATGCCTTTGTCTGTTGTTGAGTTAGCGATTTTATTGAAGCTACTTGTGAAAGAAGCTTATGTATTTATTCTATTCATATAACAGTTGTTTCATTGGCCAGACCTTATGTGATTCTGTGTTTTATTCCGACCGACGATAGACCTGAACAGGCTTGGATAAACTGTCGTCGATCGAACAGAGAACTTTATATGCTAATCCACCCGGCTCGTGCTGATGCACTTTTACAGTTGCAGATCTAGCTGTCAGAGTTGAACTCGAAACCTTACAATTTCTTTTCACATGCACCGTTGTGTCGTATGTGATCGTGAATGGTAACTTCAGTTTTCAATTGTAGTTTTTTAAATTTTAACATTTTATTTTTTCACCAGGCAAAGATATTCGTTGGACATCAGAATATTATTTGCCATGAACATCAAGCGCTTGTTTGTTGGAGCAGCCATACATACACCGGTAATAAAAGTAAATCCTTGATTTGTGTTTGTTGTACTGTTTGCTGATTAATCCTCCAAAATTTTTAATTCGGACGTAATGCTTGTTATACAAGAAGAAGGTTATCGTCGATTCAAAAAGCAATCGGTGATACCTGCAGCGGGTAAATTTTATTATCATCGATCGAGTAAACGCTAACCTCACTCTGGAGCAACTGCTTGTTATTTTGCTCTTCCATTGTGATCTGTTTGAAATAAAGCTTCCGGTGGCATTTTACTCATTTCATCTATTCTATAATGACACAAGCTACAATGTAGATAAAAAAAGACAGAGGGCTCGTCCTTTTGCTTGTAACTAGAAAATCCGCCTCGAACCCTAAGTCATACCAAAGACTTAAAAAATGGTACTTGCAACTGCCTCGCTTGGGGCTCAGTTTGAAGAGGTTAGTATTACAACTGGTCAGCCCTTTGTCAGGATAATGTGTCTGCAGCGTGAAGCTAAAGTGCTGGACATCACTATAAGCTGTCACACAGCAGATATCGTAGCTACGATGTCGTAGTCTTAAGTTATTTTGTTGTGGTGGAGGCTACGAACTGATCCCATATCATGTAATGGAGCAAAAACTATCCTCTCTTAAGTCAGAAACAAAACTAGTTTAGAAATCTACTAAATAAGTATAATCATTTTGTCAAAGAAGTTTGGCTTATTTTTAACTTATTAAGCCCATAAATTGCGGAATACTGTTTTGTTGAGAAAGTAATTACTTGTTGGTGGAATTTCAAGTCACCGGTAAACCGTATTTTTTTTAATGCGCAGAATTTCCGACTCAAACCGCGCCATATTTTTTTACTTCGATCTGTTTACGTTTCCAAAATAAGGTATTAACAAACGAGGCTGAGAACGGAAGTAAGCGTTATTTGAACTAATATGGCGGACGATAAAAACGAAAATATCGGATAAGAAAGCTAAACGAGATTTTACCACCATTTCTACAATGATTTGCAATTTTCCCAGTATTAAATAAGGGGACTACTCAATTTATTTCATAATATATATAAAAAACATGTTTAAAATTTTAATATTAGGCTAAAAATGGGCCGGGTGTGAATCACACCCGGCTACTCCAGTAACACACATAGACTCATGTTAGTACCGTGTCCACAAAAGGACTAAGGTACTAATATCAGTACCACAGATATCGTAGCGATATAATTGAAATAAAACTGCAAAGGTACGCTATAAACCTAAATTATTCAGTCACACGTGTCCTGTTATTGAGAGAGAGAGAGAGAGAGAGAGAGAGAGAGAGAGAGAGAGAGAGAGAGAGAGAGAGAGAGAGAGAGAGAGAGAGAGAGAGAGAGAGAGAGAGAGGGGTGATAACGTAAACTTTCAATCAAAAATACTTTGTGATGACCCGCACTGTCCAATTACATTAAAAATTTACTTGTTCATAAATTGCTCTTAAACTGCATAGAAAATTGCGTAATTCATGGAGAATACATTACTACGCAATTACATTGTTGAAACCACATGGGCGACAGCAGTATACGCTCTTTTATTACCACCTCGCGCCTGTTTGCGCCTTACAAGTTTAATTTGTCACGTGATAATATATGTGTGAGACCATATAAGTGATGATAAGCTCGACTTTTAGAAGAGGAAAGCCCAACGCACGACTAAATCTGACCGTCTTTAAAAGAGATTTCCAGCCTTTTTAGAGCTAACACAACGTTAATTGCAGCATTTTCAACATTCTAAATCTAACAAAACACGAAAGCAAAGTAAAATTTTGGAAAAATAATGTAGTAGTGCTTCTTTAACACCAAATATTATTACAAACTGTAGTAATTTGGAAGTTAAACACATTTTATTCTAACTTGACAAGAAAATATTAAAATATATTTAGCATAAAGTGCATTCCTATTTTCTTGTCTTGTACAAGTAAGTACACCAAGTAACATGCCTCGGGGATCACCGATGACGTAAATCATAAGTATTTAGGCAGACAACATGCTTTATGAATTGTATATGATTTCAAGACATTTTTGTTGCTTTTTCTCTTTTAAATAAAAACAAATAAAAGACAATTAGAAGATATTCACTCAATTCAGCTTTGTTGAAACGACAAAAAAAAAAATACATTCACCTGATCGATTACCACAGGTCAGTCATACAGGAGCAATTTAACGTTTGGGCCTAAACTATAATCTATCAATAGAATATTTATGCAAAACAAAGATGCATTAGCATGATACAACACAATTATAGCATGATACAATACAATTATAACATGATACAAACCAATTATATCATGATACAACAGAATTATAGCATGATACAACACATTATAACATGATACAAACCAATTATAACATGATACAAACCAATTATATCATGATACAACACAATTATAGCATGTTACAACACAATTATTTCGAAACAAATTACACAGTAAAGAAATTTCAGTATTTTTGGCACGTTATAGACCACGATTGGCACTCTCTTACAGTCCTAATGAAGAATACAGGACCTAAAAAAAATCAAAAAGATGGTATGACACAAAAAGTATTAGAAAAATGTAAATTCTGTACAGTAAGAGTCGTTATTTCTATATCTGATACAATGTCAAAGTAAACTGATGTACTAAAAACATGAAGTTTGTAAACTAAAGATAATGTGAATTACTGAGTAGAAGTATTACTGAGCAATATTTGCACACCACAAAGAATATAACTTTTTCATTAAAAAAACCCCAACAATATTCTTCACTGAGAAATCGCCCAGATGTTATTAGTTTTAAACCTATGAATGTCTCTCATTGGAAATAACTCTTACGTTGTGACTTGAGTACGATACGAAGATTTGATGTTATTTTCCCCAGTATTATTGCAAAGACATACATTAAAGAATCACATAATTAAATCACTAATTTCTGTACTTATTCCACTTTAGTTTCACACCCAGCTGCCCCAATTATAGATTTTATTTTTCCTATTCATGATTTTCATAATTTATAAATAATGGATTTTAAAACTGGATAACTGACACCTAAAAAACGCTTTCGCAGAGTGAGTAATCCAGTCTTGACGCTTCAGTCTTCGATGAATTGCAACAGTGACAAGTTCAGTTTATGTCGATATTAAGGCATCGTGAATAGTTCAAATTATGGTTGCCGTGACAGTTTGAAGTAATAGGATTGTTTGGCATCCATAATATATAAAACGAGATGACAATTTTGAAGTGATAGGATTGCATGGGTTCCGTGGCGCTTTTTTGAAGTGATAAAATGTGTATGGTTTCCCCGACAATATTTCAAGTGATAGGATTGTATGGGTTCCGTGACGCTTTTTTGAAGTGATAGGCTGTATGGATTGAGTGACAATTTTGAGTTGAAAAGACTGTATGGTTTCCGTGGCAATTTTGAAATGATAGGGTGGTATAGTTTCCGTTACAGTTTTGAAGTGACGGATTGTTTAAGTTCCGTGATAATTTTAAAGTGACAAGTTGTATGGGTTCTGTGGCAATTTTGAAGTGACAGGTTGTATAAGTTCCATGACAATTTTGAAGTGACAGGTTGTATGCGTTCCAAGACAATTTTGAAGTGACATGTTGTATGGGTTCCGTGACAGGTTGTATGGGTTCCTTGACTGGTTGTATTGATTCCCTGACAGTTTTAAAGTGGCAAGTGATATAATTTTGAAATGACATGTTGTATGGGTTCCGTGATAGTTTTAAAGTGGCAAGTGTGACAATTTTGAAGTGACAGGTTGTATGGGTTCCGTGATAGTTTTAAAGTGGCAGGTTGTATGGGTTCTGTGACCCTTTTGAAGTGAATGGTTGTATGGGTTTCGTTGTAGTTTAGAAGTGACAGGTTGTATGGGTTTCGTTGCAATTTTGAAGTGACAGGTGGTATGGGTTTCGTTGCAATTTTGAAGTGACAGGTGGTATGGGTTACGTGACAAGTGACAGGTTGTATGGGTTCCGTGGCAATAATGAGCTTTACAATAATTTACAGTACTAGAAAAGTTCCACCAATGCAAAAGTTTATCTGACATAGATAAAAATGAGTAAATACATGTATTTATGATTTCTCCTCAGCCCTTTCCCTTATTCAAAGCCGTGGGGTATTAGCAACTAGCATAACTGGCATTCCACGGTTGGGTGTTACCAAGTAGAATTAATGACGTCTGATACTTCCGTATCCAGTCGAATAGATCACTATCGGAATCGGAGAGAGAGAGAGAGAGAGAGAGAGAGAGAGAGAGAGAGAGAGAGAGAGAGAGAGAGAGAGAGAGAGAGAGAGAGAGAGAGAGAGATGATGTTTTGAAATCCATACAGCGATAAAACTGAAATGATAGACATTTAAAACTAATGATATTTATTGTGGCAGTCAGCAAATTTGTATGAAATAACAGTCATTCCAAGCATCACAGGACATGTACAAATAACAAAATGTTGGCTATTTGAATATGACAGGTGTATGATCATGTTAACAGTCGTAAATGAATGGCAACGGTAATATCGACAGATGAAACGCTGTAAAACAAGATGGGATATTGGGTAAGAGACGCATAAGAGAGTGATGCGACCAAGGTAAACAGAGTTAATTAAATTAGAAAGAAGCTGCGATCACACAATACATATTTTAGACAATATTCTCTTGCATGATACCAGTAATATTATAGGGTGGAGGAATCATTTTGTATTGACAGAAAGCTCAAGCGCTAAAACTCACTCTGTCTTAAACAAAACACTTTACGTCGCTCCAACCTTCAATCTTTTAATATTCCACAATAACATAGAGGAATAGTGTAACGAATGCACTCTTGATTATTCCAACTTTATTTATAGTTCTGTATTTCGTTTAAGAACCAGTCTGTCTAGAGCACTATTGATTTAATTGAGAGAGTATATAGGAATATGTAAACAAATTAGCAATGCTCACATCCTATTACAGAGAGAGAGAGAGAGAGAGAGAGAGAGAGAGAGAGAGAGAGAGAGAGAGAGAGAGAGAGAGAGAGAGAGAGAGAGAGAGAGAGAGAGAGAGACTTAATATTTTCAAGCTGAGTCAATGAAAGTTTGAAGTTTGAATCTAGAGACAACAACAGATTGAGTATTTTACGTACACACAGCAGGAGGGAGTTACTTTTTCTCTCTGGGACACTTGCATCTTTGGTCCTCGGGGACACCCTTCAAGGCCTGCTCTATGTGATTGCCACACCCTGTAACGAGACACAAAAAAAGTGATGTTGGAGAGAATACGGAGATGTGGGTGAAATTTCAGAAGTTTGCTTATAACTGACAACTGACAAACAGTTATCGAGGCAAGCTAGCATCTGACATACTCGTATGCTTACAATTTATCTACAGGTACTATATAATCCTATCTACACGTATGCTTTCAATTTATGTACAGGTACTATATAATCCTACCTACAGGTATGCTTACAATTTATCCGCCGTTAGTATATAATCCTATCCGCAAGTACGCTTACAATTTAACTACTGGTACTATAAAGTCCTACCTTCAGGTATGCTTACAATTTAACTACCGGTACTTTATAATCCTACCTACACGTATGCTTACAATTTATATACAGGTATTATATAATCCTATCTACACGTATGCCTTCAATTTATATACAGGTACTATATAATCCTACCTACATGTATGCTAGCAATTTATCTACGGGTACTATATAATCCTACCTACAGGTATGCTTACAATTTATCTACGGGTACTATATAATCCTACCTACACGTAGGCTTACAATTTATCGACCGGTACCTTATAATCCAATCTTCATGTACGCTTACAATTTATCTACAGGTACTATCTAATCCATCCTACAAAACTTGATCTACTTGAACAAAAATTATACCTGCAATTGGCAAGTGCCCGGACTTCTCCCGGGTATTTGACGGAATATCTTGTAGAAATTGTGGTTATTTAACTATGTGCAAAATGCTATTCCCTGTGGTATTAAAGATATACAAATATCGCGAATGCATGAATGCATATTACAAATTATATATTGTCTCGAATAGTAGTTGTCAGTATGCTTTCTAAATATAATTTATGTATTCAGTGGTTCTAAATCTGTACGAACTATAAGTGTCTTTTATGCTTTGCTTTAAATGGCGTTCGTTCTTGCATGCTGAACATAATACAACATTGTAGGGTATACAGATTTTCAGCCACAGCAGTGCATTTCAAGATGACGATTAATTTTGCTAGAAAGAGGCCCATTTTGTAATCTAGAAACTGGGAAATTTATAATAGCTAAATTAAATCGAAATAGCGGGTAAACATAATATGTTGTGTCAGCTGTTTTGTGCTCCCAAGCATGCCCAGCCCTAGTGCAAGGTGAACAAGCCAACCGCCTTGGGCCCCGCGTTTCTCCGCAATGCAATATTTTTGCTTGGGGCCAAGAGCTCATCGCTTGCTGCCATGAGCCCCGCATGTTGCCCTGGACCCTCGCATCGTTGGGCCGGGCATTCCCGCAAGGTGGATCACGTATCTCCACGTCAAGGTATTTCGTACCGATACACTCGTGTGTTGTTCAAGTTGTACAACAGGATTTCAATTTTGTTATTCATTGGTAACGATAAGTATGGTCCACAGACCTCATAACTATGTCTGTGTGCGCGCGCGCGCGCATGTGTGTGTATGTAGTTACCTCCCCACGTTTGTTTCTTGCATTTCGGGCACGTTGTCTTGAAGCACATTGTTCTGCGTGTTATCCCTCTTTATAATGTACCTTGAAGCAAAATGACGTTCTTTGTCTCTTTTTTTTTTTCCACGTGGATAGTGTTTGGTCTTTGTCTCTGGGTAAGAAATAAAACCTACAAGTCAAGACCAAACAGGCACATCAAGTCAAATGAACGGTATCCGATTTGATTTTCAGCGAACGGGATAATGTTACAACGAGGGTATTGTAAATAACTATCAAAATTTATGACCCTTATTAAAACCCTATGTCTTGATAAAAATTTTCATATATATATATATATATATATATATATATATATATATATATATATATATATATATATATATATATATATATATATAAAATTTACAATCCTACGTGCAGTATAATACT
Organism: Potamilus streckersoni; assembly: GCA_016746295.1. Lineage (NCBI taxonomy): Eukaryota > Metazoa > Mollusca > Bivalvia > Unionida > Unionidae > Potamilus > Potamilus streckersoni. Next base: position 1,192,335 of record JAEAOA010001886.1, on the reverse strand, counting down.
TAGCATATAAATATGCAGTATACGAAATTCAAAATAACGTAAACAATATGTGAATTTGCTTATAACCATTTACATAACAAACTCACCAACCATCTTTTCTGACTCTTCTAATCATATCATAAATAAAAAGTAAAAATAAGTCCACTGTGACTATACATATCTTTAAAAAAGATGTAATTTAGACATATTTCAATATCCATTTTCCAACCTGTAATCATTACTCTGTCATATAGCATGTACTGCCTTAATTATCATTAAGTCTGGACTTTTGCCCACTCACTCTTATCGATTCTGCACTTACCGTGTAAAATGTGCGGTATTGTGTCTATCCTCCGAAAATTAAAAATGACGTATTCTCTGCTGATAATGTACGTTAAATAGAAAAGCCCTTCGTCCTTCACTCCTATGCTGGGTAACTCAAAACGTGAACGTTTGTCATCCGTGCAATTACTTATCACTCTGGCAAGTGTTCAGAAAGGTCACAGAATTAATGGCGCCTGTTCAAAATAACCTATATCTTGGACTAATATTGCACTATTATTATTATTATTATTATTATTATTATTATTATTATTATTATTATTATTATTATTATTATTATCGATACTACGAAAACATGAGTATTTTGCACGGATAATTTAATAACAAATCTAATTTTTTTTTATGTATGTGAAATGTATAAGATCAATGTATGAAAACACGTGTACACACATATCGATCTACAAAATATACAAAATTAATGCAGGAAAATAAGTATATACATGAACAATCAACATTTATTCATTCTCAAGCTACATACAAAATTATATGATGTAATACATAAAAGTGCACCTGACAATCAATTACGCCCAAGTTCACGCGGAAAATAAACAGGTAGTTGTGGGAAGTTTACATGTATTGTTTGAATTTTTCATGGATAACAACATTGATAAAAGAATTTGATGTTGACTGCATTCAACGGAGTAAATGTATATTTTAGAAATAATTCATAACCCTATCTTTTTAAAAAAATAAAAGTAACTTTTTATATACCAGACAGAACGGACAGTGCTATCCCTGAATTAAGTAGTAGAATCTTGATAATAATGTGCAGAATAATAGTTTAATACAAACAATACTATCTTATAGGTTAGAAAAATTAAATTCGAACTCTACTGAGTTTCGAACCAGGTCCGCGAGTAAATAGAACCCATCCCCTTGCCTGCACGCACCAGCCCATATAATGTCACGACTATGCATGCATCACCTAGTAATGACTTAGTCGTGACGGTATATGGGTTAGTGCGTGCAGGCAAGGCGATGGGTGCTATTTACTCGCTGACCTGGGTTCGAAACTCAGTAGAGTACGAATTTAATTTATCTAACCCGTATAATAGTACTGTTTGTGTATGTATATATATATATATATATATATATATATATATATATATATATATATATATATATATATATATATATAATTTATCTTCTCCTGTTTAAAATTACCTTCATTTCGTCTTTCAGTGAAGACTGCGCCTATGTCCAAATCTGGGTTTTGCATGCCGATAATATACAAAGACTGTGTATATGGGCTCCGCGTGGTGATTTATGCTGTTGTATTTGAGGACAGGAGTACTTCGAGTTTTGAATTTGTAAACGTGACTGCTTGAATGATTGGCATGCAAACAATCTCTCTCTCTCTCTCTCTCTCTCTCTCTCTCTCTCTCTCTCTCTCTCTCTCTCTCTCTGATTTTACCGTTCTGATTCTTTCACTGTAATCTTTCAGTAATCGTGCTCGGTCGGAAAAAAGAAAGAAGAAATGAAAAAATAAAAAAAATAAACTAACGAATATGTGCTTAAAGACTGTAATTTGGTTGAAGCGGATAAACTGCGCGAATTGGAGTTAGAAATTAAATTAAAAACGAAAATTCTAAACTACAAATCTTACATTACGACGTGAAACACTATAGCGATGAGCATGGTCTTTCAAGGAACAGATCGTTATTAGTAGGCCAAATTAGAGAACGGGGCATGAGGGGCCGAAAGCCCGGCCTTAACCCCTATGGGGCCTCGGATTTTACCAGGTTTTTTTTTAGATCTCTTAAATACTCTTATTGTGTACTTAGTTGACTTTAAAATCTTTATAGTAAATTATATTGCCTTATTTCGGAATTCGATTCATCTCCACATTTTAATATAGCCAGGGCCTATGTGGCCCAGGCCTATCTAAATATATGAAGGGGCCTAGTTATTAGACAAGTGTATGTTAATAATTTGGGATTTCTAACATAGCTTTGAAAGTTTTAGTCATATAGCTAAAATGTCTGCTGTGTGGCCGTTTATTGTGAGTTCTAGCACTGGGGCATCATGCTAGTGGTATATTTTTATGTCTTTTATATGACCTGGCCTGGGTTTGAACACTCGACCTTCCACATCCGAGACGGAATCTCTAACCACTAAGCCAAAAGAGCGGTCGGTTATTAGAAAAGTCATCTGTCATATGTACAAAACCTGTAGGTAGTTATATGCAGGTGGGGTGAGGGTCAAATGAGATCTATATAGGCGCCCATAGGTAAACATGTAGGAGGTGCACTTAAAGGTATCATATCATAACTACTTATACGCACATACCTTTACAAATACATACTACCACAATAAAAGGGGTATAGTGGATTTTAAGTTTTAGTTTGTCAACAACAAACACATAGACAAACACTAAACATACACAAACACAAATGGCAATTCAGATTAGTCTCTTGTCTTCGACTGCCTTCTTGAATCACATGTCTAGTAACCTTTGTCTGTCTGGGTCGCTTTTCTCCTCCTCCTACTCCATATCCTCTTTCTCTCCGTGTTCGTCGTAACATTCATATCTACAAATATGGGTCTTAGTCTAGTTTTTCTTCCTCAGTTTATACTTCTCGGTCGATGGTTGCAGTCTGCCTCAGTGTTGTAGTCGGCGGAGAAGATCATGTCCTGACGCCAAGGTGGTAACTGGAACTTGGTTGCGGCCTTAGGGCTGGTATAAGGCACCGTAGCGGACAAAAGCTGGTCCAATGAGGAAGTTGCAGTTGAAATTTCGATGTCGTAAGTCGAGAAATCCAAAATATCACGTGCTGGATCAAATTTCATGTCCTTAAAGTTCCATTGTCAAGATTGAGATTTTAGATGTTATTTGTTTAATTATACAGTGGTGGTTTAAAGTTCTATTTCCTATGTCGACCTTTTACAGTATATAGTTTGAATTGCACAACAGTGGTTGAAATTTCAATATCATTTGTTGAGACTCCCTAATCCAATCACTGAATGCAACTGTTTACGATGAAAGATCCATTTCATATGGAGAGTATTTAGATTTTATTTGTCGAATTTCACAGCAACGAGAAGCAGCCTCCTTGTTTAAAAATAACGCTGTCCGTTCACGAGAGCGACATCTAGCGAAGAAATCCATATTAATTCTCGACCTGTAGATGGTAACTTTCAAACTGTAAATGCATGAAATGTAATGGCGCATCATAATTGAATACACGAATGATGTATCCTATTACTCAAAATTATTTTTAAATTGTTAAAGTGGACATTGTGTAATGTTACTTTTAACACCAACACATCATTTCACCATATAAAAATAGCAATTATGAGAAGCACAATAAAATGTCAAACCACAGCTGTGTAGTTCAGCAGATGCAATCTAAAAATCTAAAAGCTCAACATACGAAATCGAACTTTCAGTACAATCAGTATGATTCACCTTGTTAAGTTGATACTCTCGACGTATGACATTAAAATTTCAACAACCGCCTTGCAATTCAGAAGATACAATCTAAAATCTCGACCTTAGACATAGATTTTTCAACCAGCGCTATGTAATTCAACAGATGACATGTAAATACTCAACATACGAAACAGAATTTTCGACATAAACTCGTTGAACCAACACATAAATTTAGAATATTCGACATATGACATTGAAATTTTAACCACCGCCTTGTAATTTAAACGACACAACCTAAAGCCTCGACATAAAAAAATATAACTTTCAACTACTACTGTTTAATTCAATAGATACATTCTAAAATCTCGACCTAGAAAAAGGAACTTCAAGGACAAGAATATTTGATACAAGACGTGAAATTTTAATTCTGGATATGGAATTATAATTTCAGCAACAGAGTTATGATTGGACCAGCTTTTGTCCACTACGGCGTTTCATAAGCTGGTTCATGTTGGCAAGGCGAAGAGTGGTCAGTGACCAGCCGTCGTGCCTCTTTCATATGCTTCGCTCTTTTCCGGTTGTTCCTCGTCCTAATCGATTTCGGCTCACCCGTCAATTCTTCTTTACCGCTGCTTTCTTAATCTTGGCATTCTAAGCCAAGAGTAATATATATTTTCGCGTGTCCTCCAGATGGTAGTTAATGCCTTACCGACGACCTTGATTCAGGTTAGGCAATGGAATCGTGGCTGTAGATGGTATCCCCGTGCCTCCTGTTACGGCGTCTCTCGCCATCGCTGGTGGGTGTTCGCTTGTTTCACCAAGGCTATGGTGGTACGACTGATGATCGTATATTAAAGACACTTGCGTCCATTCGGCCATGTACATTAGGTTACTGTATGAACAGCATACTGTTTACTTACTCGTTAAATGGGTGCTAGGCACCCAAATCGATATTTTACTGCTTGCACTGCACACTTTTTAAATATTCATGCTTGCGCGAGGCAAAGGCGGAAAATAATCGTTGACGGGATGCGCATTGACGTTGCTGGCGTCTTCTATTGGTCAGAGGCTGGAAAATGTGACATCATTGCCGAAAGTAAATAATGTAGTCTTACATCTGGATAATTTTGAATGGACAAACTCTGTTGTTGTTGCTGTTTGGTTAGTATATATCAGCAAAGTAGAAAGTGCTAAATTTGTTAAACGGGTCATGCTACGGGTTGCATACTGTTTCCTACATTTTTTTTAGCATATATATATATATATATATATATATATATATATATATATATATATATATATATATATATATATATATATATATATATATATATATATATATTTTTTTTTTTATGCTGGGTTTGTTGAGTTTTGACATCGTTTAATTAGTGCCACCTTGTGCGGCTGGTCCTGATGGATAGGATTCCTGATCACGTTGTACGGCTAGTCCTGATGGAATGGGCTGCTAATTACCTTTCAATGTTTAATTGAAATGGGATTGCTCTTGTCTTTCTAATCGAATGGTGTCAATGCTTTCGCTTACACCTTTTATTTTATTTTTTTAAATAATACTGCAATCATTGACATGTCCCGATCTGCAACCAAACAACCAAAAATACAGAGTTTGTCCTTTTAAAATTTTCCAGCAATATCGTTCTTAAATTACTATTTTCAGATTGTGGAGTAGTAGTAGTAGAGAGGCGACATCCCCGCACAAGGAAAGTTTTCACCCCCTCCCGATATTTAAAATCCCAACACAATTTTTTTTTTTACCATTTATTTTTATTTTAGTATACGTGTCGATAAATGTCTTAAGTGGGGCGGGGCTTCACTCCCCGCTACTGTTGTTAACAATCAGTTACAGTATTATGCAGTAGGCCGTGATATACTGGATTTAAATTTAGGATCACCATACAATCCTAAAAATTAACATGGCCAGGTTAATGGGTCATATGGCTAATTAAGCTACTATTAGTGAAAAAGCAATACCAACTTGTGCTGTGGGGTCTGATGGTGTTGGCTTATGACCACCTGATATTGCTTAAAGTTTCTTTGCAGGACGATGGATTGTGTGGCTTTCCAGTTTTCAGTTTGATGGGAGAGGAGTTTCTAGAGCCAAAATGGGTGGGGTTGACGAGACCATACCGCGAACCATTTTCTCCAGTGGGAATCATTTAACAATCCCCTGCCCTGGGCGGCCACCTCCGTGCCCAGTCAAGACATGTAAGTTTTGCCCCATTATAAACAATTAAGGTGGTTTGGCTGTTTCTTTATTTGGTCTTGTTTCTTTTATTTACTTTTGGCGGGTCCTTATTGGGGAAAGGGGCAGTTCATATCGTTTGACACTGTCTATTTCTTCGACAAGGCGAAACGGCTGTCCGTTATAAAAGATGTAACTTTTGTTTGCTTTTGTGTTTGAAATTTCTGTTCTAGCTGAATATGTCATTTTTCCTCTTTTCCAAATGGTAGAAAAGTATTCCAGGATATTTTATATATCAAGTTGATGCTTTTTTTTAAAAAATCCAGAGTTAATAATTCTGATATCACACAAACCCGTTAAATTAACAGTTTGGGTGTAACATGATGTATTCTATTTGCAATACTGACGTTGCAATTTTAAGGAAAAGCATCTGTTTTTGCAACATACTCTTGCTGCCTGGAAAGCAAGCTGTCGTATATACATTGATGTGTTTTGACAATGTAAAGTAGTCAACCAGAGATATAAATGGAGGAAGTAGGCAGACATGCAGGCAAGACGGTGTGTGTCGTACGGCCCAATGAGAGGTGGGGGTATAATCGCAGGGGTAAGTTAGAGTTCATTACAAGGTATCCCAGGTGGTTTTATATATGACTTGACAAAAGTTGAAGTTCAAAGTGAGTTTAGGATTGATTTTACTTTTAGTATGTCATTTCTTAGTTAGAGACTGTTCGGTTGTATGTAAAAATATTGATTTATTCCTTTAACATTATTTATGAAAAAGATTCAACATATTCCTGGCAAGTTATCTTTTGGAAATTATTACTTGTTTATGTTTTAATTGTGTGTGGGGAGAGGGTGTTTAACATCCACATTCAAGGCGCAATGAAAGAAGGATACTTCCTATAAAAATATAATTTCCCCACAATGTCAACTTTATGCACTGCAAGTTTGATTTTGTTCCTATGACAGTTTGAACGGGCTTATTAAAAACTTAAAGATACTGTTGACGAAGCTGACGCTAGATGACAAGGAAATATAACTTTATCTCACAGACCTTCTTGTAACATCATTTAAAAAAATAATCGAACACACACACACACACACACACTATATATATATATATATATATATATATATATATATATATATATATATATATATATATATATATATAACAGATGATTGCCAAGTAAAGCAAGCCAAGTTTTCAGCTACCAAAAGAAAATGAAATGTCAGATTTCCATATCTTATTAGTTCATCCATCTATATAAAACATGTTTCATTTGTTTACGATGATAGTTTTGTTTGCAATGATGTTCGCATGGTTTGGATGTATGTAAAAATGACGAAGGAATGAATATATGAATCAAAATGATAGACGTACATACGGATGATTGCAAAATAACAAACCAATTCGCTTACTATGCAATTACTTGAGTATTATTCTGACATGAAAAGAAATATATTCATTTGCCATAAACTAATTCAATAAACAATTAAAATAGTTGGGGAATTTTAGGTTTACCAAATGATTATGTCGAAGTAAATGATTAAGATATATGGGGTCAATTAGTTATTGTTTTCTAAGGAAAACCTTAGATCAGTTTCTGAACATAAATAAACGTTTGAATTTCATTTTATTCAGCATGCGAAATTTTAGCATATATTAGATTTTCCATTTTGTGACGCAAAGGGAAGAAAGAAATACTATACTTTATCCAATAAAAATCAATGGAATTTTTCAATCCATATAATTCCGGTTTATGTAACAAAACGGTTAAATTCTTCTCTTTGTTTATTAATGGTATTAACACGATGTACTTTAAGTAAGGAATCTTAATAGTGTGAGATTTTATTTCCTATATTATGCTCACTGTTAAAATGTTGAAGTATCCTTATAAAGTACAATTATACAAGTGTCCTTAGTAGTGCAATTATACAAGTGTCCTTATTGGGTACAATTATGTAAGTATCTTCGCTGAGTGCAATTATACAAGTTTCCTAATTGTCTGCAATCATACAAGTGTCCTTATTGAGTGCAATCATACACGTGTCCATATTGAGTGCAATCATACAAGTGTCCTTACTGAGTGCAATCATACAAGTATCCTTATAAAGTACAATTATACAAGTGTCCACAGTGAGGGCAATTATACAAGTGCCCTTGTTGAGCACAGTTTTACAAGTGGCCTTAGTGAGTACCATCATACAAGTTTCCTTATTATCTGCAACCATACAAGTGTCCATATTGAGTGCAATCGTTCAAGTGTCCTTAAGGAGTGAAATCATACAAAAAGTACCCTTACCGAGTGCAAATTAAGTATACAAGTATCCTTATCGAGTGCATCCCCTGAGTGTCTAAGTGTTGTTAAGCGTTCGCCGGTCCGGATCACTGCCATCTTACCTCTGCGTGGGTTCGAGTCTCAGGCTCGGCTAACGTGGGTACGTGAGAAAGCTTGTCAGTAGCTTCTCGTGGGTCTGTAGTCATTTTCGTGGTTTCTAAGTTTCTTCCTCCACCAGTCATACTGGCCTTCATGTATCATGTGCTGAAAAATGGCGCTAAGCCGTACAACAGCAGCAGCAACAACGACATCAACCGAATGCAACCATACAAGTGTCCTTAACGAGTGCAACCATACACGTGTCCTATTTATTGAATAATATGATAGGATTTTATTAGGTGTTAAATCATCAAAGATGCAGGTAAAATGTGTTTAAAAATAGTTTGATTTTATGGTCAGCACAAAAGCTGTTATTACCAATAAAATGTATTGATTATGCACAGCTTGCTTTATTCTGAGCAGCAGAAATTCGACATTTTCCTCTGACTCAGGAGAGATGATGTTTATTTCGTCGGTTGCCATCTCGACTGTAGAATTGATGTTTGTACATAGGTTTGGAAAGATCTTTGCTACAATGGGGAGGAAAGCGACTGTAGATTACATGTTTATACATAGGTTTGGAAAGATTTTTGCTACAATGGGGAACAAAGCGACTATAGAGTTCATGTTTGTACATAGGTTCGGAAAGATGTATATCGTGTTTATTGTTTCGGTCTCACTTCTCCCTGATTAACTCCCACTTCTCCGTGAACTCTCACTTCTCCCTGTTTAACTCCCACTTCTACTTCACCCTGTTCTGACCAAAAGAAGAAGTCACTTCTCCATAAAATTTATGTCTAGCTTGACCCCTGAGACAGTGACTATAATCATCATTGAATTTGTTAAGTTGTGGAAGCTATATTTTTAGAGCTTCGCATTGAGCCACATGTTGATGTACTTGCTTGAGTCCAATGAGTTTGAAAAAGCTTGGACTCCTAAGGTATCACTTCTACAGCAGTGATGATGATGATGACATGACCATTTTATCAGCATTTTTAAAGTAATTGTTTGTTCACATTCAGTGATATCAAATTATGATACATGTTTTGTTAACAAAGTCTTTCATGCCACATGAAATTTCTCATTAATTTTCTAAAGTTTTAAGAAATTTCTGAGAGTAGTTATAGTTGCAGAATGAAAGTCCAGTATCAAGTATATGTCTTAGATCAAAGTCACATGAATATTTTGTTTGGGTCTTTTTTTGGCCAGTTTCTTGTATTTTAATTTTTTATGCCCCATAATAAATGTGGAAGAAGCATATGGTGTAAACTGTTTCTGTTCATCCATCCATTTGTTAAACAGATATTAAGTTTTGCACCTATGTCATTTTCTCAGGTATAAGGATCCATCAAAGGAGTGGATTCGTATTCATGTACATTGAACATATTTGTAGTTTTTTTATTGTTTCTTTTAATGTAGAAAAACCGAGGAAAGAATAATGAGATGCTGTCTCATTGAAAATAAGGCATTGCTTAAAACTGTTAAAAGCATATAGGTAACTGCTGCTTTTTTTGTTGAGCTACCTTGACTGAAGCTTGAAAAATCATTCACTTTGGTGACCATATGTCTATGTTCACATTTGATTAACCTGAATGTTAAAGTATATGATAACTTCACTCTTAGTGTTCTTTACTTTGTAAAAAAAATAAAAAGTGAACTCGACAAAACAGATTTATTGGTTTTGTTTTTGTTGTTTTCTTTTTAATATTTTTTTTTAAATATTTGCTTCTGCACTGGTAAATAAAAAACTTTATCAAAGATAATTATTTGGTTTACCACAAAGCAGTTTCTTTATATTTTTTTGTTGTTGGCCGGATTGCAAAGCAGGTTCCATCTTGTAGATTGATGGTATCTTGGTATCTGTTAGTCCAATTCATGAGAACATTTTGCACTTCAAGTTCAAGTTCTAATTTGCTGATACAATATTTCTGAGTAATGCAACATCACCCTAAAAGTATGTCACACTGACCTATATTTCAGGCTACACTCATCATGATTAACCTTTGTCCTAAATTTCATGTCTTGATTATATTTCATAATTATCAGTGGCATTAAAATGGTTTGGGGATGTATTTTTATAACATATAGAATTGGTCAATGTAACATATATTTAGACTTTTTTATCCTGGTTTTTTGTTGCATTTTCAGCTTTTTCTTTCCACTTTTGTTATGGTAAAGTCATTTAAGATTGTTCATTTTGATTACTTGAGAACATTTAATTATGTAAACATAACACAGTCTGGCCATACAGCAATCAGTGGTTTTATCTGATTGATCATGCAGTTAATTTTCTTCCTTAGCAAATGTCAAAAAGGGTAGACCATGATATGCAAGTATCATTCCATTGTATTTCTTGCATTTGGTGGTAAAAAGTTGTTTCTATTTCTTTTAAGCAACCACTTGTAAGGCTCTCTTCCCTTGTAACTGAGTGTAATCAACACTATTTTTAGGCTAATGTGGTCATTCAAGTTGGGTTTTGGTGGTTAGGCAGTCACTTTAAATAGTAATGAGCAACAAAGAACTTGATGGTCATATTAATTTAAAATGTATGTAACACCAGAAATGATTTTTTATCACAAATTTTGATCATATATTATAAGAATGATTTTATGATTTTTACCTCCTCTTATATAACTTTTACAAAGTTTATAATTACTTTTTTTTTCTTTTATATTGTTTACATGTTTATGGACAAAATGGTCTAAGTTACTTTATTTTATTTATTGTTTTGCTGTTCTTTATTATTTTTATATAACTTTATAATATGCAAATTGTTGTCAGTATGGAGCTGACTTGCCCTAAACCATAAACAATGCATACATAAATACATGACAGATGAGATGAATCTATAGCATTAATGAAATTTGACATGGTATCCACCATTTGCATTGCTAGGCTCATAATTACCCAAATCTCATATCCATATCCATTCAATCAAACTTTAGTATGGTCATCTCGATACATACAGACACGACTATCAAATTTTATTTGTATATCTTAAGTGTATTTTGCATGAAAAAATCAGTATATTATACCTCCAATTTTGAAGTTTGAAACATACTAATCTAGTGAGATGGATACCTCTTTTCAAGACATTATTTTCTTAAATAGGTAATTCAAATGACTTGTATGCTGAGGGCTGCTCCATGTTAGTAAAATGGGGATGACAATTCAAAAAAACTTCTATAGAGGTTGTGCTTCAAACTATTTTAATTCTGACAGTGGAATGTTGATTAAGAAAATCACGTCTGTTGTGGGATGTGTTAATAAAATGAGAAATCTCTAGTTGGGTTGTCAGAAAAACGAATATATATTTAAAATCACATATCCTTCATAGCAGTCTAATGTAGATAAAAAGGTGGTTTGGAAAATGATGCCAGTACACATGAGTTGTACAAATTCACGTACTTTAAAATCAGTAATACGTGTCCGCAAATTACGTCAATGTTATAGATATAAAACGTGCTTTGCGCAGTATGCAATTTTTATTCAACTTTTAACTTGAAAAGTGCATTTTGCCACGTAATTCGCGCTGCCAGTAGCAAGTGTAGCAGCGCTGATGCGACAAAATTAATGTTAAGGAGGCAGGGTACAGTTTCGTATTTTGGCCCCTGGCAAATTTCTTAACTTAAGGCTATGGTGTGACTTTTTCAGCAATTATTGTCTACTAATTAAATATATGGATATATTTGTGAGCTAGGTGTTTCGGGCTTGTGTTGCTCTTGAAATTGATGTCAGGCATGTACACCTTCCATAGTTACTCTGCAATATGTTGATAGTGAAATACCAATAGTTGTCTACGAAGAAGAGCTAGCCTCTCGTAACAGTAAACATGTGGGTTTGGGACAAGGAGCATATCTCAAAAACGGCTTGGATGACAACTATTTTCAACTGCATAAGCCTGTTTAGTACACACTGGCAGAATTGTAATCTAGGAAAAGGGCTTGTGTTTGCACTGTGAGTACCACATGGTGTCAAAAATGACCTTCGGACATGAAAATTGCAGGTATAAATTTGGGGTTGGGGTGCATAAACTTCTTCTGCTATGAACTGCCACTGACTTCTCTGGTCAAGTGGATAATATTTTTATGCTTTGTTTTAATATAGGTATCTCAAAATATGGACATTCTTGACCTCACTTGTGTATTTGATTTTTTATGATTTTTTGTACTAGGTCACTGATTGCGGCATTAAATTTGTACATAAATACTGGACCCTGCCCCCTTAAGCAAAAATGATAATTTTTATGGTGCAGTCAGCCATGACTATTATACTTTTTTGTTTCTTTGTGTATATTTAAATAATTTTTGTGCATTAGCTTCATTATATTTCCTTCCTTTTTCCATATTTCATGTAGTGTTATATGTAATGCTCTTTGCCGAGGGAGGTAACTGTGTTTTATACCTCAATGTGAGAACTGTTTACATCATGATAAAGTAGCATATGTTGGACTTAACTTACTAAATATGGAACGAAAATGGTGACCACAATGTATTGTCTTGCTTTTTATGTAGTTGTCAAGGTTTGCACATCTATTTGTATGAATATTATTCACATTTCATTACAGACACACAGAAACAATTGCTTAGCATGTCAACATGCATTCTTTAAAGTAATTTAACTCCACAGGAGCAGCTAGACTTTGGAGGAATCGTGCATAAGCATACTCTTGTGAATGTTGAATGTCACCAGTGAAACAATGTTAGGAATAATGATGCATATGGCATATCACTTGCTATATTTTGGTGAGAAGAATGAAAGTTTTAGTACTCCGACATAGTTTCAACCTTCATGAGCCCATTGTGAAGTTGACATGAGGTTCATATCTCACACTTGGGTGATAATAGAAAATGTTTCAGTGTTATATATCTATCTTGAAATTTCTAGGTTCAGTTAACAAAGGGGAAAAGCTTAAAATTAAGTGGCAGTTTCATGCCTTGGACATTACACATACAGTTTCTCCTCTGAAATTCTTATAGTTTTCATTAAATGTTTAAAGTACATCAATATCACTTGATACTTTTCTTTTTGCAGGTCTCAGTTTGCATGGTAGAAGATCAGGATTAATTGGTTAGTCATGCTGAAAGAAACAATAGCTTGAATCTCATCCAGATACTCATTCTGTTCTGTGTGCACAAGAGAGAGACTTTGACGGATAGATTTAACTTCCTCAGGAGTTGTTTTATGGTATGTGCTTATTAAAAGCCAAGCAAGTGAAATACATTTTACCTTGAACTGAATTTTCCACTGTAAATATTTGTTCTATACCTTCTCTTATTATTTACTATGATTTTGTAAACTCCAGAAATCATTAAAGTCAGTTGTAAGTGAATTGGTGTCTGAGAAGAGATTTCTGTTAACTTGTATTGAGTAATTGTATATGTATGGTCAATTTCAGTGGCTATGTATCAATGAAGTTATTTGATATGCCCCTTTGTAAGTTTAACTGGGTCCACACATCTGTATGTTAATATTCTAGCATGGTCTAATGTTGATTGATTAAACTTTGATCTTTCCAGATTAGCTAGACTGTTGTTGTGATTACCCCCTCCCCCCAAAACACACTCACACAACATTGATGCTCCTATTAGGATCTCCAGAATAATAATGAAAGGTTAGGAACTGCTTGTTTTATATCAGTCTAAAAGTACTTCCAAAGCACATTATTAACTTAAATGTGTGATTTCTTTATGTTTGCTAGAAGGGTTTATAGAAAATTTTCACTTCTGTCACTGACAAGTAACATTGCATTTCTGTCATTTACTCCTAAAATTTATAACTTCCAAACCTCTTCTTGACATTCATGAAAGATTGTAAAGGAATTTTGATTCTGTCCTAATGCTGTGGTGGTAAACAAAGAGAAAATCATTGAAGTTTGTAAACAATTTGAAATCTTTCAAGAAATGCAATCAGTCATAACTCACAATGTAAATAATGCAATGCTTTTTGCCGCAAAGTAGTCACTTTCCTAAAAGCGTAATACCATTTTTAATTTTGCACACAAAAGGTTTTCCTCTGTACCATTGTACTAGATAATGTCTAAATATGTGATATATACACAACTTGTGACGTAAACCATTTTGACCCAAATTCTTAAGGAGGCAGGGTACAGTTTCGTATTTTGGCCCCTGGCAAATTTCTTAACTTAAGGCTATGGTGTGACTTTTTCAGCAATTATTGTCTACTAATTAAATATATGGATATATTTGTGAGCTAGGTGTTTCGGGCTTGTGTTGCTCTTGAAATTGATGTCAGGCATGTACACCTTCCATAGTTACTCTGCAATATGTTGATAGTGAAATACCAATAGTTGTCTACGAAGAAGAGCTAGCCTCTCGTAACAGTAAACATGTGGGTTTGGGACAAGGAGCATATCTCAAAAACGGCTTGGATGACAACTATTTTCAACTGCATAAGCCTGTTTAGTACACACTGGCAGAATTGTAATCTAGGAAAAGGGCTTGTGTTTGCACTGTGAGTACCACATGGTGTCAAAAATGACCTTCGGACATGAAAATTGCAGGTATAAATTTGGGGTTGGGGTGCATAAACTTCTTCTGCTATGAACTGCCACTGACTTCTCTGGTCAAGTGGATAATATTTTTATGCTTTGTTTTAATATAGGTATCTCAAAATATGGACATTCTTGACCTCACTTGTGTATTTGATTTTTTATGATTTTTTGTACTAGGTCACTGATTGCGGCATTAAATTTGTACATAAATACTGGACCCTGCCCCCTTAAGCAAAAATGATAATTTTTATGGTGCAGTCAGCCATGACTATTATACTTTTTTGTTTCTTTGTGTATATTTAAATAATTTTTGTGCATTAGCTTCATTATATTTCCTTCCTTTTTCCATATTTCATGTAGTGTTATATGTAATGCTCTTTGCCGAGGGAGGTAACTGTGTTTTATACCTCAATGTGAGAACTGTTTACATCATGATAAAGTAGCATATGTTGGACTTAACTTACTAAATATGGAACGAAAATGGTGACCACAATGTATTGTCTTGCTTTTTATGTAGTTGTCAAGGTTTGCACATCTATTTGTATGAATATTATTCACATTTCATTACAGACACACAGAAACAATTGCTTAGCATGTCAACATGCATTCTTTAAAGTAATTTAACTCCACAGGAGCAGCTAGACTTTGGAGGAATCGTGCATAAGCATACTCTTGTGAATGTTGAATGTCACCAGTGAAACAATGTTAGGAATAATGATGCATATGGCATATCACTTGCTATATTTTGGTGAGAAGAATGAAAGTTTTAGTACTCCGACATAGTTTCAACCTTCATGAGCCCATTGTGAAGTTGACATGAGGTTCATATCTCACACTTGGGTGATAATAGAAAATGTTTCAGTGTTATATATCTATCTTGAAATTTCTAGGTTCAGTTAACAAAGGGGAAAAGCTTAAAATTAAGTGGCAGTTTCATGCCTTGGACATTACACATACAGTTTCTCCTCTGAAATTCTTATAGTTTTCATTAAATGTTTAAAGTACATCAATATCACTTGATACTTTTCTTTTTGCAGGTCTCAGTTTGCATGGTAGAAGATCAGGATTAATCGGTTAGTCATGCTGAAAGAAACAATAGCTTGAATCTCATCCAGATACTCATTCTGTTCTGTGTGCACAAGAGAGAGACTTTGACGGATAGATTTAACTTCCTCAGGAGTTGTTTTATGGTATGTGCTTATTAAAAGCCAAGCAAGTGAAATACATTTTACCTTGAACTGAATTTTCCACTGTAAATATTTGTTCTATACCTTCTCTTATTATTTACTATGATTTTGTAAACTCCAGAAATCATTAAAGTCAGTTGTAAGTGAATTGGTGTCTGAGAAGAGATTTCTGTTAACTTGTATTGAGTAATTGTATATGTATGGTCAATTTCAGTGGCTATGTATCAATGAAGTTATTTGATATGCCCCTTTGTAAGTTTAACTGGGTCCACACATCTGTATGTTAATATTCTAGCATGGTCTAATGTTGATTGATTAAACTTTGATCTTTCCAGATTAGCTAGACTGTTGTTGTGATTACCCCCTCCCCCCAAAACACACTCACACAACATTGATGCTCCTATTAGGATCTCCAGAATAATAATGAAAGGTTAGGAACTGCTTGTTTTATATCAGTCTAAAAGTACTTCCAAAGCACATTATTAACTTAAATGTGTGATTTCTTTATGTTTGCTAGAAGGGTTTATAGAAAATTTTCACTTCTGTCACTGACAAGTAACATTGCATTTCTGTCATTTACTCCTAAAATTTATAACTTCCAAACCTCTTCTTGACATTCATGAAAGATTGTAAAGGAATTTTGATTCTGTCCTAATGCTGTGGTGGTAAACAAAGAGAAAATCATTGAAGTTTGTAAACAATTTGAAATCTTTCAAGAAATGCAATCAGTCATAACTCACAATGTAAATAATGCAATGCTTTTTGCCGCAAAGTAGTCACTTTCCTAAAAGCGTAATACCATTTTTAATTTTGCACACAAAAGGTTTTCCTCTGTACCATTGTACTAGATAATGTCTAAATATGTGATATATACACAACTTGTGACGTAAACCATTTTGACCCAAATTCTTAAGGAGGCAGGGTACAGTTTCGTATTTTGGCCCCTGGCAAATTTCTTAACTTAAGGCTATGGTGTGACTTTTTCAGCAATTATTGTCTACTAATTAAATATATGGATATATTTGTGAGCTAGGTGTTTCGGGCTTGTGTTGCTCTTGAAATTGATGTCAGGCATGTACACCTTCCATAGTTACTCTGCAATATGTTGATAGTGAAATACCAATAGTTGTCTACGAAGAAGAGCTAGCCTCTCGTAACAGTAAACATGTGGGTTTGGGACAAGGAGCATATCTCAAAAACGGCTTGGATGACAACTATTTTCAACTGCATAAGCCTGTTTAGTACACACTGTTTGGCAGAATTGTAATCTAGGAAAAGGGCTTGTGTTTGCACTGTGAGTACCACATGGTGTCAAAAATGACCTTCGGACATGAAAATTGCAGGTATAAATTTGGGGTTGGGGTGCATAAACTTCTTCTGCTATGAACTGCCACTGACTTCTCTGGTCAAGTGGATAATATTTTTATGCTTTGTTTTAATATAGGTATCTCAAAATATGGACATTCTTGACCTCACTTGTGTATTTGATTTTTTATGATTTTTTTGTACTAGGTCACTGATTGCGGCATTAAATTTGTACATAAATACTGGACCCTGCCCCCTTAAAATAGCTGGATACTTTGGTTCAACATGAATGGCTGTTAAACTAACTGTGATTGGTTCATTGGCCCTGAAACAAGCATATATGGGAGTTTTAACCTTATATTCATTATGTTAGTTTTACAAATGTATGTTTCAAATAAGGACCACACAGGAAACCAAAATGGCTGAATCACAACAAGGTTGGCCAGACGATGTTTTCAGTTAGAAAATACTGGCTGGTGATAGCTATGATGACAATGAATTTCATGTATATCAGTCTGTAGGACATTAAAAAAATGTCAATGGAAATACCAGTGTGTGATTTTGAGCACAAAATTGATGTTGAGTGCGAGTCCGATGTAAATATTGGATGCACAGAATGCCGGTTATATTCATTAAAGATACTCATGTTGGAACAAGCAGACTATGGGAATGTTGGACTTAAAATCCTAATACAGCACTATGGAAGAGAAAAAAACCCAGCATAAGAGCCAGCAAAGCACTGATCCATGGAAGTGAATATTTGGCAGAGTTCATGTTAGTGAAAACTATTCTTTTTGGAACAGTTATCAAAGAGAATACCCATGGCCATGAGGCCATATCTGTGAGATGTTGAAAATTAAGAACAGTAATTTGTTTAGGCTAGTTATGCATATGCACTTCAGACAGGAGACAGTGAAATGGAGTTTTCAGCACAGGATCGTATTCAGAAACAACATATTAATGCTCATAGTAAATATCAGAGAACCCCCATACGACATAATTAAGTGCGTGCAAATCTATAGTTGTCAGAACTAATATGGCAACAAAAGAATAACAAGACTAACTTTCACATCATGCAGATGTATTACCAAATGAAGTACATGCTCTCTATGTGCAAAAATTAAATGACATTAAGCATAAGAAATTCACTGAACTGTGTAAACTCAAAACAAGATGAATAGAATTTGTCCAGTTTGTGTTTGGTTATTCCTATGTATATTTTGAAGATGATATTTTCTGCAGACCTTTTGGCACTTAGTTCCTAGCCATCATTTGGTATTTGTATTACAAATTGGATTACATTTTGAAGCAGTGTCATTAGCTAATGATGAAATTGATGTAAAAAAATACTTGATGTCATTTTGATATATGGATTCTTTACTACACTAATAATCTGTTTCATTCTGATTCTTTTTTAACATATTCTTTTTTAACATCTTTAGTTTTACTGGTACCAATACTTTTAATAAAATTGTAACTTATTTTTTCTTACAGTATAAATATTTGTAATCATGTATTAAAAGTGTGATAAAAGTAAAATATGTTAGTTTTGTTTTAAAATCTAAAACTATTAATTAGCAAGAGACTAAAGTATAAAGTGGGTCAACTTCATGTGTGCAAAAATTGTTGCCATATTACAGAGTGTTGTTAGAAACATAATAGTTGTATGCTGGTGACAAGAACATAAGAACAGGCTGAAATGGAAAAGTATAATAACAACAGTAGTGAGTAAAAATGTGCCTCTTTCTTATGTGTGCAACATTATTTTCTCAGCTGCATTAAGAAATTACATTAAAGGAAAGACAATAAAGGGTGTACAGTTAACTAAACCACATGAATTTAGCTATTAAAATAGATTATAACCTAATGGTTATATCTTTCAGTCTCACTCTGTCCATTCTGGTGATTATGTCCACTGAATCAGTATGATTGAACAAAATCTGGCAAATTTAAAGATTGAAAAATCTTTTGGCAGATTAGGATTATATACTGTACTTCTGCCAGAGAGATGTGAATAATTTCATTTCTTCGTGGTTTGTTGATTCTGGTTGTGGCTCAATTTAAATGCATCATTGAAAAACACTGATGCATTCTCATACTTTGGTTTTACAAATATTAATTACAGATGCACATCTCCTGATATTGGTGAATAGAGCTTGATGAAGTTATAAAAGTTCTGGTTGGAACAATAGACATTGCTAGAGAAACTTTAAGTGAGCTAAAATGTAAACTTTTTGGCAGCATGTGATGCACGATTGCTTAAGAATTCTCCATCTTGTATGTTTACCATGAAAAATACATTTATACCAACTGATGATGAATTTTAGTTAACTCTCAGAAAGGAATAATTGACAATATTCAAAGGTCTTCAAAAATTACTAGAGTCAAAGTTTAATAAACTAATACAGCTGTGGCAAAAATGATCTGTGAGATGTGCAAGTGATCTGTAAAAGCACGTACCTTAGTACACTTGGGCCTCTGTTGATTTGATGTTTATCTCAACAGCCAAAGTCATCTAGATACTAGATCTCGGGTTTTGATAGATCATTATCACCATTTTAAGATAAAGAGAAGCTATATATGACAGCCAATTTTACTGTTTTTTGAGACACCAAACACCAACTTATGTAGACCCATTGACCTTCCACAAGTAACTAACAACATTCTCATTTACACATTGGTAGCAAGTAATCACATGACAAGCATCTTGTACCATTCTGCCTTGGAAGCTCCTCAAACCATATGATTGTATAAGTCTTGTATGAAATACTAGAAGTTGGAGATAGAACCTGTGACAGTGACATCTGGATTAAAAGTGCAGAATATTACTGCTAGACCATTAGTGATGATGATGATGCTGTTGACAGTAGTTAACTGTAATGACACTGATTTTATGAATACTCTTAGAAAAAACTATTCCTTGACTTTTATCCATTTTTAAAAATCAAATTTATGATATAAAAATGTTTGACTTGCTATATTTCTTTTTTTTTTCAAAAGATGTTATATTTGTCTTGCAACAAGGCATAAAAATAAGACGTTGGTAAATGAAATATATGTTCTTAGTGGTTGTCCATAAAGAACTTATGCAGAAAATCCCTTTTTTCTTCACCTCTCTCCCCTTGTCTGTTTTTCTTTGCATGTGGCTGATATGTAATTAACCTCAGGCACTGGGGGCTAGACCTATGTATTAATGTCAACCCATTATATATATTCTGGAGCGCAAATAGTACAAATTGAAATTAACAAATAATTTATACTTATACTTACATGTATTTATACTTATACCCATAAAGGACATCTGCAAAACATACTGGAATACATGGAGTAGGCATAAAGCAGCTGTTCAACACAGAATATTAAAACAAAATACTAGCATGCAGACATCTGCAAGATTATTTAAACCCCTATCCCCTTGTCCACATTTGAACAACCCCTATTCCCCATCTTTATGGATATCCTTTATGGATGATCCCATATAAGAAATGTTATAGTATAAAAGTAGGCAGAAATAATGTGACATCACTTTCACAGGCATTATTGATTTTTTTCTGTAAAATCATTTATTATAAGTTTACCAAAACATTTATTGAAAAATAATAATAAGGGAATCATAGCATCTGACCACAAATTTAAAGCACAACAAGATTTAACTTTTATTCTCATCAAAAGCAGCATGCCTGAGAACAAAGTAAAATAGCAAAACGTAGTGATAGTAAACACACAGTTGAGTAGGACACAAGTTCATGATTTCCGTATTGGAATAGAAATCCTTAGTGTAGAATCTATATTCATGGACATTAAATTTGTAGTTAAGGGACTGATCAATAACATCTACAAATAATAAGCCACCAAGAAAATTTGTGATTTCACAGCAACAGAGACATACATGGCAGACTGACAAACAAAAGGACAAAAGAATAATTTTACTGAATTAATACAAATAAAAAATATGCAGTAGATTATATGATCTGTAAGAATTCAGTAGATTACCTCCAGCCAGCTGTTATTTAAATTGCTTCTGTCCCCATCCCAATATTAAAATTGCTTCTAACACCCATTAACCCATAGACAGAAATTATATAAAAAAAAATATACTTCTGTAGGGGGCAGATATTTTTTATTAAAACATCTGTTGGACCAGTAGATAAAAAATCTTTTAAATTGCTACTGTTCTGGGTTGGTTGATTTTGAAAGTGCCTTACTCCCTAGGGGTATATGTTTTAATGGAACAGCCCTGAGCTTGTTGACACAAAAGAGGGAGAAAATTTGGAAAGTGATCCATTGGAGATGCGTAAAGTTCAGTTAAAATGGTTAGCATGGTGCTTAGTTTATGATATTCAAGCAAATTAAAATTTTATAAATTTTCTTTTACTGCTTAAAAAGATAATGTTTATTATAAACATTTTGATCACTCTTTTAATTGGCTGAAACTTTTGTGAATTTCAGTTTCTGGTTATGATCCATTTGATCTAGATAAAACATATTCCTGATGCAAGTAGTGGTAAGTTGATTCTTCAGGGAAAAGATTTGTTTAGAACATCTCTTACTCTCTGTATCTTTTCAGTATAAATAACTAATTAAATGTATTCTCAGCTGGTGTTGAAACTATTTCTACAGCAGTATAAAACCAATTTCAGTGTAGAAACATCTTAATAGAGTTTAAACCACAACCTTTCATCTTGAAACTTGTAATCATATCATCATTGTCAATATTTTTTTATTTGTAAGACTGAATATATGTCAGCCATTTTAATTTACATGAACATGTGTCAACTATACTATACTTCACAAGAGTATTACCCACAGAAGAGTTTGAAATATTCAAAATCAAAGACAGGCCTAGCTGATTTTGCTCAATTCAAATTATTGTATATGTGTGCGTTAAGGCAGAGTGTATTAAGTTATGATGTTATCCACCTATTACAGTTTTGGTTTCTGCACAATAAGTTTAGTTGTCCACCATCAAGAGTACTGTTGCCAAATTTTGTGGATAGCTTGTACTTGAGGTACGGGGAAACCCTATCTATTTCATGTTCAGAAGCTTAAATGTCAAAATTACTGACTGAAAGAAAGAAAATGGTTTCAGAACAATCAACCAAGTTCTCCAGTTACTAGATTTTGTGGATAGGTTGCACTTGGGATAAGGAAGAACTGTATTGAATTTAGGGTCCAATAGTCACTATCATTTTGACATAAACAAGAAAACATGGTTTCTGAACAGTAGCTTAAGATCCCCATCAACTGTGGTTACTAAATTTTGTGTATGGCTTACACTTGGCATAAGGAAAAACCTATTCATTTTCAAATCAAAAGGAAAAATATCAAGTCATTGTGATTTTTTAAAGAAAATTAGTTTATGCATAGTAACATTAGTTCTACATGACATACCTCAACAAAATGTTGTGGAGGGCTTGCACTTGAGGTAAGGAAGGTTATTGATTTTTAAGTCAGAAATTAAAAGGTCAAGGTCACTCTGACTTGAAAAGAAAAGTTAAAGGTTATTGAATTTTGGGTTAGAAATTCAAATTTATTTTAAATAATGAGGTTTGAAATGCACTTAATTTGTGATAATATAGGTTCAAAGATTTTTCTTTGATATGTCTTGTTTAATAAACTATTTCTTACACATTTCAGATTATGTTTCTGACAGCATTACATCAAGTAATAAATCAACATGTAACAACATACTAAGTAGTAAGTATAGAAATACTGCATAATTGATTAACATTTGAAAATGTTTTTTTAAAGTTTTTTTTCTACACTTAAAGATTTATACAAAATTTATACTTTTATTTTAGAGCATACAATGTATTCTTTCAAATTCAAAGCACCATATGCTGGTACACACCTTATAAATATATGGCATACCACAGGGTCTGTTCTATGATGTAAAATTTAAAGATTCATACAAATTACAATGCTAAATGCCAAAAAATTAACTGAATGCACCAAATTTGTTCATTTTCTTTTGCAAGGCATACCTTGTTTACTTCAATAAATATCTTCAATATTTAGAAAGTTCCCACTTTTTTTTAAATTGGGATGGGGGTGTGTTTTCAAACCAAGCATTTTAGTTATAGAATATTTAGAAACATTTTTGTTACTTGGCAGTTTCCCAATTTCTCAAACACTAGTTTCATATTTTAAAAAATATAGGGTTACATAATGTATCTTGATGCATTTTGTATTATCTGAATAAGATGGTGTGGTGATGCCATCAGTCAGTAAGTGTGTGCAAATCATACAGAAATGTCCATATATCATGCAGGTTGAATTTAGGTATGCATAAGAACCCCTTATTAAAACTTTAATTTACTCAAAACAACTATTATTAGCCAATTATTTAAACATGGTCATAAACTTTAATTCATTTTATGACATGGCAGTTTGAGATATTTTTTCTAATATTTTCTTCCTTGCAAGTCACTCTACTTTGCTGAACCAGAAATATATCAAAGAATAAACAATTGGCTTTTGACCTTGCATAAGCCAAATGAGCAAAGCATCTTTAATATTTATTTGCAGCTGACTGCCTAGAATTGTCTGATGAAATTGGCATTTCCCCTCATTGGTTCTCTAAAAGTAAAATAACCAGTTATATAACCAACATACATACAAGGAATACACCAATTGCCCCTGCTTCCCCATGTGACATTACCACCTCTCCTCCAGAGAACATGGACATAACTGCTTCACTGGACACCAACCAAGCTGGTATGTTTGAGCTTTAAATGACATCTGTAACTTCCTAGACTTTATGCACTTTTTTTGGTATTGGAATTGGTAAAATAATGTTCAGTTTTTCCATCCATCAATATGAATATATAATATCTGTGTAAAAAAACAATAGTAATATAAGCAACCAAACTTGTTTAGAACAGAACAGAAAATGAAAGCAATATATCTTGGTGCAATACATACATTGTTTTATTGGTCTAAATAATACAAATTATTAAATCTGTTACAGTCAAATATCCTATATAAAAAAGCCTCTAATTACTCTTTAAAGCACCACATAACCAAGGGTACATTCTAATTATTATATAATACACCACATAACCAAATGTACATTCTAATTGTTCTATGATACACCACATAACCAAGGTTACATTCTAATTATTGTATAATATACCAAAAATACTAGTTACATTCAAAGTATAATATACCACAAAAAGAGGTTACATTCTAATTACTTTATAATATACCACATAACCAATGTTACATTGTAAGATCATTACTTTATAATATACAGTTACTGTATTACATAGCCAAGGTTACAGTCAAATTACATAATATATCATATAATTAAAAATGGAAACTACTTATGCAGCAGTCCTCATTGTGATTAGGCCCTTGATTATAACACAGTTCTTGTAATTAAGGCAAGTGGTAATCAAATTATAATGCTGCATTATAAGGTGGCTTCTTTATCAGGTGATCTAAATATCTATATGTAAAACTGTATATTACTTATGGTTGCATCTGTCTGTGAGTTCAGGAAATTTAAGAATAAGGACAAGTATTAGGAAACAGTCATATATGGGGTTTTCTGCCCATATTTTTTTTCTGTATATACTGTTTTGAGAAAGCTATGGAGGCTTACTTGAAGAGCACTGAACAGCCAGTTATAATCCAATTATAACAGAGCCATGCATGCCAAGACCAGAAAAGCTAGCTGCTTCAGTGGAAAGGCATTTACTGTATATACCCACATAGAAGCCCATTTGCATAAAGCTACCCCCAAACTTGACTAGGTAATAATAGGAAAAATGGCATGAGATACATATAAGCTGACCAATAAGTTCACAACTACATCACTAGATGCAAACCAGTAGGAAATTTCATGTTTTTTGGCAGCATCTTCCTTTTCAAAATTATGACAGGAGGCAGCTTTGATCCATCAGCTAAACAGGCCAAAACAACTGTGAAATGTGTTTTTTCATGGATGGTTGTTTTTATCAAAATACTTTCCTCACCAACAGCATTGACATTTATTACTTGGTAAGTCAAATGTCATAGGTGTCTCATTCATATTTCCGATTAGATATAGTTTGAATGAGCAATCAATTCTGCATTTAATGATGAACTGCTCAAATGATAAAATGTTTTACTTTCAGTCTTTTGGTAGCTTTTGAGCAATCTTTGTTTGATGCCGGAGGCCTAAACCATGCCAGTTCATAAAAGGAGAACACCAAACAGCTAATGCAACAAATTTGGAATCTGCTATCCCGTATTTGTAATCTTTCGCTAACTGCATTGCACACAGATGAATTGCAATTTATGTGACAATGTATCCATTTTGTCAACATTCACTTAAAAAAATCACCAAGTTCTTTCTCAAGTTCTTGGAATGAGGCAATCCCAGTCTGATGATCCTTCTTGGTTTTTGGCAATTCTTCCAAAGCTGCTTTGCTTTTCCGCCATTCAGGTACTTGGTTCTCGTTCATCCGAAATTTGCATGCTGCAGCACAGTTGTTATTTGCTTCTACATATTCAGTAACTATAAGATTTAATGTTGCATCAATATCAGAACACTTTCTTTTACTTCTAATACTATTAATTTAATCTGATTGAATATAAACTAAAGGAAAGATTAAAATGAAATATTTTTTGATTGTGGTAGTATCCTATTTATACATTATCCTGTAATTATTCCCATAGGTGGTTGGTTATCTATTTGTATTGGATAAGTATTAATCATTATTTTGTTTTTTTAATAGATAATTTTAACTGCTGTAAGCATGATTCAGTTCAAAAAGTATGATTGGTTTTCAGCATAGACATTGTTCAAATATTACAACAGTTATAACTTTGAGCAGAAACCATGTCCACTACCTTATCTCATTAAACAATACATCTAAGAGTTTATATGTATTAGTAAATTCAGTGGCATTGTGATACAAAATCCCAGAGGCATTTAACATAGATTTAGCTTACCATTAGTTATTGTACAACACTATACAACTAACAAACCACTATGCTTTACAAACAGCTAAAAACCAGTGGAAGATAAACTGTGGCTGCCTCTTACTTCTAAAAGTCTGTCAAAGAAATACCTCAAATTACATTTTCAAAAATTAATCACACTTACTCATATATGCTACTTGCCTCTTTTTTACCCTTCCTAGGCATGTGTGCAACAACCCATATTATGCTTGCTGTAAGACTATTGTACATCGCAAATACCTTCAGTATCATAATTCTTAAATCTTTTTATCTACCATAGTTTATTTTCATATTAACACTGAAAAATTGCTAGCATACATTTGTATGGTACTGCAAAGTTTAATGTTTACTGATTTAAAGTTGAGGGTTAAATACTTCATTGAGAGATAACTAATATGGCAGTTCTTTTGGATATTATAAATACTACCATGGCTCAAAAAAACGTATTTTCTGGTGTGTGGATATCTGTCAGATAAATATCAAGTATGGTAATACATGTTTTTCAATCATTATCCTACCAATATAGTTAGAAAAAATACTTTTTTTACTTCAAGACGGCATATATCCCATGAGCCATGTGATATTATTATTATTGTGATCTGATCTTTGGCGATTGACAGTAACAATAAATACCTGGAAATAAAAGCTCTCAAATTTTCAGACTTAGACCTTGGCCTGCAGATTAAAAAGCCTACCCACTCTTCTTCAAGGCTTTATTTTCTTTCCTAAATTATTTGGCTTATATGCGAGTATATATGGTAGGTGACATACACTTGGCATGATATAGCCAAAATTGAGTTAAGATGGGGTATTTTATGGTTGCAAAAATAATTTTAATGATGTAGTATTTACCTGTTGTTATTGTATAATTAATACATTTCCAGGAGGAAAATCCCCAAGATTTGTGGATGTTCCTGCAGGGTCTGCAATCTTCCAGTTCACCTAAATGGGAGGACAACATTTGGTGTCATTTGTTCTCTATGTGAACAAGAATCTTCCAGAACACTATATCCAACACAAATAGGGCTTATATGCCAGTGTTCTTTGTTCATTTAAAGGAGTAGCCTAACTTGGTAGGACATCAGTATGTGGTGGGATAAGGAAATCTTTCAACAGCAACAAGCAATTATTACATAATTTGTGTTACTTTTACCCCCAACAACAAATGGCTAAATTTTAATATCAGTATATGCATAGTATATATGCATAATGCATTTCTGGATTTGAAAGTTAATTGGTGAGAGGCTGGTTATCCCAGAACTGGTGAATAAGGAACAAACAAACGGACTATCCCCCTTTATGGTGGAGCTGCACTACAAAAGGTTGACTTTCTGAGTGATGATTGGGGTCAGTGAGAAAATGCCTTTCTTTTGGTGTATAAAAGAAGGAGAAAGCAGTGTAACAGTTCCAAAATGAGTTTTTCATTGCATCTTTTCATCACATCTTCCAAAGACAGTTAGTTAATTAGTCCCATGATGCAGCAATGGATTGAACCTCATGGACTTTCAATTATCATGAAAGGAATAACATCATAATCACTCTGTCATTATTTCACATTTATTAAGCAGTTAGAATATAAAAATCAACATGTAAGAAATGTAAAACTCTTCAATTTTTGGGGTGGAGAAGGGACTAACATCATAATCACTCTGTCATTATTTTACATTTATTAAACAGTTAGAATATAAAAATCAACATGTAAGAAATGTAAAACTCTTCAATTTTTGGGGTGGAGAAGGGACTAACATCATAATCACTCTGTCATTATTTCACATTTATTAAGCAGTTAGAATAAAAAAATCAACATGTAAGAAATGTAAAACTCTTCAATTTTTGGGGTGGAGAAGGGACTAACATCATAATCACTCTGTCATTATTTCACATTTATTAAGTAGTTAGAATATAAAAATCAACATGTAAGAAATGTAAAACTATTCAATTTTTGGGGTGGAGAAGGGACTAACATCATAATCACTCTGTCATTATTTCACATTTATTAAGCAGTTAGAATATAAAAATCAACATGTAAGAAATGTAAAACTCTTCAATATTTGGGGTGGAGAAGGGACTAATACATCATAATCACTCTGTGATTATTTCACATTTATTAAGCAGTTAGAATATAAAAATCAACATGTAAGAAATGTAAAACTCTTCAATTTTTGGGGTGGAGAAGGGACTAACATCATAATCACTCTGTCATTATTTCACATTTATTAAGCAGTTAGAATATAAAAATCAACATGTAAGAAATGTAAAACTCTTCAATTTTTGGGGTGGAGAAGGGACTAACATCATAATCACTCTGTCATTATTTCACATTTATTAAGCAGTTAGAATATAAAAATCAACATGTAAGAAATGTAAAACTCTTCAATTTTTGGGGTGGAGAAGGGACTAACATCATAATCACTCTGTCATTATTTCACATTTATTAAGCAGTTAGAATATAAAAATCAACATGTAAGAAATGTAAAACTCTTCAATATTTGGGGTGGAGAAGGGACTAATACATCATAATCACTGTCATTATTTCACATTTATTAAGCAGTTAGAATATAAAAATCAACATGTAAGAAATGTAAAACTCTTCAATTTTTGGGGTGGAGAAGGGACTAATACAACATAATCACTCTGTCATTATTTCACATTTATTAAGCAGTTAGAATATAAAAATCAACATGTAAGAAATGTAAAACTCTTCAATTTTTGGGGTGGAGAAGGGACTAACATCATAATCACTCTGTCATTATTTCACATTTATTAAGCAGTTAGAATATAAAAATCAACATGTAAGAAATGTAAAACTCTTCAATTTTTGGGGTGGAGAAGGGACTAATGCATTATAATCACTCTGTCATTATTTCACATTTATTAAGCAGTTAGAATATAAAAATCAACATGTAAGAAATGTAAAACTCTTCAATTTTTGGGGTGGAGAAGGGACTAACATCATAATCACTCTGTCATTATTTCACATTTATTAAGCAGTTAGAATATAAAAATCAACATGTAAGAAATGTAAAACTCTTCAATTTTTGGGGTGGAGAAGGGACTAACATCATAATCACTCTGTCATTATTTCACATTTATTAAGCAGTTAGAATATAAAAATCAACATGTAAGAAATGTAAAACTCTTCAATTTTTGGGGTGGAGAAGGGACTAACATCATAATCACTCTGTCATTATTTCACATTTATTAAGCAGTTAGAATATAAAAATCAACATGTAAGAAATGTAAAACTCTTCAATTTTTGGGGTGGAGAAGGGCTAACATCATAATCACTCTGTGATTATTTCACATTTATTAAGCAGTTAGAATATAAAAATCAACATGTAAGAAATGTAAAACTCTTCAATTTTTGGGGTGGAGAAGGGACTAACATCATAATCACTCTGTCATTATTTCACATTTATTAAGCAGTTAAAATATAAAAATCAACATGTAAGAAATGTAAAACTCTTCAATTTTTGGGGGTGGAGAAGGGACTAACATCATAATCACTGTCATTATTTCACATTTATTAAGCAGTTAGAATATAAAAATCAACATGTAAGAAATGTAAAACTCTTCAATATTTGGGGTGGAGAAGGGACTAATACATCATAATCACTGTCATTATTTCACATTTATTAAGCAGTTAGAATATAAAAATCAACATGTAAGAAATGTAAAACACTTCAATTTTTGGGGTGGAGAAGGGACTAATACAACATAATCACTCTGTCATTACTTCACGTTTATTAAGCAGTTAGAATATAAAAATCAACATGTAAGAAATGTAAAACTCTTCAATTTTTGGGGTGGAGAAGGGACTAACATCATAATCACTCTGTCATTATTTCACATTTATTAAGCAGTTAGAATATAAAAATCAACATGTAAGAAATGTAAAACTCTTCAATTTTTGGGGTGGAGAAGGGACTAACATCATAATCACTCTGTCATTATTTCACATTTATTAAGCAGTTAGAATATAAAAATCAACATGTAAGAAATGTAAAACTCTTCAATTTTGGGGTGGAGAAGGGACTAACATCATAATCACTCTGTCATTATTTCACATTTATTAAGCAGTTAGAATATAAAAATCAACATGTAAGAAATGTAAAACTCTTCAATTTTTGGGGTGGAGAAGGGACTAACATCATAATCACTCTGTCATTATTTCACATTTATTAAGCAGTTAGAATATAAAAATCAACATGTAAGAAATGTAAAACTCTTCAATTTTTGGGGTGGAGAAGGGACTAACATCATAATCACTGTCATTATTTCACATTTATTAAGCAGTTAGAATATAAAAATCAACATGTAAGAAATGTAAAACTCTTCAATATTTGGGGTGGAGAAGGGACTAATACATCATAATCACTGTCATTATTTCACATTTATTAAGCAGTTAGAATATAAAAATCAACATGTAAGAAATGTAAAACTCTTCAATTTTTGGGGTGGAGAAGGGACTAATACAACATAATCACTCTGTCATTACTTCACGTTTATTAAGCAGTTAGAATATAAAAATCAACATGTAAGAAATGTAAAACTCTTCAATTTTTGGGGTGGAGAAGGGACTAACATCATAATCACTCTGTCATTATTTCACATTTATTAAGCAGTTAGAATATAAAAATCAACATGTAAGAAATGTAAAACTCTTCAATTTTTGGGGTGGAGAAGGGACTAACATCATAATCACTCTGTCATTATTTCACATTTATTAAGCAGTTAGAATATAAAAATCAACATGTAAGAAATGTAAAACTCTTCAATTTTTGGGGTGGAGAAGGGACTAACATCATAATCACTCTGTCATTATTTCACATTTATTAAGCAGTTAGAATATAAAAATCAACATGTAAGAAATGTAAAACTCTTCAATTTTTGGGGTGGAGAAGGGACTAACATCATAATCACTCTGTCATTATTTCACATTTATTAAGCAGTTAGAATATAAAAATCAACATGTAAGAAATGTAAAACTCTTCAATTTTTGGGGTGGAGAAGGGACTAATGCATCATAATCACTCTGTCATTATTTCACATTTAAAAATCAACATGTAAGAAATGTAAAACTCTTCAATTTTTGGGGTGGAGAAGGGACTAACATCATAATCACTCTGTCATTATTTCACATTTATTAAGCAGTTAGAATATAAAAATCAACATGTAAGAAATGTAAAACTCTTCAATTTTTGGGGTGGAGAAGGGACTAACATCATAATCACTCTGTCATTATTTCACATTTATTAAGCAGTTAGAATATAAAAATCAACATGTAAGAAATGTAAAACTCTTCAATTTTTGGGGTGGAGAAGGGACTAACATCATAATCACTGTCATTATTTCACATTTATTAAGCAGTTAGAATATAAAAATCAACATGTAAGAAATGTAAAACTCTTCAATTTTTGGGGTGGAGAAGGGACTAATACATCATAATCACTGTCATTATTTCACATTTATTAAGCAGTTAGAATATAAAAATCAACATGTAAGAAATGTAAAACTCTTCAATTTTTGGGGTGGAGAAGGGACTAATACATCATAATCACTCTGTCATTATTTCACATTTATTAAGCAGTTAGAATATAAAAATCAACATGTAAGAAATGTAAAACTCTTCAATTTTTGGGGTGGAGAAGGGACTAACATCATAATCACTCTGTGATTATTTCACATTTATTAAGCAGTTAGAATATAAAAATCAACATGTAAGAAATGTAAAACTCTTCAATTTTTGGGGTGGAGAAGGGACTAACATCATAATCACTCTGTCATTATTTCACATTTATTAAGCAGTTAGAATATAAAAATCAACATGTAAGAAATGTAAAACTCTTCAATTTTTGGGGTGGAGAAGGGACTAACATCATAATCACTCTGTCATTATTTCACATTTATTAAGCAGTTAGAATATAAAAATCAACATGTAAGAAATGTAAAACTCTTCAATTTTTGGGGTGGAGAAGGGACTAACATCATAATCACTCTGTCATTATTTCACATTTATTAAGCAGTTAGAATATAAAAATCAACATGTAAGAAATGTAAAACTCTTCAATTTTTGGGGTGGAGAAGGGACTAACATCATAATCACTCTGTCATTATTTCACATTTATTAAGCAGTTAGAATATAAAAATCAACATGTAAGAAATGTAAAACTCTTCAATTTTTGGGGTGGAGAAGGGACTAATACAACATAATCACTCTGTCATTATTTCACATTTATTAAGCAGTTAGAATATAAAAACAACATGTAAGAAATGTAAAACTCTTCAATTTTTGGGGTGGAGAAGGGACTAACATCATAATCACTCTGTGATTATTTCACATTTATTAAGCAGTTAGAATATAAAAACAACATGTAAGAAATGTAAAACTCTTCAATTTTTGGGGTGGAGAAGGGACTAACATCATAATCACTCTGTGATTATTTCACATTTATTAAGCAGTTAGAATATAAAAATCAACATGTAAGAAATGTAAAACTCTTCAATTTTTGGGGTGGAGAAGGGACTAACATCATAATCACTCTGTCATTATTTCACATTTATTAAGCAGTTAGAATATAAAAACAACATGTAAGAAATGTAAAACTCTTCAATTTTTGGGGTGGAGAAGGGACTAACATCATAATCACTCTGTGATTATTTCACATTTATTAAGCAGTTAGAATATAAAAACAACATGTAAGAAATGTAAAACTCTTCAATTTTTGGGGTGGAGAAGGGACTAACATCATAATCACTCTGTCATTATTTCACATTTATTAAGCAGTTAGAATATAAAAATCAACATGTAAGAAATGTAAAACTCTTCAATTTTTGGGGTGGAGAAGGGACTAACATCATAATCACTCTGTCATTATTTCACATTTATTAAGCAGTTAGAATATAAAAATCAACATGTAAGAAATGTAAAACTCTTTAATTTTTGGGGTGGAGAAGGGACTAACATCATAATCACTCTGTCATTATTTCACATTTATTAAGCAGTTAGAATATAAAAATCAACATGTAAGAAATGTAAAACTCTTCAATATTTGGGGTGGAGAAGGGACTAATACATCATAATCACTGTCATTATTTCACATTTATTAAGCAGTTAGAATATAAAAATCAACATGTAAGAAATGTAAAACTCTTCAATTTTTGGGGTGGAGAAGGGACTAATACAACATAATCACTCTGTCATTATTTCACATTTATTAAGCAGTTAGAATATAAAAATCAACATGTAAGAAATGTAAAACTCTTCAATTTTTGGGGTGGAGAAGGGACTAACATCATAATCACTCTGTCATTATTTCACATTTATTAAGCAGTTAGAATATAAAAATCAACATGTAAGAAATGTAAAACTCTTCAATATTTGGGGTGGAGAAGGGACTAACATCATAATCACTCTGTCATTATTTCACATTTATTAAACAGTTAGAATATAAAAATCAACATGTAAGAAATGTAAAACTCTTCAATTTTTGGGGTGGAGAAGGGACTAACATCATAATCACTCTGTCATTATTTCACATTTATTAAGCAGTTAGAATATAAAAATCAACATGTAAGAAATGTAAAACTCTTTAATTTTTGGGGTGGAGAAGGGACTAACATCATAATCACTCTGTCATTATTTCACATTTATTAAGCAGTTAGAATATAAAAATCAACATGTAAGAAATGTAAAACTCTTCAATTTTGGGGTGGAGAAGGGACTAACATCATAATCACTCTGTCATTATTTCACATTTATTAAGCAGTTAGAATATAAAAATCAACATGTAAGAAATGTAAAACTCTTCAATTTTTGGGGTGGAGAAGGGACTAACATCATAATCACTCTGTCATTATTTCACATTTATTAAGCAGTTAGAATATAAAAATCAACATGTAAGAAATGTAAAACTCTTCAATTTTTGGGGTGGAGAAGGGACTAACATCACATATAATGGCTCTATTTCTTTCAATCATATCATGAATATGTTTTTCAAGACATTTCAAGACATTTCAAGACATTTCAAGATATTTCAAGACATTAATTTTTTTCGGGAAAATTATCTTATCCCATATTTCTGCACTTGTGAATTTATAGGCCTTGGATTATTTATTGCTTATGTAGTTCTCCTTCAAAGTTCACATTTTCTTCAAATTTAGTTTTTGTTTCCAAAAGATTAAATGATTTTTCTGCAATTATAGATTAAATTTCAGTAAGATAGTCTTAATTGATAAACCCTGTCTAAATACATTTATTTTTTATATATTCTTAGGAATCAAAATGTTTTAGTTGAATCCATGCTGACTTCTTGAAAAGAATAGTCCAATCAAAATGTGACTAGTTTGAAATTGAAATAATAAAACAATATTTGCTTGACAAGTGGCAACAGTTTAGCAGTATATGTCCTGTGATGTGGAAGAATGTAAGGTACTAAATGATGTATTTATCTCAACTGAAAAAAATTGCAGCTTAGCTAAATGTTTTTCATCATTTTACATTAAAACTACAAAATAAAACAAAAGCTCATGTTTAGTAGATTCCTTTTGAAAATATAAGGTCTACAGCAAATCAAAACACTTATTTACAGTAAATATAAACACATCAATCTTGCTGCTTATTTTTGTAGGCAATGTGTCACATGTAGATGTATACTTTGTGCACCAGAGTTATACCAAGTCAAAACTAGATGATGCATCTTGGATATCATTATTATTGTCTTGTAAAATTCTGTCAGAAAATTTTTAGCAAAAAGATTTTGAAGTGGAATTAATGAAAAGATCATAGCATTTCTCCTATTCTTTATTATTGACTGAATAGTTTATGCAATCATGTTACAGGTCACTTCAACTGTCTTCTTCATTAATATGTGTATCAACCTAATAATACTTAAATGGTCTCTTCCTTAGAGATTCTGTAATTCTACTGTAAGTCTGCTAATAGGCACTGTATGAGAACTGTTACATAATTAAATTGCTGTGACTTTCAGATGGGGTAAAAAAGCCTATTCCTTCTAATATGAACCATAACATAAAGGTCTATGTCCACCACTAAATCCAGTTTGTGATGGATAACAGTAATGACCATTAACTGACAAAAGTGGAAATTTAATTTTACAAAATCCACAATATGTATAACTTAGGTTGAAGAACTGTTGTTAATGTTATCTTATCTGGAACTTAGCCTTGTACCACATTCAAACAAATACCCAGTTCATTTTTATCAATACTTAATTGTTCGTACTAGTACTTTGTTTCAAAATGTTTTGTTTAAAAAGAGGAAGTCTAAAATATTCATCAAAACCTTTGATTCTGACTTGTTGTTCAGTGAAAATATATCTTAAATTTTTTTATCAATGTATGTTTATAAAATGCATTGAAAATATACATGACATGGCATCACCGTATATTAATCCAGTCTCCTATCCCATTGCACATACATGTCAGACCCTTTTCACTATATGATTAATAATAAGAATATGTTTTAGCTTGTTTTATCTGCTTTTCTGGAGTGATTTTTCTTAGGCCCAGTTTCAGTAATTATTAGCTCTGTAATATTAAAATTTATTATAGTAAGAAAAGACAAGTTACATATAAGAACAAAAAAATGCATTGAGTGACAACTTCTGTGGGAAGTTCTGACTTGGTGTATCAAAACCAACAAAAAATTAAATTGGCCTACAAATTTCTTTACACATTTATCTTCTATCATTCCATCAGTTTTACCAGGTGTGACATATTAGAGAATACTTATATTAACACTTGAGATCATACTTTTATGCACATTTTGGCATCTCAGAGAACAATGTGTTAAATATTAGAAAAAATGTATACTTACACTTAGCATCAATGATGAGTTTCATTTGACTTTGCTAGTTGATCCTCATATGCAAAGCATGTAAACTTTGTTCCATTGTCTTGTCCGTTAATAAGGTTACTGATAGTCTGTTCTGTTCCCAGGACAATATACCGTCCTCCTGGAGTAATAACTGCACCATTCCTTTTCCATTCAGCAAACATTACAAGGCCATGGCCAGAAGGTTGGAATTTGTGGTGTAGTTTAAATGGTAGCTTGAACCAGATTAAGCAATATTTAGTTCCATAATCATTGGTTTTTGGGGGGAATCTGTATATGATTAAAAAGTTCTCTGTGTCAACAAAATTTTTCTAAATTTTATTTACATGAACTTAAACATGGCAAGGATCTTTGATTCAGTTTGAAGTAATAATACAAAGCCAAATAAAATATAGTTATGAAAGTCAGATGTCAGTAAGAAATATACTGCAATGGCATGTTAATTTTCCAGGATAGAAAATTGCATTTGTTTTTGTCTTCAGCATTGATAACTGCTGGTAATAACTAAATATATTTATAATTTGCAAAAAATGCAAATAATTGTTTTCAAATCAATTTTCTCATTTCATTATGTCACACATCAGAGATATATAAGTACTAAATTATATATGCAATACAAATATAACAATAGATGCTGCTCAAAGACAAAATGAAAATGTAAATCCATTTCAAATAACAAAAACACCTCATTTTTCCTTGAAAGCTACATCTTCTCTCAATTTCATTTCTCATATTTGCAGCATGACCATATTTTAAATCAGAATGAAATAAATGATTATATAACTCATATCTTGATAGTTTTCAGTAGTCTCTAGCAGTGGTTATAAAGAATAATTATATAGAAAACAAATTTGGACTAATGTGAACTTTATGACAAAAAGAGTCCCATAGTAATATGACTTAAAATTAAAGAACAATGCAGAAGAACATCATTTTCTATGATATCAAGGCAGAAGTACTAAAAGGAGTGACAAAAGCCAAAAGTTAAATTTTAGTTTGGTAATCACTTTTATTAACATCTGCTTCAGAAGCTCATAGTAAAGTCCGCCACTGGAAACCAAATTTTATATGTGTGAATGTAATAGGATAATAGTAACCTTTGAGTGACAACATATATAACCACAATTATTAGCATATTACATGCAACAGTAAAAAACATAATGATGGACAAAACACCACATCTGGCATTTGATCAGTATAGCTAAAAGATCATAACCTTGATATTTCAAACTGAGCTGAACAGATGCCAATGAGTCAAATTCCACCTGAATTCATATAACAATTGGTCATTTAATGAGCAATTCTTGGCATGCACACTTAAGGGATATTTTCCTTTCCTTTTCATTTTTTTGGATTAAAACAAATTTGTCAGGGAAGTCTTCTTCTTTTGAAAATATTCTAGTTCAGAGAGCAGAGTGTAGTTTTATTCAAATTCCACTCCATAATGTTTATTTAACTTCAGACTTAGTTTCAGGGCCAGTGACTGAGGGCACTGTGAATGTTTTACCCATTGAAGGTGTTCATTTATCTGTGAGGCAATGACCTAGCTGGAGATAAGGTTGTAGTTGATCCAGTTGTGAATGACAATCCTTGTTTAGATCAAAAGGATGATCCTATTGAAAAAACTATCTGATTTATATATGGCTTGTGCAGATACTAGAGCTGTGGCTCTTGTGAATGAAATTGATCAAGATAATATTCCTTTGACTGACACATATATCGGTTAAGCTTCTGATGTAGTCAAGTTTGCTTCTGTTAATGATCAATCAAGAAGAATTAATCACTGTGATGCTCTTTTAACCACTCATTCTCGTATGTCTAATCAGGGTAACACACAAAAATCACCTGTCATCGAACAGTAATAAGATCCTGAAATCTGTTTATTGCAGTCTAGGACTATTAGCGAAGCTGACTCTGTAGTGGTACTAACTTGGTGTGTTTTTACAAATGGTGCCCTTCTGAGAAAATGGAGTTCACCAGAGATACCCGCTGCAGAAAAATGGTCATCATACTATCCAGTTGTGGTACCTAAGTCATATAGACAGGAAATTATAAGTTTAGCCCATAAAACTCCCTTTGCTGGACACCTGGGACTCAATAAAACCTACCACAAGATTTTGCATCATTTGAACTGGCCAAAAATGAGTGATGATTCTAACTACTGTAGATATTGTCAAACTTGTCAAATGGTAGGAAAACATAACTAAAAGATACCTAAAGCTAATTTACAATTTCTACGTTTAATGAGCCATTTATTAGAATAATGGTAGAATGTAAGTCCTTTACCCAAGATCCAGTCTGGCAATCAATAATTGTTGAACAATTGGCCTTTCTAAATCCATCCAATATTATCAGGGTTCCAATTATCTGTCAGGGTTCTTCTGATAAGCTATGTTTGAATTAGGTATTCAATAGTTCAAGTCATATGCATCGCACCCTGAAAGCCAGGAGGTGTTAGAAAAATCTTATCAAACTTTATACAATATGATAAAGTCATATTGCTTTGATCCTGAAAAATATTGGAACAAAAGTGTTCACTTACTATTGTTTGCCATTAATTCAGCTAGTCTTCAAAATTCTCAAATATTACAAAATCTGGACAATAAACTCTCACATCTACAAACAGAAGAAAGGAATTGAGTTAAGGCAGTTATTATGCGAATATGAGCACCAGTTCCCAGATGTTCCAACTTGAACAAACAAAGCTTACCATGATGCTGAAATTGTCGATTTTAAACATGTACAGCAACATTCGTCAAGGTGAATCCTCTTAAGAATTAATATTTGAAGAAGGAAGTTGTGTATTTATTTCAGAATTACTTTATTGCACCATGCAAAGATAAGTGGAATTCACCATCATTTTGTGTTTTTCTGAAACCAGATAATTCTTTCTGAATTTGCACAGGCTACAGAAAAGTGAACAGAGTCACCAAAACAGACTCACTTCGAACAGCAAGAATATATGGCTGGATTGACTGGATTGGAAGTGCAAACCATTTCACCTAATTTTGACATTATAAAAAGGATTCTGTCAGATTCCAAAGACAGATAAAGCATTAAAAATCTCAGCTTTTCCACCTCCACATGTACTCTTTCAATAAAAAGTGAAGCCGTTTGGTATGAATAATTATCCCTCTATATTCCAGCATTGAATGAATATGGTAACAACTAGAATAGATAGATATGTTGCATACATTGATGACATCCTTACTAACAGAGATTCTTAGAAGGATCACATAGAAACTATCTAAAAATTCTTTGTCACTTAAGTGATGTAAATTTGACAGTTAATCTAAGTAAAAGTGAACTTTGCGTGTATCAAAGTTATAGAACATATTGTACAACATGGTCAAGATAAGCGCAGCAGAAGCTCAGGTTAAAGCCGTTTCTCAATTATCGGTGCCAACCAGTAGAAAGCAACTGATGCGATTTTTGGGTATGGCTGGATATTATCAGAAATATTTGCTCAAATTTTCCATAACTGCTGAACCCCTGACTACTTTCATAAGTAAAAAGTCCAAGTTTTATTGGTCTCACAAAAGCTAGGAGGCATTTGATAATTAAAGGCCATAGTTAAGAGTGAACCAGTTCTTTCAGCTCCAGACTGATATCAACCATTTAAAACGACTAATGATGTAATTAATGTTGAAGTTGGTGACATGTTAAATTCAAGATGATAAAAAGAAAAACAGCATTGATCATCCAGTGTGCTGTTTCTCAAAAAGATAAATAGGTACCAGAAAAATTACTCCACTATCAAAGTACAGTGGCAATAAAAGTTGTATATAAAAAGACAGTTAAGCATTCATTTTCATTCTGAGTTTTGGAGTTATCCACATTTATTATGTTCCTTTTTGTAAGTCTGGCTCTGCAGACATATTTTACCTTTTTGTTGTATTTACCTTCGACTTCAATAAATGCTTCAGCGTCAAAGAAATATCTACTTGTATCCTGAACCTGTAGTTCGATTCGTGCACGCAGATTTGGCTGTCGTGCGTTGTAAGAATAATACTGATAATCACGCACAGACTGATCTTTGAGAACAGGTGCATCATGTCAAATGCGGGATGACTTGTACGCTTAAACATCTTAATTATTATCATCCTGCTATCAGACTAGCGCTTATATTTTTTCTTTTTCCGACATTGGGACATCAACCAACTCCGCTAGTTTTTGATTAGTGGCTTGATCTATTATTTTACTTACACTTGCGGGCATCACTTCAGTGCTAGGTAAATTCACAGGTTGAAGTCGGACGGGTTGTAGTCTACGTATTAACCGCGTTAGTCTATCTATAATTGCTGAGAATGCTTTGCTAGCATTATTACCAGCAGCGCCTATACCATTTTCACTAACAAAATCAATAGCTTTCATTCCTAGCAGCTTTGCAATCGTTATTGCTTTTGGGGCTTTTCTTCTAAACAGACCCTGAATAACATCGCCTAGTCCATCTCCGTACATTGTTCTGTATACTAATAAAAGTTTGAATTTAAAAAAAGAGAAAAAGATTGTTCTGTATACCGGTAATCGAGAGTTTATTACCCTGACCATGGAAGGT
This sequence comes from Potamilus streckersoni, assembly GCA_016746295.1. Lineage (NCBI taxonomy): Eukaryota > Metazoa > Mollusca > Bivalvia > Unionida > Unionidae > Potamilus > Potamilus streckersoni. The sequence continues at coordinate 1,151,691 of JAEAOA010001886.1, read as the reverse complement.
CTACGTTGAGCACCATGCACGATCATTTTATTATTAATTGACTTTATCAATAATTGTATCTAATCACTGTGGTAGACATAGGCGATTTCATTAATGAGGGATCGATGCACATCAATGTCCATAATACCGTCACTAAATAATCCTTTGCAAATATCAGCTGCTTCATTAATGATTTTTGATGAATTATTACCAGCTCGTTTTTCTCTGATGAGAATTTATAGTCGATCAACGTCAGCAAGAACATTATTGGGACAAGTAATAAGACCACTCCCTAGGTCACTTCCAGTTGCACCAGGAGCGTCTTAAAATACTTCTTCTTCCTCTTCACATGGTTTCGGTGGTGCTTTTTTTTAACTTGATTTTGATGGTGTTTTTGGTGATACTGGATAATCACGAAGTGGTTGCTCAAATGATTTCGGTGATTTTTGTCGTTGTTCTCGTAGTTGTTCTCGTCGTTGTTCTCGCTGTCGTTGTAGCTCTTGTTGTTGTAGTAGTGGTTATAGTCGTGGTAGTGGACTCTCTGGTGATGGTAATTTAAGTTCTGGTGATGATGGATCAAACTGTGATGAATCGTTTACTTTGTTCAACCTCTTCTATATTTTTATTTACATCTTGACCAAATCTGTTATAATATCTATATTCTTCATTAGATCTGATTTCTGGAATACCAGTAGCGATGAGATATACATCCTTGATCCAATTGGAAGAGCTTAGAGATTTGACATGTTCTGGTTTTACATATTTTTTTTCTTTCATAATATCCAAATGAGGCAATATCAAATAATTGCTTTGGGTCCCTGATAGCAGCAATACCTTCAGGCGTAAATTTATATATTATCTTAGTTCTGGTCCTTGATGGTTGAGGAGGTTGAACGAGTGGTAGTTGTGGTGCTTGTGCAATATCGGCAGGCAATGTTGCAAGAGCTTGTTTTGTTGCTTCGGTTGCCGTAACAATTTTTCTTCGTTGGTTCGACAATCGGTTTAAATAATTGTTTTGTATCCACCTCAAATTCAGCTATATATTTCTGACACAATTGTAGTTGTTTCTTAACAGAATCACGAACAGGTATATATTTTTTAATTGCCTCTATTCGCTCTCGAGCTAATTTAGCTGAGTGTGGTTCTCCAATACACATTACGGATAATATTTATACTGGCTGTTTAATATATGGCAGAAGAGAGGCTGAACGACATACGCGTAGTGACCAGATTGTGAATAAATCGAGGAAAAATTTGGTCAAATAGAAAAATTTTCATTGTTAAGGCAAAAACTTTTTTACAGCCTTTGTAGGAACCCTTAATTTTCAAAATAAGGCCTCTAGAAAGTTTTCTATTCAGCCTCTCTGCCATGTCAAATTATCCTGACACCAGGCCGACAAGTCATATCACAACCCTCTCAATGCCGAGCGCAACTGGAGGCAGCAGTATCAGTCTTTTGTGTGACTCGGCTGGGGTTTGAACCCGCGACCTCTTGCATCTGAGGTTGACGTTCTAACCACTAAGCCATAAGAGCTGTTACTCTTATATCTCAGCTTTGATAAATATTTCACTCAGTCTGTAAAATTGACTCAGGCTTGCAACTTATAAGTACGTTCAAATAGCAAGTGTAATTAAAACTTTTTCATATAGAATATGATGTTCCAGCATATTTGGCCACAATCTTAAATACAAAATCAAATTTTCAGTCGTTGGCTCTTTTATATAACCTTGGTTGCATTGATCTTTAAAGAAAACATCTTAAAACATAAAATAAATGTATTTCATTGTTTGAGACGGTCTTCGTGTCACCAAATACATCACAAGTGTAAAGCCCTCTAGCTACATACGAGGATAAATAATACATTCTAAAATTTGTTGCCAGTGAATCATGATACTTTTAAAGTACAAGATCATCTAACGTACATTCGATGTCCTTTTTCTAATGTATTATTATTATTATTATTATTATTATTATTATTATTATTATTATTATTATTATTATTATTATTATTATTATTATTATTAAAGATGAATTACTTATTCCTATGGCACTACATTTACTTCCCATCTTGCGCGATTTAAGGCGTGCATTCCTACACAGATAATAGGTCTCGCTTCTGTTATTCGACACAAAATCTTGGGACTAAATTTAGTTGTGGTTGATCTTGTTCTACGCTTCACCGATCTGCGCTGTGTATAGTAACCTTGGATTTGAAGTCACGTGACTTCGTCCTACGCTTGACTTATCTCTACAATGTCAACAACGAGGCACGTTGTAGACACGTAAACACGACGTATCTTTAACATTTTAGAGTTTGAGCCGTCGACGGTTTTTCAAGGTAAGCACTTGTCTCTGTTGGTAAATTTATGCGTCACAAATACCAAAAGTTCCATCATTGGCTAATCTAACGTAGTCGACACATCAAAAGAATGAATTCATGATGAATACTGTACACCACAGGAGTCTGTCATTTTATCACTAGGGTATGGCGAAATCTATGAGAGCACGAAATCACCTTATGCATACTATAAATATACAGTCGAAAAGGGGTGGGGGGGGGCTAGAAACGTGTGAAATCCATTTGTTACTTATCGGACGCTCTATCAACTGAACCACAGTGGCTTACACACACACACACACACACACACACACACACACACACACACACACACACACACACACATATATACACACACATGCGCGCGCGCTCGTGGAAGATGAGAAAGATGAGGCAAGTGATAGACAATGCTATCATGTTTCAATGTAGTGTTAAGTTTTACGGATGTATGCTAAAACATATCTGGAGGAAAAATCAGGGGAGATGGGAACCCAGTGTTCCTCCTACCCAACTTACCCATATCTGAGAGAGAGAGAGAGAGAGAGAGAGAGAGAGAGAGAGAGAGAGAGAGAGAGAGAGAGAGAGAGAGAGAGAGAGAGAGAGAGAGAGAGAGAGAGAGAGAGAGAGAGACTCTTCGTGATGCATTCATTATTCTGAGCAAATTCAGTTAAATAATTTTGCATTAATATTTTTTGGGTAATGAAGGATAACAGACTCTCTGCCGTGGTCTGTATAAGTACTTCATCATAACGCTTATTTACTGCAAGGTATAATCTGGAAGAATCGACTTCTTGGAGTCTTCTATATTGACTTTGTGACTATAATGCTGAAAAAAAAAGGTTGATTCGCAGGATTAGATTTACGTGATAGTCTTCCAAAAGCTATGCGTTGGTACGTTACTGTTTGCTTAATGTTAAGCCTTTTCAATCTTCGTGCGATTCTGAGGCGATACAAGAGGCTATAAAAGACGCATAAGCCTTAAGCCTTACGTCTTATAAATAAAGTACTCCGAAATATGACACATTATCTCCTAATATGCACCACCCCTCCACTCGAATCGACTGGATTCGAGTCGATCCAGTCGATTCGAATGTGTTCCTAATCCTGGTTGAAACCAATTCGTTTGCTTAAGAGGGCCATAATATAATTACCAATGTTTATAGAAACGTTATACCGCTATGGGGACTGTTTTGTTTGCCTTTAAGAAATGTTAGCAGTTGCTTAGTCTGAGTTGATTTGGATATTTGGGTTGACAGGTGCTTCTATTATTGTATAGGTATCATACCGTGTACAAATATTTGCTGGGGCAAAACATCCTATCTGAAATACAGGGACACGCAAGGAACACTGTTGTGATTCTGACATAATCAATCACCCTGATAAACTTTATTATGAAAAATATCTCCCTAAAGATTTTTCTAAACATAAAGGAACTGTTTAAGTCAGGCTAACATTACGAAATCGCATAAGTCAAGACAGCCAAAACTTGGTTGATCAAGTAAAAATACTCGAATTCTTACAAATATTTGTAAACATGGTACTCTTTGGTTCGATATAATGTAGTTTCTGTGCTACTCAGTCGATTTTATCAGAGAAAATCAAATTTAAATAGTATTTCAGGACACGAGTTGCACAATAAGTAATTTCTTAAGAATACTCAAAGTTCAAACTTAACTCTTATGAGACAAGTTTATTGCTGCCAGAGTTGATTGTCATATGCATACAAATAAAGATATACTAATCTTGCAGTTAATAGAATACATGTATCAAAAAATATTCAGATCATTATAGTTAGAAAGCACACTAACTTTGAAATTTGGCTTTTCTGCATTATAGTTATTTTCATAAACTACGCAACTGACCCATTTAATAATCAGTGTATATTTACCGAATGCGGCGAATACTTGTCTGTAAACAGTGGATTTTTATATTTGCAGAAGAACCCATGGAGTTCAGCGAAGCAAATTTCTCATTCAACGTGGACCTTTTGGAGGCAACTATACTTCATTTGGACTACCTCAAGCAGGTGGATGCCATTCCACTTTTGAATAACGCTAACGTTCTGAACAGGGCTGTTTATAGATACGAATACTACTGGCTCCCTCTAGCGGCTGAGCATCGGGATGAGGTGCTTACAGCCCCTTTAGATATAGCCTGGGTTTGGCACTGCCACATGCTTTGTCCCACGTCCTATGTCAAAGATTGTATGGATATTGTCGGTGTTGTAATTGACCACAGATTCGTCCACGATGAAACAAGAGCCCTCCAAAGGTCACAAGATCTTTGGCATAAAAAGTACCGATATGTAAATGAACCATTTGAAATCGATCTGAGTGCTGACAGTACTGATGAAAGGAAGTACAACAAAATATCTCGAATATCATACGACGTAAAGAAAGCGGCCTCAAGACAAGCAATGTTCTACTATTCTGTCTCGTTACCTCACTACCGGGATTCAAAATTTTTAAGTAACAGTCTTGCACGATACAAGAAATTTTTGTATTTGAGACAGCAAAACCCAGAACAGTTTCTGGTTCCTTGTTATGATATCGATCTCTTATGGCATACACATCAGCTCTACCCATTGGCTTACAAGAATGACACAGAGGCATTGTTTGGCCAATTGTTCAACCATGATGACACTGCTAATGACCGAACTCCTGATTCCAAACGTACGTCAGCACAATTTGCCACTACAGAACTTTGGAAAAAATCTTTTAACGAAAATTTCGCAATATTTGGTGTTATGTATCGTGGAGATTCGTCGAGAGGAAGGCTTTACGAACTCGAGTCATCAGATGTATATACTATGTCTATTAAGAAGACTTCTATTCAACTGAACGAATGTGTTTTGAACAAATCACCAGAACGTTACAAGCAGTTTAAGTTGAACATATACTGCAGCAGAGGAAAAATGAGCGGGTCTGAAGTTATGCACCGAGCCAGAAATGATCCGCTTGCAATAATTTTGAAAAAAAGAAATGGAACATCGACAGGAGGCCAGATCGTATGGAGACAACATGATTTGAAGCGGCTTGATATCAGTACTCGAAATATACACAGTCTTCTGGTATCTCTTTCTGAAAAGTCTGGTGGTACATGTTGCGGCGGAGTTGAGCTCGATGTAGGCGGTGTTGGTATTTACAATCTTCTTCCTCTAGTGGATAGACCTTGTACATCATCTACCATTTCATTTGAGACAAAGTTTGACCTAGCTCATGAGCTGAACGTGTCCCTTAAAGGCACAATAGCACCACCGATAAGTGGAGCGGCAATCTTCTCTCTTGAATCAGGTTTCTACATGGAAGCCGTTATTCCTGAGCATCTAGAGCAGTTATGGGGCCCTATCAAATTGGCACACCTACCAGCTGGTATCGACAATAGGTGTCAGGTAGCTGATCATAGGTAAATGACTTTTATAGAATTTTCTCTTTTTTTGTCATACATATTGTGTTCTTTGTCTTTTGGCATATATTTTGCAACGAATACACAGCATTCCTTACCTGTTTGTGATCCTCTTTTCGTGGTATACTTTGGTCGGGATTTTCGTTTTGTATTATTTCCCATTAGCACGAAAAATTGTATCAGACCTTGTATGTAAGTGCTTCATGTGACATTTTCATCTCCGAAAATTACGTTTTTTAAAATTAAAAGTTCATGGTTTCTCGATAAACTTGTTAGATGGTTGCAACATTGATCAATGTCGATACAACGCATTTGGGATTCACAAAGTGGACAGAAAAAAAAATCAAATCTGAGCCAGCACTTTTATTGATATTTCACAGTAACAAGATTAGGGGAAGATCCTAATAATTAGTTGTTTTACATGTGTCAGTATAATTAATTCATATTCATTGTCCAACACAATTATTCAATGAAGTTTTCTTTCAAAAATGATTATCAAATATACAAATGATGACAACTAACTAGAGTTCAGACGAATTCAACTCAGATCTCAGAATGTAATACACGTAAAATGGCTGAATATAAAATCTACTGGTAATACCGTTCGATTATAGTTATAATCATACGTTACTACTAGTTGTAACTTCGTACATATCTTTTTTTACTTCAAATGTTGTCTACTTTTTGTATTAGACTTAAAAATTATTTGGCAGTTACTGCGTGTATGCATATATGTACTGTATGTATGCGTGTATTAAAAAAATTTACTGACTCGTGATATAGCAACTCGGTTAAAGTTTGTAGGGTAGATAGTTTGTAAGTTAAGCTGATATAGACAATTTGGTGCTTTAAGTTATAGATAATTGTATCATTTAACAAAGAGCGTCACTATTATTTCAAATTATCTTTAAATCAAAATACAATTGTAGCATTAAGTCAAATTTACGCATTTATAAAATCAACTTTCAGATTGTTAAATCACACAGGTCAAGTGATATTCACCTGTAGAATTACCCACAGTTTACCTTTGCTGATGTCAGCTATCCAGGTGTACTATCATGATAAGATGGTGGCAGTCGCACACTTGATCGGATCAGACCAACTTCCTTTACCTACACAGGTAGATCAAAACATATTCAGTTAACATATCATAATATTCATATAACATACAATATTCACAGACCCCAGTTGCTTTTGAATTCTCATATATTGTACCGTCAGAGGTATAATATGAAATTTACATAACAATTTTCAAATGTTCAAGAGATGTTTTTACAAAGAAGAAAATAGAAGTAAATATTTTTAAAATAGTACAGTTAGAAGACATATTAGAAGATAAAACTAATAATTGTTGTCAAGTACTAACGTCGGTGTATATGCCAGTTATGCGCTATTCAAGCCGCTTTTTTTTCAGTCATTTATTAAGTTCCTCCTGATACCATCCAGCTATTTGTCTCGATGCAATGGGCAAATGCAAGAAAAATGAAGTTGCCATCGATCGAAAGCCTAAAGAATACTGGCAGTTTAGGATGCAGTTTGCAAAACAAAAATATAAACAAACACTTTTGTACTAGCTGAATATGTTGGTGCTATAGGGTTAAACACTGAACTTTGCATTCAACCTGGTTAAAAACTGACTGGTGGAACTATATTCTGCTTAAGCATGGTTTTCATAAGAGTTGTAGTTTCGCTACGATGATAATAAATTAGATGAGTATGGCCTAGTAATAGTTTGTCAATCATGCTGTAGAGTATTTATCATATCAGCTTAAGGTCTACATTTAATATGTGCTGGTCATTCGTTTTGCGAGCCAATCGTTTATGGACTTGTCCTCTCTGAATTTGGCTTTGTCTATAAATAATTCTTGAACTAACAACTGAACTGAAAAAAATCAGATAATAAAAATTACGTTACTAAGTCAGCGAACTGCGTGATATTGACAAAAGATGGCAAAATTCGTTTTTTTTTTAGTTTGGCTTCGATTTTACGATCATACGTACTGAAGTACCATTATTTTATGTTTGCTCAGTCCTCCGTCATATTCATGTCTGTAGAATAAGACAAACTTTCAAACACGTCCTTAAGCTCATTCATGATAATGAAATTGCCTTAGTAGTGTTCGCAGTCGCATCATACCGCGCACATATATTGAAAACAATATACAGAGCTAAAGAGACAGTGGGCTGAAACACACGGTTTCAGGACATATAAACTTTATACTTAGCATGTTATTGAATTGAACTTTGAAGAATGTTAAAGGCAGCTAAAATACAACATGATTGCTGATGTTCGCAGTCCCCCCAACTCGAATATGTAGAATATTGTGTAACGATTTTTCATCTGCACTGGATATGTATGTACAAAGTGCATGTAATTACGCCATATATGTTTGTGTGTGCGTGTGTGTCCGTGTGTTTGTGTGTGTGTGTGTGATATCGTAGCTTTTTTTCGCCGTTGTCCAAAGCGACCGCTCCGGTGGCCCAGTAGTTTGAGCATCTGCTTCAGATGTAGGAGGTGGCGGGTTCGAACCCCGGTTGAGTAATATCAAAGACTTATGAAAACGGTATTAACAGATGCCTTGCTTGGCGCTCAGCATTAAGAGATTAGTGCTAGGACTCGTCGGCCCGGTGTTAGGATAATTTGACTGTGCTATATATCAAAATAAACTGTCACACTACATACATCGTAGCGATATGACTCAAAACTTGTTAAAGCGTTGTTAAAAATTAAAATCACAGAACACACACACACACACACACACACACACACACACTCGAACACAGTTTTCCGAAAGCAGAAATTAATATTTGCAAATTCTACAGCATACGTTGATTTACCACAAATAAGTAATGCTTAAGGCCTATCTGATTAAAACCTGATCTCCCCTGTTATAAATGAAGATCTGACAGCGACCGCTTGAGAGTTATATTCTGGTAAGCTTGTTTTTATTATAATCATTAATGTTATCAGCCAATCAGATGAAGTCTTCGCAATTTGGAGCTTGATCAATGAAAATAAAGAGCATGAATATGGGCAAAACGATTTGATTCTTTTTCAGACTTTTGATAGCTTCATTTCATGTGGGTGATTCAAATGTCAACAGAACAGGACCTCTAAGCATGCCAACGTCAGATCTTCACGAACGTAGTAGAGCGAAGATCTGATTTAATCAGATTGTGTATAAAATCACAACAGCGGAAGAACACGGATAATTTTTTTTCATGGTCTCTGCCCAAGGTGATTTTCGACCTGTTTGAACGATATCATCTTAACACATGGTACATGTATGTTAATTTTCTGCGTGTTGCTCAGTCTTGCTTTGATTGTCCTTACCATTTTATTCTTGGTTTTATCTGAGCTTACAAAAGATTCATATTTTTGTGTCACAATCTGGAGCATAAAAGCACATTTTTTTTCTTCATCGCAATCCTGCTTGACAAACTTCGAGCCACAGGATAAGTATTGAACAATCAGTCCATTTGTCAGTAGTGTTCTCCCCACAAATAAACTTTACTGTATAAAAGTCCATCAATCCATTTGTCAGTAGTGTTCTCTCCACAATGAACTTTGCTGTTCAAAAGTAAATCAGTCCATTTGTCAATAGTGTGCTGTCCACAAAACAACTTTAGTGTTGAGAAGTCAATCAGTATATTTGTCAGTTGTGTGCTGTCTACAAATATACTATAGTGTTGAAAAGTCAGTCAGTCCATTTGTCAATAGTGTGTTGTCCACAAATAAACTTTTGTGTTGAAAGGTGCATCAGTACATTTGTCAATAGTGTGCTGTCCACAAATCAACTTTAATATTGAAAATTAAATCAATCCATTCGTCAATAGTGTGCTGTCCACAAATCAACTTTAATGTTGAAAAGTCAGTCAGTCCGTATGTCAATAGTGTGCTGTCCACAAATAAACTTTAGTGTTAAAAAGTGCACCAGTCCATTTATCAATAGTGTGCTTTCCACAAATCAACTTTACTGGGAATAAATTTATTTCAAAGAGATTTGGTCTGCCGCTCTAGACTGTTTTGATAAAGTCTTTGCAATGTTTTCTCCATGCCAATGTACTGTATATTTGCTTGTGTAAATGTGTGAGTATGCGTTGATCTTTCCATTGAATATTAGCTGGACTGGTCCCCCTATACATACTTAGTTCCAGATACCTAAATTGATGTTTCATTTATAGCTTTGGTTTTGTAGGATGAAATACATTTTTTCCACTGTTGGAAGATCTTCATTGTTCTGTACTTTGGTACATATTTGCTGCCAGTATTATATTCAACAGCATTGGAGGTTGTTTCAAACTCTAAACCATCTTTATACACCAGCGACTGCAAATAGTATGTTATAAGGATCATCTGACCTTACAGTGAACATTGAGCATATTTTACTTGTTCCAAACACGTATTAAAGACAGTAAACGCTTTATATAATTAGGGAATATTTTAAATTTGATTTCACTACCTAATCAGGGGCCCCGAGTGACCGAGTGGTCTAAAGCGCTCTCTGTTAAGGATCACTGCAATCTCACCTCTGTCTGCGTAGGTTCGAGTCTTAAGATTCGGCGAATGTGGATATATGCGAAAGCTTGCCAGTAGCTTCTCGTGGGTCAGTGGTTGTTTCAGCGGATTTCCCGGTTTTTTCCTCAACCATTAATACTGGCCGTCATGTTAAAGCCTATCGTGTGCTGCAAAATAGCGTTAAGCCCCAGAACAACAAAAAATATTACTACTCAATCAATTGCTGACAATTTTAGTACAAAAATGCATGATGATGTTAATATTTAACCACTGTTTTCATTTTGGCGTATGTACTCCTGTAAATTTTCAGGAACTATCATTAATGTATTCATTTCCTCTGTTTGTGTGACTGTTATACCTATTTTTCAGGAATCGTATATGTTTACATAAAACCGTGAAATCATATTGATTTAGTTCCCTCTATCCGTGCATTTTTTTCAAAATGAATTTTACGTAAAGGGACTATTCAAATTTGCGAGAACATGTAGCTCAACATCATTTATTAACATTTATAGCATTATAATATGCGATAACTGAAACCATGGTGAACTTAGGTATGGCCTTGCGTCCATATTGCGTAAAGTGAACTTAGGTATGGTCCTGCATCCATAGTGCGTAAAGTAAACTTAGGTATGGCATTGCGTCCATATTGCGTAAAATGAACTTTGGTATCGCCTTTCTTTCGTAGTGCGTAAAGTGAACTTAGGTATGGCTTTGCGTTCATATTGCGTAAAGTAAACTTAGGTATGAAAGTGTGTCCATGGTGCGTAAAATGAACTTTAATATGACCTTCCGTCCATAGTTCGTAAAGTGAACATTGGTATGGCTCTGTGTCCATGGTGCGTAAAGTGAACTTGGGTATGGCCCTGCGTCCATAGTTATGGACCTGCACCCATAGTGTGTTTATTACAAAATGCATGGAAGCACTCTGGAGATCATTGTTCTGGCAGTTTGTTTTAGCCAATCATGGAACGTGCTATATCACCGGAATATCAGTTTAGTCGAGCTCGATAATGAGCAAGTTTTGTTTATATACATAAGGTGACCATTTTTATCGGTTGAGTTTGTTTCTGTTTTGGAGACCATATTTCTTATCTAATTTAGATCAAACTTGGAGTATGTAGTTTTATCATAAGGATCCGTTAGGAGTTGCAAAAATGCAGGTGTTGCAATTCTAATGTTCGCTTACAAGCGCGGAAAGATGTTGAATGGAACACTAGGGCAAGTCAGTTTTGTTGTCTTCTGTCTAATAATCGGACTGCTGAAAGAAAATTATAATGTCCAAAAATAATTGTTAGTTATCTCACCTAGTCTGACGATGCATTTTCGTCTCCTTCATGAGCAAGATTCACTTATATTATTGAGGTGATCATGCATCAAATTGATTGAACTCGTTACCACAAGCCATATTTTAAATCCCGATTTTAATCAGTCTTGAAATATCTCATGTAAACAAGGTCTTGCTAAAATTTAATAGTGGGTGCCATTTATGGGTGTTAATAATGTAGCAGGCAGGGTGAAACCTAAAAAAAGTTTGCTCGAGTCATAACAAAAAAAGGTTCCTGCAGAGGCTGAAAAAAATACGTCAACAACGCTAAAGTCTCTAACTTTTTCTATACGCCTGACAAATTCATGAGGTTAGCTCATTTTTGTTATATTATTGTTGACTTATTTTTTTTGACTTTGTCAGGTGATTTTGTTTACTCGTAAAGCGACCCAATTGTTGTCCTTTACCCTGCCTGCTGCTATTGATAGTATGTATGTAACTTTTATCAAAAATAGTCAGCAGCATCCTAGCGGTTACCCTTCATAGAATCCCATGATAGCCGTTGTGCCTCTCATGAGGTCCTAACATGGTCGTCTCTCTTATTACTTATTATGCGGCACCTCATGTGCTGTTTCTTTCGGCTATACTCTCTTTATAAGTGTTATTTTGAGGTTTCTTCCATGGGGCAGAGAGCTTAAGGCATGCTACTGATTATTTTAGGGAGGGGGTATTTTTTTTTCATAAACACATCCCCTGGCGAATTTCTAATCGACGAAAGGCGAAATATTAGAAGTTCAAAAAACTGTTTAGGCATTTCGGTTTCGATAAATACCCCCCCTCCCGAAACAACCCCCGGGTTAAGGATGCAAAACGCACCCCTCACCACGTGGTTATCGCCGTGAGGTATTTATCGAAACTGGAGGCTTGCCCGCCTCCTCTCCAACCTTATAAAATATTGTTTGGTACATCCAGAACCATACCCACCGGTTTAGCCAGTGATGGGAACTGAACTGGGGCCCTCAGTACCAGAATCCAGCATTCTTGCACTGAACTACGAAATTCAGTTATAAATACATGCTTGAGAAATTATAATAGAGCTAGCTATTCACTAACAAGATTTCATTTCTAAGCATTACATTTCTAAGCATTATATTTCTAGATATTTTGTGATTTACTAAAGATATATAGTCGCTGCACGTATAAAAGGATTCAATTATATTATACACACATTGTATAATCACAGCTCGCATATCTGTGTGACTGATGTAGGTCAACATGTATAATTACAGCCAGATCGATAACGAGAATCTGGCTCATAATACAACAGCTGCTGTGTGACTGATATATAATCACCGTGTTATTCATATTAATATCGGGACTTTTAACAATAGATTTGGGCTTCTAAACAGACAAATAGACAGATAAGTAAACAGACAAAAAAAACCCCAGGCAGACAGATACACTTTATTAAGCTTAAAATATGTTAGGTTTACGGCAATCATCACGCAATTATGTAATACATACAGGTCATTAACATAAATGACGTGTTACATGAAGGAAAGTAGTCTACTCTTTGAATAATTTTTTTTTCGGCAGGAGTTATGTCGCTTTGTTATATCAACTAATTTAAGTCAATTTTAAAAAATTAAATATTTTTTATTATATATATATATATATATATATATATATATATATATATATATATATATATATATATATATATATATATATATATATATAATGAACAGTGAGAATATTGGTGATATTGTTTCTGCTATTAAAAAATTAAAGCATGAAGGAAGTCAAATATCAGATTCCATTTGTTCTGAAAAAATCATGTATGACTTTGAATTATTACAACAAAGAAAGTTTGAAAATAAATCAACGTTAAATTCCAACTACATATTAAGTCAGTTTATAATTCTATTTTAGAATCTTTAGCTGTCGTAGATGACAAAGAATTAGGACTATTCACGCCTCTTATGCATTCACCTGAAAAGATAAAAAGTGCACTGTCTCAAGAGTACGAAAGGAAAAAAATAATAGACAGTTGAGTGATGCGACTGAAAAATGTTTTTTGATTCTGTGATAAATGACAGCGAAACTGAAGATAGCAACAGTGACGGTGGACCCATAAATGTAATTATAGCTAAACAGAATCATTGGCAAGATTGATAGAATCGAACTTTATATAAAGTAAAATAATATTCTGAGTACACAGTTATTATACGTACTCAAATATAATACCTTGGTCATACTTTATTGAATACGCAGAATTTCGTTTGTGATCAGCTATAAGTTTTACTGAAGGTATGCACATACCAAAATATTTGGCGGCTGCAAACATAGAATTAAAAACTATTTTTTTCATCAGTAACTATGTTATTATATATGAGCGACTTAGAAGTCGTAGGAGAAATACCAGTATCTCCACGTCTACAATTCTGACTCTGCGTAATAATTTGCAGGTTCGACAACTCGTTATGCTGCGGACATCCATCGATGTGGTCAATAACAATTCCATCTTTAATGACCCCATAAAAACATTCGTAGATGAATCTATTTGATAAATATCTTTTATATCCACTAATATTAAATCTAAAATAATCAGTATTTTCAATACAACACACTGGTTTCTTTAGTCTACAGTTTCTAATAACGCCATCTTTGGATGCCTCGTAATTCGTATATCATGGATGTCTCACAAATTCCTTTTGCTCCATTTATATAATATTTATTTGTCTAAATCATTATTTTTGAAATCTGGTTAGATAATCCTTTTCTATTTTTATAGGGGATTTACCAGTCGTGTTTATTTACTACCATAATTTGCACAATTATCATTTTCCCCCTAACTCCAATATAACATTGAATGCAGGGCTTTGGTCCAGTACTTCCATGCATGATACTTTGCATATGGTAACTACAGTATTTGTTTCTGTCTACGCATGGCTTATCACAATAAGAAATATGTCCAATTTTCAACCAAATACACTTATTTTCTGTTTGAATCTTATATATATATATATATATATATATATATATATATATATATATATATATATATATATATATATATTTCAATTTGAATATTTGTCTTAATTATAATGATGAAGGAATTATCAGCAATTGAACCATCTGCTACTAGATTTGACCTTGAGAGACTACCAGAATATAAATTGATTTTTCGATGAAAGATCTAGTTTTAACAAATAAAAATATAACCAAATGTATCCGTGAAGCTAAAAAGGAATTTCGTAAAGATGGTGCAATATATGTATGGTCAAGTTGGAAAAGTTATTAATGTAATGAACGACAGACGGGGAAAAGTAATTATTAACCATCTTTATAATAAAAATATCTTTTTTTTTTAATAAAATTTTATTGTGAAGACAGAAGATGATATTTGGATTATTCGTGATAAAAGTGACCCCGTTCAAATACAGTCTGGAAATAATAAAACGATATTATGAACAAGGGTATCCAGTTACTGCTGTGGTATAAATATTGTTTTTACTGAATGATAAAATAATTTTGCGGATCTCAAACCTATGAGACTATCAGAGTCAAGAATAAACTGTTGCGGAGCGCACTACTGAACATTTTACAAATGCGATGCGTGGTAATGGCTTAACAGATTTAAGATGTAAAAAATATGTGAATGGGCAGAGACCGTTAAAGATACTGGTGTATCTATTAAGGATGTTACAAAGCTAGACAAGCTATTAAGATTTCCAATAACAGTAAAAACACTAACAGGGGAGATATTGTACAAAACCAAAATATACAAAAATGGAAGTCCTATAATAATCATTGATCATAATGCACATGCATCGACTGATGATGTAACTATTTCCACGAGATAGAATGATAAATTTTATAACGATTATGTATTTGATTTTATTATAAATATTAGTAAAAGCGACCGTGTGTCTGTTTGGTTATTTCAAAGTTCGGAACACGATTATCATGATCAATTTATACGACCCAATGGTGATATTTATCGTACAGAATCTCTTTATGAAAAATGAGAAATCTTGCACTAAAATATACTTCTGACGATGACAAAAGCAGAGAACTACTGAATAATTGTTTTACCGTACCATCTGTTGCAGCCCATTTTGCTCAGTAAAAAAAAAAACAAAAACCTACATGATCAGAATTTCTTGAGGATATACAAAAAGTTGCATATAATATGGACACGGTGGATTATGTAATACTAAATAAGATTATAATGATGTATCAATCGATATGGCTGCATGTTATCCTGGAAGTTTTCTTGGATATGGCGAATGTTCTAAATACTTTAACAGATTTGGACATCCCACACATGACATGACGAGAGTTTCAATAAATGGACCCTTGCCAGATTTTGACTTAACTGGATTTGCATATATAGGATCATTTGAGTTCGCAAAAGATCTCCATCCGATTACTTATGTTTGGTTTGATAAATATTTTACAGAAAAATGTTGGACTCCAATAGTGTTATTAAGATATATGCTTGATGTTGGAATATTAGTATCGTTAAAGGTAAATGAAGCAATTATATCCTATAGTCCACAAAAGCAAGTTTGGTTACCAGAACCGGACAGATTTAATATATATGTCAGGAAAGAATATCAGTATCTTGCCGAAGATGACATTATTAAAATATGTACATGCAGAGACGAGTACGATGAAATGCGGTAGAAAGATAATCGGTAAGTTTACTCAGCGTAGTTCATACGGTTATAAACGACACTGTACAAAATTGATTATGGACGATGCTGAGTTAGATTTTATAATTGCTGATACAACGGAGAGAAGCCGATATAATGCTTATTTATCGGATGGGACCAAACTAGGTACTATCGGGAGCTATCTTGATGGCGACTCACCACAGTTACATTAGAAGGTCTCATTGAAGTTGCATGAGTAATTTAATTATTTAATGCAGATATCACACTTAGTAACATTGCAACCCATTCAATTTCACATTTATGAGATGCCGTTGTTGCAAATCTGGAATTTTGAAAACAACGTCATGAATGTGACACGCTTGATCGATCTTATTTACTGGATACTTTCCTAGTCTTGGTCGATCTTGGTTATCGAGTCTGATATCGAGACGAGTTAAAGGACCACAATAATTATATCCGAGAAGGTGTTTCTCACCAGCTTACTTAGCCCATGGTAATCCAGGTAATTTTTCTAAAGAAGCAGCAAAATCTCCACCTATCTTTGTTCTCCCTGAGATAAATTTATATTTTTGTATACCACATTTTACACATTTACCTGTTAATGCATGTCGTTTATTTTGTTGTTATTATTGTTGTCAATCCAGTGGTGGGTGTAGATAATCTACATCGAACACAATATAGACTCATGTTATTAATAATATGGATACAAAAATTGACTTTTCGATTACACGAAAATAAGAACCAGGAAGCACCATCCAGCATTACCAAATTCGATAAGAATGATTATAATAGGTCCATCTGGATCAGGTAAAACACAATTATTGTTAAATTTAATAATGAGGTGGTTGAGATGGAACAAACTATATTTAATAGCACCGTCTGTAGATGGTCAGTATTATTACGAAGTACTTAATGATTTTAACGAGAAAGCAAAATCAGATAATAAAGACTGTGACGATATTATTAACTGAACCGTATATATATATATATATATATATATATATATATATATATATATATATATATATATATATATATATATATATATATATATATGAAGCCCTGTCTGTAGATGACTTAGATGGATTCATTAATAATCTCGTAATATAAGATTATGTGATGTTGGACAAACAATCTAATCCAGCTAGAATAATTTATTGAGGTAGACACAAAAACACAGACGTGAGTTATGTTGCTTAAAGATATACACAAGTACCTAAGGTGATCAGAGATAATTGTAATATTCTAGTTGTTTTTAATGGAATAGATAATTATACCCTGCATAAAATTTATTATACCTGGTGTTCAGGGGACATGGATATGAATAAATTTAAAAATTGCTTTTCTAAAGCACAATATGTTCCATTTAGATTTATAACGATAAATCTACATGATCCAAGATCAAGATATCGTGTAGTTCTAGATAAAATCTTCGGTTAAGGTCTCCTTGACATTAAAGACAGACATACATATATATTAAATAGCCATTATAAATATTATTAATGATGAGTATTGGAGAACCACACTCAGCTAAATTAGCTCTAGATCGACTAGAGGCAATTAAAAATATCTACCTGTTCGTGATTCTGTTAAGCAACAACTACAATCGCGCAAAGAATCTCAAGTTGATTTGAGGAGGATGCAAAACAGTTATTTAAACCTATCACTGAGACCACTAAAGGTATTCAACCTGTTAAACAACTGAAAAAATAGCAAAAAGAACTAAGAAAACAAAAAAGATTCTTGAAAACGTACACAATAAATAGCTGCTGCAATGCCAATCCGGGAAACATTCGAGGATAACGACCAGGCAGAAGGTGATACTCAATAAATACCAGGACAAATGCGAGATAGGGTTAATATAAATGATAAATTTAGCGAAGATGTCATTAATGATATCAGACAGATCAAAAATGTAGAACAATTAGCTAAATTTGCTGTGAGTGGTTAAAATAATCGAAAACAATATTTTAATCCTGAATATGCTGATATTGTAGGTCAAGATAATTGGTACAAATGGATATTTCGCATATACTATGACGTTGCTCAAGCTCGAAACAGCGATCCAAGATATATTAAGTATATTCATGAAATAGATGAGTATATTGCCTTCATGCAATTACCCCCAAAACAACAGCAATTAGGCATCAAAAATAACAAGAACAAGAAATGATAAAACAACAAAACAAACCAAAACCATTTGAGCAATCACTTCCTGATTATCCTGTACCACCAAAAACACCATCAAAACCAATGAAAAAATTACCACTGTACCAAAGTGAAGAGGAAGAGGAATTTCAAGACACTTCCGACGCAACTGGAAGTAGTCTAGGAAGTGGTCTTATTACTTGTCCCAATAACGTCCATGCTGATGTTGAACGACTAAAAATCCAAATTGGAGAAAGACAAGCTAGTAATAATTCCCCAGAAATTATTAATGAATCAGCAGATATTTGTAAGCGATTATTTAGTGGCGGTATTATGGACATTGATGTGTATCGATCACTCATTAATGAAATTGCCAATGATTATTATAGTGACTAAGTCACAGTGATTAGATACAATTAGTGATAAAGTCAATTAATAATAAAATGATTGTGCATGGTGCTCAACGTGGACCTACCATGGTTAGGGTAATAAACTCTCGATTACCAGTATACAAAGCAACCTACGGAGATGGACTAGGTGATATTGTTCAGGGTCTGTTTAGAAGAATAGCCCCAAAAGCAATACCGATTGCAAAGCAGCTGGGTATGAAAGCTCTTGATGTTATTGGTGAAAAAGTTATAGACGCTGCTAGTAACCATGCTAGCAAACCATTCTCAGCGATCAAAGATAGGCTAACGCGATTAGTACGCAAACCACAACCCGTCCGACCTCAACCAGTGAAATTACCTAGTACTGAGGTGATGCCCGCAAGTGTAAGTAAAATAATAAATCAAGTCGCTTATCAAAAACTAGCGGAGTTAGTTGATGTCCCAATGTCGGAAAAAGAAAAAAATGTAACCGCTAGTCTGATAGCATGAAGTGGTCTCACTTACAGAGGTGGTCATTGTTTTAGACGATAATAATTATAATAAATATGTTTAAACGTATAAGTGATCCTTCATTTGACATGGACGCACCAGTTCTCATAGACGTGTGTGTGCGTGATTATCAGTATTATTCTTATGACTCGAGAATGCCAAATCAGCGTGGGCAAGTCGAAATACAGGTTCAAGATGCAAGTAGATATTTTTTACCCGCTGAAGCATTTATTGAAGTCGAAGGTGAAACTTTAAAAGCTGATAGTACTGAATATGCAGCCGATATTAGTGTTGGTTTTGTTAATAATCGTATTATGGCATTGTTTGATAGCGCTACATACATGATAGACGGAAAAGAATATTGAATCAATTCAAAAAGACTTTGACGTTGCTAAAATAATAAATGGTCTTGCAAGATACAGTGATGATTACTCAAGATCAGCTTGTCCGTCAATGGTGTTTGCAAAGGATACAACTGATTTTCTAGAAAATAGAAACGTAACGATTGGTAATGTGAGAAATGCCGCCGGGGACAACTCTACCCCTGCAGTATTATCGATGAATGCAAATGTCAACTTGGGATTCAAATCACATCGATCGATGTTGCAGGGTGGAAGTAGAAGATTTTCATGTGCAATTCCACTATCACATATCTTTGGATTCTGTAGAAATGTCAGAAAAGTGATTGCTGGAGCCAAACATACAGTTGTGCTGGTATGAAAAGCAACCGAAGATGATGCAATATGGCGACCTGCTGGTGATGCTGGTGAAGTTATATTAACCAAACTTTCGCTCTGGATGTCTGTATTGATTCCAACGATATCTGAAGAAGATTGGTTACTATCTTGTATGAGGCAAGGCGGTAAATTAGTGTTATCATGGTTAGCAACAACCACCGATAGTATTCAAAGTACAATTAACGGTTATTTACATGGCAAATGGCCTATCATGAAGGTGTTTCTCCACTAGAAATATATCTATTGCGCTTCAAAATTTTGCACGAGTAAGTGATCAAACGCGTAGTATTATGGTATTTGTTAAGCTCGATGTTTCTGAGGTTTCAGTAAGAATAAATGGGCATCAAGAACCATCCGAGGATATTTTGTATCATCGTCTTATGACATTCATGAGACGTGATCAAAAGGTTGATACTGGTTTACAAATATCACACCTAGATTTTACAACGCTTTATCCGATTTATTTTCTTTAGAACATTTAGATTTAACCAGACAATCAGTAGTTGATATACATTTTCGAGCTCGTGTTAATAGAGATGTTGGAGCTATTCCTAATTACACAGTAGTTGCTGTTATGCTCAATGATAAATCAATGTTACTCGAAGGTGTTGGTGGACGAATGAAAGTCAATGATACGCCAGTAGAGAACATGTAACATGTAATTAGATCGCTCATAATATTAATAATGTCATACAATTACACTAATGTTACCCTGACTCCTGGTCAGGTCAAAAGATTGCAATCAGAATTAAACAAGAACTGTAAAATAAAAATATCGTTTAAAGAATAACAGTTGAGTGGTTCAAATAAATTATCGTTGACCGATCGTCAATTCAAAAACTTTAATGAAGCAAAAAACAAATCAAATAAAGGCGTCAAACAGACATTCTACAGGCGCTATCAGAGATACTTTAAAAACGGGTGGTATATTTCCCCTTCTCGCAGCTATACCAGCATTAATAGCCTCAGCAGCCCCGGCTGTTGCGAAAGCAGCTGCTTTAGGTGCTGTTGGAACAGCTGCTGGAATGGCATAAAAGAAAGCAACCAGACGTGGAATAAAAAAAAGAAAACATTCTTAGATTACCTGGAACACCGCCTTCATATTAGGGAACAGGTCTAAGACTTCCAGGGAGAATTTAATGATCTCGCCTATGTCGAAATTTGATTTACTCGATGCTGCTAAAAAACTAAATATAAAAAATTTCAGAGGTGTTTTTATGCTCTATCAATTACCAAAACCAACCTAACAATATTGAAACGGATTTATTAATCTCGATAAAAACTCCGGACCTGGCACGCATTTGGTAGCGTATGCAATTGATCCACATGGAATTATCTATTTTGATTCATATGGATTAGCGCCACCAAAATAATTTCTTCATTATGTCAGTAATAATACTGTTCCATTCTGGTATTCAACGCTACCAACACAAACGTTAACTGATCCACTAATATGTGGTCATGAAGTACTTAATGTGCTTGATGCTGTATCCATGGCACCGCAAGAAAAGCCACCTCATAAAGTCGTGCATGACTATACCACTTTGTCGCATTTGAACAGACATCAGTAACTATAATGGTAGATATTTATGGAAGATCTGCTCGTGGTAAAGCTCAGCAGCAAGGTGATTTATCTAAATATACAACCTTTGACCAACTTAGAAATGAGATTGATGATTTATTAAATATTACAAGCGTGGATCAAATTGAAGTGGTTATTTTTCAGGACAAACAAGGACGATTAAAGACAAGCAATATACAACTACCAGACGTACTTATACGAATTCCTACTGTAGTTGCTGATAATACCGTAACTTTTACTGATCAGGGTAAAATAAAGGATTCCGGTAAGTCAGTTAACGATTATGTCAGGACGACTGGCGGTGCATTTAGTGGAGACGTTATTATGAAGAAAAATAAAAGTACAGATCTTGGATATCCAGCCACAAATAGTTGTGCAACAACATAAAATATGTTGACGATCAGGAATCTAAGTCCCTATTAACTATCGGTGGTATAATGCGTGCATTTCTTAACATGATCATAATGGTATTAGTAACTTAAAAACACCAGAATCTGAGTTCGATGCTGCTACAAAAAATACGTCGATGATAAAGAGATTCCAATCAATAATAAAATAGTCATGCTCAAAACCGATTTTATCGGTCACATAAATACGTTTTTGAGTTTTCGCAGAAACATAAACATAATTAATAACAAATGTTTTGGAAGTCCACCAAATGCGGATATAAAACTTACTGATATTAACACAAAAACTCAACGATATTATCGGTGGAATTCCGGATTTGATTAAAAAAACAAGCCTGATTAAAATTCCTCACAAACAGATCATCAACATCGTGTACGTCGTCGGATCAGGCGCAGCTACATGGACACAACGAAATAAAACCATTAAACACATCGCAGGACTCGCTGATATATATATATATATATATATATATATATATATATATATATATATATATATATATATATATATATATATATATATATATATATTGTCTGTGTTTAGCGTTGTAGAATTTAACATACCACATGTCCATTAGCTAATAAATTCTCTAAAACTATATCTGTAATTTTCGATAAAGATTCTGAAGAAACGTTCACGTTGGAATCATCGGATGGAAGTTTGTGGTCCGCTAATTACTGGTGGTGTCTGGAATTTGTAACTAATGCTCCCATTTTCATTACCTAATTAAATGACAACGTCATTATGTAATATGAACCAAATGACAGAGTCACTCATTGATTTTCAACGTCACAGATATAATCAGGCTTGTAAGTGTCAGTCTGGACTAAAAATATCATTGACGAATACACTTTGAAAGTAAATTATATCGCAGATGCATAGTTGTTATTGACATAGTAGTTTACTCTGTTTCTGTTGTTGTTGCTTGAACTGGATTATTATTATGAAAGTTAACTATGACTGCTCCTGCGGTTTTAACGATTGTCGTTTCTACGACAACAACATGTGCAGGTATTCTCAGTATTATCGCTAAGAAAATATCTACATGCACGAGCGATAAAATTACGCGAGTTCATGTTGAAATTACACACAGCAACAGCCGCCTATACTAAATTATGCTCGCATCATTCCTTGTACCTCAGTGATGGTAAAATATCTGATGAAGAGTTCGTTACGATAATGATACCTTACGATGAAGCATTTGTAGCAGAAAAGAATGCATTCTTTAGTGACAATAGCGGAAAGATGGAAAAGTAAATAATAAAGATAACGATAATGTCTGAGTCCTTCACATCGTCAAGGAAATTATTGCAACAGATTGACACTAATACGACATCATCAAAAACTACTATGATATCAGTAAGTTCGACCAGTCCTGAATTTAGCGTTAACTTTTCAACTGCAATTCCAGCAAGAGAAATTGCATTGGCTCAACTGCGCGTTTATAATAGCTGGCCAAATATCAGGTCAAAACCATTCGGAGGATTAGCAGCAAATAATTCACTGGTATTTGCTAATAAGAATAAACTGGATTGAATACCTGATTGGCAAGTTGTTGGAATTTGAACGGGCAGTTATCAAATAGAGGAGATTAATGACGAGTTCCAACGCAGAATAAAATCTATCACAGGAAAAGAGTCAAAGATAGAAATTACTGTTTATGAACCAACACTATCAGCTGTAATTTAAATAAATTCCCCTGATTACCTCGTAGATATTTATCAGAGTTCAATCAGATCAGTGTCAGGATGGCCTGAAGTCGCAACGGTTTATCAAGGACCACCAGAACCAACTAAAAATGAGTTTAAAACGGGTGAAAAAAAGTTCAATTAAAGATCGAGAAAATGGAGAAAAAATCCATGGCGTTATATAAAATTTGAATTGGATCCAAACAATAATGATCATTATTTTACCGACTTTGACGGTTAAAGGATCCCCAAGGTATTTAGATCAGCATTTGATGTTATTGAAGATCCCAAGACGCCAGTCTATACTAAAGACATTGTTGATGAAATACTTTTTTAAAAGTTTTTTAGATACTCTTAAGCCGGAATATCATAATGCGTTTAATGATTTAAGAAATTTACTTACTTCATTATCACAACATTATGATCATAATCTAAAGCAGCAAATAATCTAATTAATAAAACACTTAAATGGGATCCTATTCGATTTATATATCTCTAATCGAAGTATTATAAACGTTGCGACAACATTCATTACTTCGTACACACCTCCAAATCTTAAACAATTATTTCTTAATCATTATAAAATGAAACAATAAAATTTACAAACATTTATTATACCAGTTGTAAATAACGCTGACATGAAATCATTAAATGATCTTATTAAAGAATATTATCCGGGAGTAATTGAATCGTGGAGAAAATTAGCCACACCACCGTCTCTACTGAAACATAATAATAACCCGCTTGGTACCGACAGACACGTATCACCAGGTATTGTAAACATAATCACAACAATCGCTGTCAATCTCCTTTGAGACGTTATGGATGGAAGTTTTCAAATATATCTTTTAAAGTCTAGCCAGGCCCAACAAGGGTACATATTATACACATTTTAACCGCGCGATCCACCCTGATATCTTATTGTATCAGAACTTATAAACCCCGTATACTTGCGTGCTCATAATCTGTTATTATCAAGAATACGCTTCAAACTTACAGACCAAAATAATCACATCTTGGACATAAGAGATAAAGAGATAAATATAAATCTGTGAGATCGTAATGCGTTTTGTGTCACAATGCGAAACAAAAAATATATTTGGTACTTGTCTATGGTAACTGATACATGATGGTTGGTCCGTATACAACAGTTACAATATATATATATATATATATATATATATATATATATATATATATATATATATATATATATATATATATATATATATATATTACTTAGGTTGAAATATGCTTTAGTTTTCCCAAGAGTTTGACGTAGTGATTATAACAGTTAGTGGCCCCTCATTATCACTTTCATTATCACTTTCATTTTCCCCATTTTCACAATTTTCCCTCAACAGTCTTATACGAGAGTTAATAATCTTTTTCTTTTCGTATTCAAGAGATAATTCTAACTTGATTTTGTTAATAGCGTTTGAGAGAGGTACAAACAATTTTACCTGATTATGAGTGACTGTTGCCAGTGACTTTAACATCCCCCTTTGTATATCGTTCAAAAATGTGTAATCTGACGAACGCGTAAATCTGTTTGGTTTTTCTGTTGTTGTAATGAGTCAAAATCACATAAAATGTTTCAGCATGAAGATTGTCAACATTGATACCGTTATGTTGTAATCTTTTAATAGGAGAAACAATGGCATTTATATTTTCAGTATTCAATATATATATAACAACAACAATATATATATATATATATATATATATATATATATATATATATATATATATATATATATATATATATATATATATATATATATATATATATATATATATATATATATATGGGCCCCGAGTGGCCTAGTGGTCTAAAGCGCTGTCCGTTACGGATCACTATCTCACCTCTCTCTGCGTGGGTTCGAGTCTAGGATTCGGCGAATGTGGATATGTTAGAAAGCTTGCCAATAGCTTCTCGTGGGTAGGTGGTTCTTTCCGGTGATTTCTCGGTTTCTTCCTCCACCATTATTACTGGCCGCAAAGAATAGCCTATCGTATGCTGAAAAATGGCGTTGAGCCCAACAACAACAACAATATATATATATATATATATATATATATATATATATATATATATATATATATATATATATATATATATATATATAACTTAGCAAATTATGTAGCGTGAACTGACACTCGATCTACCTTTCCAAGTTGATCAGACTAACCTAATGAGAATCTTGCTCAGTATACCCCTACAAGTTCCTAGGATATCCGTAACCGAAACTATAGCAACTCAAAGGGTTGTTTATGGACGTTTAGGTCTTGGTGACCAATTATATTGCAAGAGTTCCCAGACATCCGTTATCAAAACTCTTGAAACTCAAAGGCTGTTGGTCTTCTTTACCGAACCAAATTAGGTTTTGGTTTTGCGGTTGTGTATTTAGGAACGTTACCTTGTGTGGGTACCCTTATAGTAGGTAACAAGGTCACGATATCGTATCAGTTCCCGCTACATATTTTGAACGGCAAAAGAAGGCACAAACACATAATATATAATAATGATGATGATGATAATATGAACAAATACCATTTTTCACATTTGCACACCCACCCCAATGATCAACCAATGGGTGATTGACAAAAAAATCAACCCACTATGAGTTGATCATAGTGTGTGAGTGTGCGCACATGAAGATGGGGGACTCCACCCAAATAGATTATATTTCTTGGCTTAAAATCGCCTTCCCGTAGACATTGTCGTGCACAGGATTAGATCCCTGATCGGCGAGATCATAGATTCCGCACGTTCCCAATCAAGCTATACCTCACTTAAGTGTTTAATAAAATAGTTAATATATACTTACCTAGACCACAGTAGTCCTAAAAGAAACAAAAACCACAGTTTCTGGTATTTTGTTTTTAGTTTCCAGAAAATATAAGTCTGCATAACACAAAATAATACTGAATCTATTTGATTTAGTCAATAGCGGATGTTATGTCTTCTTAAAATAGTTTTCCACATGCGCAATTGGCTACAAGGTTTACGTAATACAGACTGCTGCCGCTTATAATACATTTTTGCTGTCACTTATCTAAGTCTATGTAGTATAGCATTGCAAACAGACAGACACATACGCTACTGCTGGCTTCCAGTGTTAAATTAATGAATTCTGGAAACAAAACGAGCAGGGATAAATCTGTTTATATAATCGGTTATATATATTTCACGTATTTGTATTTATTGTCATTAAATACATTAAATTTTAAGCTTGCTGTGTAATTAGGTCTTTTCAGCGGCTTTTGTGTGATTGATGATGCATTAAATCAATACTTTCTATACTTGTATTCTCTCTGTCTGTCTCTGTATGACAACGATAAAATCGATAAAACGGATCTAATTATAACAGCGAGCTAAGCTAGCCAATCACTATTGACTATGCACTCTATGGATCCTGCACGCGGATTTTATGTAAAAAGACAAAGAATGCAGTACGCGGATTTTATATAAACAATGAGTAAAGTATTATTTTATCGGTAGAGAATGAGTTGCCGAATTAGCATTTAGAAAGACCACTGGTAGGTTTGTAAACGTTCCTATGTTATCAATCATCTGTGTGCGAACAAAAAAAAAATAAATCTGATTAAGTAGAGAATGTTTCATCATATCATATGCAGTTTATGTAGCTTTGTGGAGAACCATCTTATAATATTTTCTGAATGATATGTGCAGATTGCAAACTAAATAATATTATGTTCCTAACAATAAGTACAATACTGAGAAGTGTTATCCTTGCCTAGGTCGCTCTTAATTATCTATGTACCTGCACATGATACTTTGTCCAAATTTTCATGAATAAGTAGATCTAATAACACCATCAGAAGAACGTTTCACTGAGGGTGGTGTAATGTTAAAATATTTCCTAGTGGATTAAAGTGACTTGAACATAATTTCTTCTCCAGATTCTTTATTCACGGATTTAATAGCTTTGCAAATCGTTCGCCGCCAGTTTTTCCAAATTTACAGTTTGCACTTTGCGTGAAAACAAGTAAATTTTGAAGTGAGTTGTCAAGTTTATTGTTGTTGATGTGGTCAACTACATACCCACCTTTGATCGGTCCAAAAAAACACTCGATCAAAAATCTATGTGATGGATAATGTTTATTTCTTTTTGTATTAAACATAAGATAAACAGCATTCTTAACACTACCTACTGATTTTTTCAATCTGCAATTTCTAATGATACCATTACGATTCGCTTCATAATTGGTTAGTATTGGATGAGGCACAAACTCATTTTGCTCCATTTATATACTAAATACTATTTGTTTAAATCATTGTTTTTAAAATCTAGCTAGATAATATTCTTCGCGTTTTATAATAGATTCAGAGTTATATTTTTATCGTTATAACTTTTTCACTCCCTGTATCTTTTATCACCACATTCCGCAAGAAGGTGAGTCTTTCCTCGCACACCAACACCACACAGTATACACGGTGTAGGTCCTAGACTTCCGTTTCGAACGCATGCATGTGATAACTGCAGAAGTCGTTTACGCTATTTTTGTTACACAGAGACGTGTGACCAATCTTAAGCCAGCGGCAATTGTAATTTGGTTGAATCATATATAAATAATTAATACTTGAATTTAGATACATATTTGCCTTAATTATAATATGCAGGAATTATCCGCAATTGAGCCTGCAGCCGCTAGATTTTATCTTGACAGGTTACACAAATTTAGTGTCTTGATGAAAGATCTAGCTTTAACGAATGCGGATAAAACTAAACGCATTAGTGAAGCCAAGGAGTTCCGTCACGATGGTGCAGTTCATGTGTGGTCCACATTCAAGATTGGAAATGATATCTATGTTATAAATGACAAACGAGCAAGAGAAAATCATTGACTACCTCGATGTTCGGAAATATATTATTTTAGTAACATTTATTGTAAATACAGAGAATGATATTTGGATCATCTGCGACAAACGCAAATTAGTCCAGAAGTCAGGGAATAATATTATCATTAGTAAAAATTCCAAACCATGAATTCTGACTAGAATAGACAAACCGTATCATGAGCGATCTTATCCAGTAACTACTGTTGTGTACGCGCTCTATCCGTTAAATGATAAATCTGACGTAAAGGATCTCAAGAAAATGAAAATGTCGAGAATAAACTGTGTTGCAGAGCGAATTGTAGAACACTTCACAAACGTAATTCTGGAAACGGTTTAACAGATTTAAGGCGTAAAAAATAAATATGTGGGCTGAAAAAGTTAAAGACACTAGAGCGTCTATCAGCAACGTTGCTGAGCTAGAAAAGTTATTAAGATTTCCAATAACAGTGAAGACGTTGACAGGAGAGATTTTGCACAAAACAAAAAATAAATCTAGAGGAGCTCCTATATGCATTATTGATCATAGTGCGCATGCATGGACTGATGCTGTAACTGTATTTCCACGAGAAAGAACGGTTAAATTTTACCACGATGATGTATTCGATTAGATCAGTGATATTAGTAAATATTATCCTGTTTCACTGTGGTTATTTCAGAGTTCTGTATATGATTATTGTGATCAGTTTGTACGGTCTAACGGTGATATTTATCGTACAGAATCTCTTTATAAAGAAATGGAAATTGTTTTACCGTATCATAGGTTGCTGCTCATTTCGCTCAGGAGAAAAAAATACTCGTGGAAACCGACCTGATCAGAATTTCTTGAAGATAACAACTATTTCTTAATAATAATCTACATCGTTCTTTAGCCACTCATGTGGAGACTGCCCCAAAAAGAGTGGTGGTTGACCATGATCACCACACAAAATCACAGCAGTATTCGCTATTAACAACCAATCAAGAAATATTTGTAATACCTCGAGCGGCACCGTGCATATCTCGTCCCATATGATAATTTTAGGTATATATTTTTCACCTATTCGTGATGGGGTCCATGTATCTCCGCACCATCTAAAGAAACTATGATATGTACACGACTTTACATTTCGTTGCTTCATTTCCCTGGCGATTTTGTGTGTTGATCTTAAGACAATCATATCTAAACTCATGAATAAGTAAATCGCGCGTGTTGTTTTACCTGAACCTCCACATCCATTATGATAAACGGTCTTATGTCTAGATACAGGATCATACACGGATGGCGCAGATGATTTTGATACTTGATTATTTCTGTAATATGTTTCCTCAATTTCAACATCGGCAGATTCACAATAACTAAGTATATTTTCTTGTTTTATCCTCCTCGTTCCCCATTCACCATTACCAAAATTTAATTTATATCTTTTGTGTACATGAAATGAATCTCGCAACTGTAACAATGTAACGAGGAAATCTGTTTATCATCGATAATAGATTTATCGAAACATAAGCTAGCATCGAAGTTCTTATATGAGTAAACTGCGGTGACTCGCCATCAGTATAACTCACAGTGGTACCTAGTTGTGTTTTGTCTGATAAATAAGCATTACATCGACTTATAAATGTGTTTTTTTTCATCGAATAAGCGATTATAAAATCGAGTTCAGCATCGTCCATGATCAATCTTGTACAAGTTCGTTTATGATCATGTGATCCTCCTTGTGTAAACTTACCGATTATTTTTCTGACGAGATCTTTTGCAAGTTTCTCATCGTGTTTAACAAGTTCTGGCAGCCAAACTTGCTTTTGCACGCGATATGATATAATAGCTTCAGATACTTTCAACCATATTAAAACTCCAGCATCGAGCATATATCTTGGCAAAACTATTGGAGCCCAACATTTTTCAGAAAAGTGTTTTCCACACTACGCATAAACAATCGGATGGAGACCTTCTCCAAATTCAAACAACTCTATATAAGCAATTCCTTTTAAGTCAAAATCTGGTAATGGTCCATTTATCGCAACTCTGGCCATGTCATGTGTAGGATGTCCAAATCTATTAAAGTATTTAGAACACTCTCCATATCCACGAAAACTCCCAGGATAACTCGCTACCATATTAACTGAGATAACGTCGTTGTAATTATATTTAGTATTCCACAATCCACCGTGTCCGTATTCGAAACAACTTCTCACGACATCTTCAAGAAATTCTGATCGTGTCGGTTTCCACGAGTTTTTTTTTCTCCTGAGCGAAATGAGCAGCAACCGATGGTACGGTAAAACAATTACTTAGTAGTTGCCTAACTTTGACATCGTCAGAAGTATATCTCAGCGCAAGGTTTTACATTTCTTTATACAGAGATTCTGTACGATAAATATCACCGTTAGACCGTACAAACTGAATATAATGATCACATTCAGAACTCTGAAACAACCACACAGAAACAGGGTCACGTTTGCTAATATCACCGATGGCATCGTGGTAAAACTTAACCATTCTTTCTCGTGGAAATACAGTTACAGCATTAGTCCATGCATGTGCTTTATAATCAATGACTGTTATAGGGTTTTCATTTTTTACATATTTTGGTTTGTACAAAATCTCTCCGGTTAATGTCTTCACTGTTACTGGAAATCTTAATAACTTTTCTAGCTCAGCAACGTTGCAGATAAACGCTCCAGTGTCTGTCACTTTTTCAGCCCACATATTTATTTTTTTACGCCTTAAATCTATTACACCGTTTACCCTTATCGCGTTTGTGAAGTGTTCTATAATTCGCTCTGCTACACAGTTTATTCTTGACGAAGTCAAGGATGACAGTTTTATTTTCTTGAGATCCTTTACGTCAGGTTTATTATCATTTAATGGATAGAGCGCGTACACAACAGTAGTTACTTGATAAGATCGCTCATGATACGGCTTGTCTATTCCAGTCAGAATTCCTGGTTTGGAATTTTTACCAAGGATAATATTATTTTCTGACTTCTGGACTAATTCGCGTTTGTCTCGGATGATCCAAATATCATCCTCTGTATTGTCGATTGGTTACGTGTGGAATCTGTGGTCTCGACGATTAACGTTCCAATCCTGTGAAAGACAATTGTCTATGGAAAGGCGATATTATGCCAAAAAATATAATTTATTGGGGCGGAGCCCATCATCATGTGCGCACACCTATCCTCTATGTCAATTAATAGTGGATTGATTTTTTATCAATCACCCATTAGGTGATCATTATGGGTGGGTGTGCAAATGTGAAGATGGCATTTCATATCACATCATTATCATAATCATCATCGTCATCATCATCATCGTAGTCGTCATCATCATCATCATCATCATCGTAGTCGTCATCATCATCATTATGTTATGTGGTTGTGCCATATTGTGCCTTCCAAAATATGCAGCGGGAACTGATACGAGATCGTGACCTTGTTACCTACTATTTGGTACCCACACAATGTACCGTTCCTAAAGACACAATCTTTAATGAATTTTTCTTCAATTGTTTTAAACTCATTTTTATTTGTTTTTATGTGGTCCTTGATAAGATGGTGCAACATCAGGCCATCCTAACACTGATCTGATCGAACTATGATTGTGTTGGTTTGTAAACAGTGATAGCTATCTTTGAATCTTTTACGGTTATAGATTTTATTCTGTGTTGGAACTCGTCATTAATCTCCTCTATTTGATAACTGCCCGTTGAAATTCCAACAAGTTGCCAATCAGGTGTTCTATCCGGCTTATTCTTATTAGCAAATACTAGTGAATTATTTGCTGGTAATCCACCAAATGGTTTTGATCTGATATTTGGCCAGCTATTATAAACGCGCAGTTGAGCCAATGCAATTTCTTTTGCTGGAATTGCAGTTGAAAAGTTAACGCTAAATTCAGGACTGGTCGAACTTACTGATATCATAGTAGTTTTTGAAGGAGTTGTATTAGTGACGATCTGTTGCAATAATTCCCTTGACGACGATAAAGACTCAGCAATTATTGTTATCTTTATTATTTAATTCTCTATCTTTCCACTATTGTCACTAGAGAATGCATTATTTACTGTTACAAATGCTTCATCGTAGGTTTTCATTATCGTAACAAACTCCTTATCAGATATTTTACCATCACTGAAGTACAAGGAAAGATGTGAGCATAATTTAGTATAGGCGGTTGTTGCTGTATGTAATTTCATCATGTACTCACGTAATTTATCGCTCGTGCATGTATATATTTTTTTAGCGATACAACTGATAATACCTGCACATGTTGTCGTAGAAACGACAATCGTTAAAACCGCAGGAGCAGTCATAGTTAACGTTGATAATAATAATCCAAGTTCAGCAACAACGGCAGAAACCGTGTAAATTACTACATCGATAACAACCATGCGTCTGCGATATTTTTTTTTACTTTCAACGTGTATTTGTTGATCATATTTGTTAGATCAGTCTGACAAATACACGCTGATTATATCTGTGATGTTTAACGTCAATGAGTGACTCTGTCATTGGATTCATTTTACCTAATGATGTTGTTATTTAATTAATTAAAATGGGAGCTTTAGTTACAAATTCCAGAAACCACCAGTAATTAAACTTTTATCTGATGATTTTAAGGTGAACGTTTCTTCAGAATCTTTATCCAACATTACAGATACGGTTCTAAACAAATTATTAGCTAATGAAGATGTGGTAAGTATATTAAATTCTACAACACTAAACAGTAACAACCTATATATACCAGCGACCTCCGCGGTGTGCTTGATGGTTTTATTTCGTTGTGTCCATGTAGCTGCGCCTGATCCAATGACGTACACGATGTTAATGATCTGTTTGTGAGGAATTTTAATCAGGCTTGTTTTGTTTTTAACAATATCCGGAATTCTATTAATAATAACTTTTAATTTTGTGTTAATATCAGTAAGTTTTATATAATCCTTTGTTGGATTTAAAAAAAATTCGTTATTAGTTTTGTTTATATTTCTACGAAAATTTAGAAACGTTTGTATGTGATTAGAAAACTCAGTTCTAAATGCAGCAACTCCATCATTGATTGTCGTTAATGAAGTCGTTATTGGAATCTCTTTATCATCGACATATTTTTGTGTAGCAGAATCACTATCTGTAGTTGGATATCCAAGATCTGTAATTTTATTTTTGTTCATAATAACGATTCCACTGAATACACAAGCAGTCGTCCTGACATAATCGTTAACTGACTTACCGGAATCCTGTAATTTACCCTGATCAGTAAAAGTTACGATATTATCAGCAACTGCAGTAGGAATACTTATAAGTACGTCTGGTAGTTGTATATTGCTTGTCTTTAATTGTCCTTGTCTGTCTTGAAAAACAACCACTTCATTTTGATCCACACCTGTAGTATTTAATAAATCATCAATCTCAATTCTGAGTTGATTGAGGGTTGCGTATTTTGATAAAACAACTTCCGCTGAGTTTTACCACGTGCATATCTTCCATAAGTATCTACCATTATAGTAATTGATGTCTGTTCAAATGTGACAGTGTGGTATATTCATGCACGACTTTATGAGGTGGCTTTCCTTGCGGAGTCATGGATACAGCATCAAGCACATTGAGTACTTCATGACCACATATTGGTGGATCAGTTAATGTTTGTGTTGGTAGCGTCGAATACCAGATTGGAGCAGTATAATTACTGACATATTGAAGAAATTCTTTTGGTGGCGCTAATCCATATGAATCAAAATGTATAATTCCACGTGGATCAATTGCATACGCTACCCAATGCTTGCCAGGTCCAGAGTTCTTATTGAGATTAGTAATACCAATTTCATTATTGTTAGGTTGTTTTATTAATTGATCGCACATAAAAACACCTGAAATTTTTTTATTTTTAGCTTTTTAGCAGCATCGAGTAAATCAAAATTTGATAGTGGAATTATCATCGAACTGTTCCTAGTCTTAGACCTTTTCCGTACCATGAAGACGGGGTTCCTGGTAATCTGAGACCTTTTCCTTTTTTTTTTTGGATTCCTTGTCCAGTTGCTTTCTTTACGCCATTCCAGCAGCGGTTCCACCAGCGCCTAGCGCAGCAACATTTGCAACAGCAGCGTCTGCAGCGGCTATTAATGCAGGTATAGCTGCGAGAAGCGGAAATATACCACCCGTTTTAAAAGTATCTTTTATGGCGCAAGCTGAAAGACTAAGTTTGACGCCTTTATTTGATTTTTTTGTTTGCTTCATTAAAGTTTTTGAATTGTCGATTGGTCAACGATAATATATTTGAACCACTCATCTGTTCTTTTTTCAACGATATTTTTATTCCACAGTTATTGTTTGATTCTGATTGCAGTCTTTTGACCTGACCAGGAGTCAGACTCACACTAGCGTGATGATATGACATTTATATTATGAGCGATCTAATTACATGTTCTCTACTGTAGCATCAATGACTCTCATTCGTCCACGAACACCTTCGAGTAATATTGATTTATCGCTAAGTATAACAGCAATTGTTCTACAATTTACAATGACTCAAGCATCTCTATTGACACGAGCTCGAAAATGTATATCAACTACTGATTGTCTGGTTAAATCTAAATGTTCCAGCGAAAAGTAATAAATCGGATACAGAGTTGTAAAATCTAGTTGTGATATTTGTAAACCAGTATCAATGTTTTGATCACGTCCTATAAACGACATAAGACGATGATACGCATGTGCTACATGATTTTGTTCAAAATTCAACAAAATATCCTCGGATGGTTCTTGATGTTCATTTATTCTTAATGAAACCTCAGTAATACCGAGTTTGTCAAATACCATAATATTTTCATTTTGATCGTTTACTCGTGCTGCAGCTTGTAATGCAATAAATATACGTCTTGGTGCAGAAACACCTTGCTGAGAAGCTATTTGCCGTGTGAATAAACTTTTAATATTAATCTGGATAGCATCTGTGGTCATTGTTAACCATGATAACGTTGATTTCCGCCTTGACTCATCAAAGATAGCAACCGGTCTTCTTCAGATATTGATGGGGTCATCATTAACATCCACAAGGAAAGTTTTGTAAGAATTACACTACCAGGATCACCAATAGGTTTACATATTGCATCATTATCAGTGCTTTTTCGCACGAGTACAATTGTATCTTTATCTCCAAAAATAACCCTTCGTACATGTCTGCAGAATCCAAAGATCTGTGACAGTGGAATTGCACATGAAAATGTTCTTCTATCACCTTTTACCATTGATTTACGCACTGCAAATCCTAAGTTAAAATTTGCATTCATCGATAATACCGCAGGGGTATCAGCAGCTCCTCCTGCAGTTCTCACATTACATCACGTTACTATTTTCTGGAAAATCAGTTGTATCCTTTGCAAACATCATTGATGGACCAGCTGATCATCGCTGTATCTTGCAAGACCAGTATTATTGTAGCAACGTCAACGTCTTTTTGAATTGATTCTATATTTTTTCCGTCAATCATGTACGTAGCGCTATCAAACAATGTCATAATACAATTATTAACAACACCAACACTAACATCAGCTGTATATGCTGCTGGCACTACAGGATTAACGTTATTTAAAATTTCATCTTCGACTTCAATAAATGCTTTAGCGGGTAAGAAATATCTACTTGTATCACCTGTAATTCGATTCGTCCACGCTGATCTGGAATTCGTGCGTCATAAGAATAATACTGATAAGCGCGCACAGACTCATTTTTGAGAACTGGTGCGTCCATGTCAAATGCAGGATCACTTATACTCTTAAACATCTTTATTATATATCATCTTCGTCTAACACGAAGACCATTTCTGGAAGTGAGACCACTTCATGCTATCAGACTAGCGGTTATATATATATTTTTCTTTTTCAGACACTGTGACATCAACTAACTCCGCTAGTTTTTGATTAGCGGCTTGATTTATTATTTTACTTACACTTGCGGGCATCACTTCAGTGCTGGGCAATTTCACTGGTTGAGATCGGACGGGTTGTGGTTTGCGTACTAATCGCGTTAGTCTATCTTTGATCGCTGAGAATGGTTTGCTAGCAAGGTTACCAGCAGCGTCTATACCTTTTTCACGAACAATATCAATAGCTTTATTACCCAAGTGCTATGCAATAGGTATTGCTTTTGGGGCTATTCTTCTAAATAGACCCTGAACAATATCACCTAGTCTGTCTCCGTAGGTTGCTTTGTATACTGGTAATCGAGAGTTTATTACCCTAACCATGGTAGGTCCACGTTGAGCACCATGCACAATCATTTTATTATTAATTGACTTTATCACTAATTGTATCTAATCACTGTGACTTCGTCACTATAATAATCATCAGCAATTTCATTAATGAGAGACTGATAAACATTAATATCCATAATACCTCCACTAAATAATCTTTTACAAATATATGTTGCTTCATTAATAATTTATGGGGAATTATTACCAGCTCGTTTTCCTCCAATCATAATTTTTAGTCGTTTAACATCAGCAAGGATATTATTGGGACAAGTAATAAGACCAATTCCTAGACCAATTTCAGTTGCACCAGGAGCGTTTTGAAATTCTTCATCTGCTTTTCTAACTGGTTGTCGCGATGATAGCAGTCGTTTTATTGTTTCTTGTTGTTCTTGTTCTCGTTGTTGTACCTCTTGTTGTAGTCGTTGTAGTCGTTGTGATCTTTGTGGTGTTGATGATTGTGATTGAAATGGTTTTGGTTCTTTTTGTTGTTCTAGTTGTTTTTGCTGCTTTATCAATATCTGTTGTTGTTCTGGTGGTAATTGCATGAAGGCAATATATATATATATATATATATATATATATATATATATATATATATATATATATATATATATTTCATGAGTATACACAATATATCTTGGATGGTCGTTTCGAGCTTGATTAACGTTAAAGTGTATGCGAAAAATCCATTTATACCAATCTTATCGACCTACAGAATCATCAGCATATTCAGGTTTTAAATATTGTTCTCGATTATTATAACTTCTCACAGCACTAGCAGCTAATTGTTTTACATTTTTGATCTGTCTGATATCATTAATGGCATCTTCGGTAAATTTATTATTTATATTAACCCTACCTCGCGTTTGTCCTGGTACTAGTTGAGTATCACCTTCTGCCTGTTCTGTATACTCGGGTATTTCTGGGATTGGCATCGCAACAGCTATTTCTTCTGGTAGTTCTTCAAGAATCTTTTTTGTTTTCTTAGTTCTTTTTGCTATTTTTCAGTTGTTTCAGCTGTTTTTTTTAACACAGGTTGAATACCTTTAATGGTCTCAGTGATAGGTTTAAATAATTGTTTTGTATCCTCCTCAAATACAACTTGAGATTCCTGATGCGATTGTAGTTGTTGCTTAACAGAATCACGAACAGTTAGATAATTTTTAATTTCCTCTAGTCGTTCTCGAGCTAATTTAGCTGAGTGTGGTTCTCCAATACTCATTATTAATAATATTTATAATGGCTATTTAATTCATAGCAGCAGAGAGGGTGAAGGACAACAATTGAGTCGCTTTACGAGTAAACAAAATCGCCTGACAAAATCATAAAAGTACGTCAACAAAAGAAAGCTAATCAAAGATTTTATTATACGATTAAATACATAATCGTGTGGAAATATAAAAGTTAGAGACTTTGGTTTAGCGTTGTTGACGTTTTATTTTACTCAGCCTCTGCAGGAACATTTATTGTTTAAATAAACGTCTCAGGCAAAGTTGTCTGTTCACCCTCTCTGCAGCTTCACTTCATATAGATAAATTCGGACCATAATCAAAATATAGCGTTGAATCGACAAAAATACCAAAAACGTAATCATTCCAAATCAAATGGAAAAGTTGTTGCAATGTGTAGTCATTAACAATATTACTCCAAATTTCAATTTTATGCATTGCAAACGCCATTTTCTTTCGAAACTTACGTCTAGCGCGCGACCAAATTTATGTTGATCTGGTTATGCGCTCATTAATAATGTGGTGTAATGATTCATCAACGCTTATGTATTTAGTTTCGAATACAGCATACATTTAGTTACTTTGTTTCTTGCAGTGTATTTTTGTTTATATATTTAAGTATTGGGAAGAATAAGAAATGAGCATATAATAAAAAGGTTGCTGTAATTTGTATGGGAAAATATAAACTCGTTTCGTCGAAGGATATACTGCACTCCCAAGGTCGTGCAGTATATCCATCCGTATAAGAAATCGTTCATATTTTCCCATACAAATGCAGTAACAGTAACCTATAACTATTTAAATACATGTAAACGATAGCTCAGTGCCGTTTTAAGGCACAGGCACGCGAGGCACGTGCCTAGGAATCCGCGAAGCAGGAGGCCCCGCGGCGGTCCAAACACAAAAATTCGGTGACAGTTGTGTTCGCAGTTTAATGTTTGTGCCTAGGCCACCCAAACATGTTAAAATGGCTCTGGGATAGCTAAAAAAGCGTTGAAAACTGGAAGGGATTATTCATTGGCGTTTTCTTTTCAATGGGCACAGCGTCCCCCTTCCCTGTCCAACGACAGTAACTGCCAGAAGCATTGGAAACTGTGATGTATGTCGTTTCCTTTGTTTAGTAAAGTGCAAGAAAACATGGAAATCAGAGCGAATTCTTGAACTTTCAGGGATTTTCAAAAATTTTGAAAATTACGCTTTAAGGCAATGGATGTTGGTACAAATTTTAAAATATTCATTTTCTGACCGGAAACAATGATAAAAGTGTAAGAAATAAAATTAGCAACACTTCGCACCTGAACTAAACAAACTCCAACCTAAATCCAGTGGCGCTAATTATAATTGATTTAACTGTCCGCAGTTGCATGTCCCGACATATGATTGGCCAATGAAACCCTGGTGATCACTATGGGGAAATTCAGTTGGCCCTTTCGGGCTCAGCTCATTATCAAACCAGAGTAAGGTTAAAATTAGACCCAACCTTATTATACCACACATAAATGTACTTACGCAAGGATAAGTAGTTACATGACTAGATCACGTATACCGGATATTTTCTTTCCAAAATAGAAATTACGACGAAACCATACTGATAATTTTTACTTGCAAATGGTTTCTGTCCAGTTTTCGTTGACCTGAAACTCAAGTATTTAAGCAGTGTATCCGTTTGAAATATTGATTTATAATTTTTGTTATTTACTAAACATTGTCATGAATATCAGCAGATATTTTATAAATACGGTTTGACAAAAGGAATATACCAAAGATGCGACAGGAATCATTTATTATTCAGAAGCATAATTTACTATTCATTGTTTGTTTTATAACAGAATAAATTGAAATATATTTTTTGTGTCTTTACTAAATGTTCGGTAATATCTCCAAGGTTGCCAAAAATGACAATAGCGTGGTCCTAAACCCAAGGGGAAATGAAAGGGCAGTCATTATCAAAAACAATGTTGGCGATTGGGGAATCTGTGTGGGAAGATGGATCGATTTCAAAAGAGGAATTCCTGGAATTAGAGGTAACATAACATGGAGGACTTGAAATTTAGTCTTTGATCAGCTGAAAATTCTACATAATGTAAAAAAATAAAGATTAAAAACAAACAGAAATAACGATTTTCTGTTTCTCAGATAAAAATAGTTGTTTTCTTGGTGAAAATTCATTGATTATATATTATATATAGCTGCCAGTCCTGAGGTAGAAGATTGTAAATATTGGGCAATGAAGAATTATCATTTATTCATGAATTTGGGAGGATATGATACTGTAATGATGTTAATCAAGTGTATTAATATTCTGCTAAGCAAGTCTCATTGTTACTTACAGGACAAATAGGTCGACCTGGCATACGTGGTGTCCTTGGCTCACCAGGTACTCTCAATATCAATTTCTATAAAATAAGGACACAGCGATGGACACATTTAAATCTTCGATATCTGGCTAAAGATTTCGAGTTCAGAATGGAATCAGTGCAGGCAGACCTTTATCATGGGGTTATCGAAGTCAATACCAATCAGGAAGAAGTAGCGGAAAATTTGGCCTTGGTGTTTTCAGTGTCACTCCTTCATGTTCTCTGCATTCCTCGTCCCAAAAACTGGAAAGTAGGAGAAAGCATTGTGTCAAAAACACCATCACAATCACGTGGAGTACATCCAGTTTACACTATTCCATCTGATAAAATGTCACTTGTTCTTGCTTGCGGTTTGCTTTGGAACACACCATCAAATCACTACATTCATAGCCATTATGGAGCATATGCATGCGCAGGATGTGTTGGGGATGGTGAAAATATTGCTGTAAGCGATTTTGGTGATGTCGCTGGACAACTTGATTCGGCAAACGATGGTAATGACTGTTACTCTGGTGTCAATGCAGGGGGAGAAATTGGTGGTGATGGGAGCGTGGGTGTAGCAGGATGTGGTGGTTGTGGTGGTTGTGGTGGATGTGGTGGTGGGGGAGGTTGTGGAGGTGGTGGTGGAGGCTGTGGGGGTGGGGGTGGATGTGGTGGCGGTGGTGGTGGATGTGGTGGGGGTGGGGGAGGCTGTGGCGGTGGAGGTGGGGGAGGCTGTGGCGGTGGAGGTGGTGGAGGCTGTGGTGGTGGTGGGGCAGGCTGTGGCGGTGGAGGTGGGGGAGGCTGTGGTGGTGGTGGGGGAGGCTGTGGGGGTGGATGAGGATGTGGAGGAGATTGAAGAGGTGGTGGAGGTTGTTGATTTAATTACATAAGTCTTGACCAATTTCAATGATATAGTTTTTTTATCATTTTTCAATCATTTAATTTGTGAAGAAGGTTTGGACATTATTTAAATCAGCAAATATTAGGCATTCAGTTAAGACATTGCCAGATTTTTAAAATATCGATGACAGGGATATGAATAATTTTATTAGGAACAACATTTTACATGTACA
This sequence comes from Potamilus streckersoni, assembly GCA_016746295.1. NCBI lineage: Eukaryota > Metazoa > Mollusca > Bivalvia > Unionida > Unionidae > Potamilus > Potamilus streckersoni. The sequence continues at coordinate 1,110,321 of JAEAOA010001886.1, read as the reverse complement.
ACACATAGAGCAAGTACAGATGTTTGCTAGAAAAAGAACAACAGATAAATGTTAGATTCCAACACTGGAAATGTCACACAATGGTATGTTAGTAATTACCTTTTTACAGGTAATTAGACAAAAAGGAGCATATAAATTTATAATGTTGTTTTGACTTTGGATTCAGTGATCACTTTAATACAATAAACTGTATAATTAACTATTGCTAAAAGTTTCAATACATCATATAGTTTCCATTTTGCTGAATCACAATGTGGCAGATATGAGGCTAATGGTCCATTCAGTTACATACCTTAAATAATCTCTTTGGAATAAATATTATAGGTCAGGTATAGCTGCCATTTATATTGGAAGTTTTGATGAGTTAATATTTCAACATTCAAATTACAAAATCATGCAGACCTAGAAATATCTTAACTTATTTTAATGAGATACAAAATATATAGAAGTAATAATAATAATAATAATAATAATAATAATAATAATAATAATAATAATAATAATAATAATAAGCCAGATTAAAACTATACTTTTAAATTATTTTGTTTCTAATTCCATTTTCTTGATTGTTGGGATTTACTTCTGTGTCTGCAATTGCTTTCAGTCATGGGAATACTAGACAGATTAGGCCATACCTTTCTCAATGAAATATATTGTGCAACATTTCTAATATATTTCTGACCTATCCAGCACACACAAACACACTTGACACAAACACACTTGAATTTTTGGTGTCTATGTTTATACATAGATCTGTGTTTACCACTTCATGGGTCTTGAATAAAACAAATATAATTATTTTTCCAAAATATATATGCTTAGATCAGAAGGTCAGGATTAGGTGTTTCTGTTGCATCTATCCTGGATACAGGAACGGGTTGCATGTATCATGGATGCAAGCAGAGGTTTGCATGTATGCTGGATGCAAGAGGGGGATTGCAAGTATCCTGGATACAAGAGGGGATTGCATGTATCCTGGATGCAATAGGGGGGTTTGCATGTATCCTGGATGTAAGAGGGGATTGCATGTATCCTGGATGCAAGAGGTGGTTGTATGTATCCTGGATACAAGAGGGGTTGCATGTATCCTGGATTCAAGAGGGGGTTGCATGTATCCTGGATGCAAGAGTAAGTTGCATATATCCTGGATGCAAGAGTGGGTTGCATATATCCTGGATGCAAGAGGTTTCATGTATCCTGGATGCAAGAGGGGGTTGCATGTATCCTGGATGCAAGAGGGATTTGCATGTATCCTGGATACAAGAGGGGGTTGCATGTATCCTAGAATCAAGAGGGTGTAGCATATATCCTGGATACAAGAGAAGGGTTGCATGTATCCTGGATGCAAGAGAGGGTTGCATGTATCCTGGATGCAAGAGGAGGTTTCTTGTATCCTGGATGCAAGAGAGGGTTGCATGTATTCTGGATGCAAGAGTGAGTTACATGTATCCTGGATACAAGAGGGGATTGCATCTATCCTGGATGCATGATGGGGTTGCATGTATACTGGATACAAGAGTCGGTTGCACATATCCTGGATATAAGTTGGGGTTGCATCTATCCTGGATACAAGAGGGGTTGCATGTATCCTGGATGCAAGATTGGGGTGCATGTATCCTGGGTGCAAGAGGGGGTTGCATGCATTTTGGATACAAGAGGGGTTGCATGTAAACTAGATGCAAGAGGGGGTTGCATGTATCCTGGATGTAAGAGGGGGTTGCATTTATCCTGGATGGAAGAGGGGGTTGCATGTATCCTGGATGGAAGAGGGGGTTGCATGTATCCTAGATGGAAGAGGGGGTTGCATGTATCCTGGATGTGAGAGGGGTTTGCATGTATCATGGATGCAATATGGGGTTGCATGTATTCTGGATGCAAGAGGGGGTTGCATGTATCATGGATGCAAGAGAAAGGTTGCATGCATCCTGGATGCAAGAGAGGATTGGATGTATTCTGGATACAAGAGGGAATTGCATGTATCCTGGATGCAAGAGGAAGTTGCATACATCCTGAATGCAAAAGGGTGTTGCATGTATCAGGGATGCAAGAGGCAGTTGAATGTATCCTGGATACATCATGGGGTTGCATGTATCATGGATGCAAGAGGGGGTTGCATTTATTCTGGATAGAAGACGGGGTTGCATGTATCATATATGCGAGAGGGTTTCATGTATCCTGGATACAAGAAGTGATTGCATGTATCCTAGATGCAAGAGGGGTTGCATGTATCCTGAATGGAAGAGGAGGTTGCATGTATCCTGGATATAAGAGGGAGTTGCATGAATCCTGGATACAAAAGGGGGTTGCATGTATCCTAGATGCAAGAGGGGGTTTCATGTATCCTGGATGCAAGAGTGGGTTGCATGTATCCTGTATGTAAGAGAAGGTTGCATGTATCCTGGATGGAAGAGGGGGTTGCATGTATCCTGGATGGAAGAGAGGGTTGCATGTATCCTGGATGCAAGATGGGTTTGCAGGTATCATGGATGTAATGTGGGGTTGCATGTATCCTGGATACAAGAGGGGGTTGCATGTATCCTGGATGCAAGAGGGGGTTGTATATATCCTTGATGCAAGAGGAGGTTTTCATGTATCTTGCATGTATCCTGGATGCAAGAGAGGGTTGCATGTATCCTGGATGCAAGTGGGGGTTGCATGTATCCTGGATGCAAGAGGGGGTTGCTTGTATCCTGGATGCAAGAGGGGGTTGCATATATCCTGGATTCAAGAGGGAATTCATGTATCATGGATGCAAGAGTAATTTGCATATATGTTGGATGCAAGAGAGGTTTGCATGTATCCTGGATGCAAGAGTAGGTTTCATGTATCCTGGATGCAAGAGGGGGTTGCATGTATCCTGGATGCAATGGGGGATGCATGTATCCTGGATACAAGAGGGGCTTGCATGTATCCTAGAATCAAGAGGGGGTAGCATATATCCTGGATACAAGAGAAGGGTTGCATATATCCTGGATGCAAGAGAGGGTTGCATGTATTTTGGATGCAAGAGGAGGTTTCTTGTATCCTAGATGCAAGAGAGGGTTGCATGCATCCTGTATGCAAGAGGGGGTTGCATGTGTCCTGGATGCAAGATGGGGTTGCATATATACTGGATACAAGTGGGGGTTGCATGTATCCTGGATGCAAGATGGGATGGCATATATCCTGGATACAAGAAAAGGGTTGCATGTATCCTGGATGCAAGAGAGGGTTGAATGTATTTTGGATGCAAGAGGAGGTTTCATGTATCCTTGATGCAAGATGGGGTTGCATGTATACTGGATACAAGAGTGGGTTGCATGTATCCTGGATATAAGTTGGGGTTGCATCTTTCCTGGATACAAGAGGGGGTTGCATGTATCCTGTATGCAAGAGTGGGGTGCATGTATCCTGGGTGCAAGAGGGGGTTGCATGTATCCTGGATACAGGTGGGAGTAGTTTGCTTCTGCGACAGATGTTGATGTGGATTCTAATGTTCTAGATTAATAATTATTTATATGTTAAAGGCAGTAAGTCTTTTTATCATACTTTCTCTTTCGTCATCCTGATTGTACATTTTATATTTAGAATATAATATTCATAATTTCTAAAGAATCTGGAACAAAACACATAATCCTAAAGTTATCTGAAATGCTTATTTCCTACCTACTACAGGCAACTTACCTAGTTTGTATGTAACTTTTGTTACATGTGCATTATAACTCAAATATAATGTTCAGTGTGTTATAGCCATGCCAGGTCCCTTAATGGTGAGTCCTTTAGGTTGTGGTGTGTAAGAGTGACAGTCAGGCAGATATGAAAGGTAGTTAAATATTTGTCAGGTGTGGATGATATAGAGAAATCAGTGTCAAGGCTTGGCAGTTGATGTTAAACAGGATATTGGGGAGTGGTGGAGAGAATATTTATGAAGATACAGTCATATGTTCTACGAGAGTTCAGCACCTTTTGCAATATAAAAAAGCAAAGAAAGAGACCGCAAAGTATGCTGCAATTTATGGTTCTAAATTGCTTATTGGTTTATATTAAAACACCATTATTTGACTTATGACTATGAATAAACAGCTTGAAAAATATTGAACAAACCCTTACAAAAGGCTGTATGTAATTCTTAAATAGTTACTAAATAGTAACTCAACATGTCACTTTTGCATTACAAAACATTTTCATGATTTTAGTAAAATATTTGTGAATATTCTGATGTTCCTATGTGTACAACTCCAGTTTACTAATTATATTTCCTGTGATGCTATTGTGTTTTATTTGTTTAAGTGTATTATTTCATATAAAAAAACAATTAACAAAATTATAGATAAATATATCTCATATTATCAACCCCATTTTATAAATTTGACATATAGCATGTTTTTCTTTCATTGGTATTTTTTCAAAATTCAAATTTATTGGTTGATTTGATTAACTTTGAGATTCCTATTTAAATTGCTATCTTCATTTATGGTGGAAAGCATGATCAAACTAAAATATCGCAAAGGTTTAGTCTTCACAAAGCTTTGCATTTATATTTGCAACATATCTTTATATGTACAGTTAAATAAATTTTCAAAACATTTTCTTTTATTAATAGTCATTTTAAACAAATAAGTAAATATGTATGTATTGGTTTATGAAAATATATTTGTAGGGACATATTCTTTGAATACACTTTCATTCTGCTTTTAGATATGAAATTCACAACCTGTCCAAAGTGGAACTTTAAAAATATCCTATGTTAGATCAAAATTATTATAGCATTTGTACACTTTTATTTTCTGAATGTTAATTAAAAATGTTAATTAAAATCAACACACTTTATGTTAATTTCTTTCTACAATATTGTCAGATGTAGATTCCAGATTCTGTTTTTTCTTACATCAAACATACATGCTTATCATTTCTAAAATTATAGCATTGAGAAATAGAACAATCTGAAACACTGATTATAATTTTGCATATTATATACACATATTTTTTATTTTATGCCATCAACAATTGAAATTATCATTTTGTGTTGCATTGCCTGTAAACCTAGTGTTTATATAGGCAAGAAATTGTATTTAGTGTCTGGCATTTGTAATACAAGAAATCTACTTGCCTCCAGCATGTGTGTGTATATGTATGTATATATATATATATATATATATATATATATATATATATATATATATATATATATATATATATATAAGGTTTTGTCATCGATTGCATGACTGCAATTTATGCAATTTAAATATTTTGTAAGTGAGACATTATTTGGCTGGTTTATATTCATCTGTTCTTTTTATAAATATTTTTTTTATGTCCTAACAATTGAGTGTAATGTATTTCACTAGAATTCACTTTAAAGTTGAAATATATGGAGTAAGTTTGATATTGAAATGGAATGCCATTAACTCTGTTGTATTGTTCAAATAAACAAATTGTTAAAATATCAGATTCAAAATAATGCAAGGATGAAGTCACTTGTTGAGATTGGAGTTTTCTGATGTTTCTACATGATTTGTGATCTTTAATGTTAGAAAGAAGAATAACAAATCTTTATAAGTTGTATTATTCTTTATTGATACATGTGTAATACATTTAATCTGATTAAATCTTTGCAACAAAAGAAATTTTCATTTCTGACTGAAGAACTAAATTACTATGAAGGGTTCAAATTATCTGCATTGGACCTGTGAACAAAAACCAGTTGATTTGAAAAGAGCTGCAATACACTACCATTGGCTGTTACAATGCCACAATGTTATTGTCCATAACTCACTTGAATGAACAATCTCAAAATCAGTTGCTTTAGTCCAGAGTGATTGAGCACTTTGTAATTCCAAAAAATAAACCAAAAATAAATTTAATCTGGGTTACTGAAGATTTGGTACATTCTGAAGCTAAATCATTCAATTCTGTGTATGCAATGGTCCCAAGCTGTGTATGCAGGGGCCCCAATGTAATACTTAATTCTATATTCAAAGGGTAGAATTTCCCATTCTTCATTTGCATTCATGGTGGGCTTATTAAACATTATTCACAACACCCACTTTTGTGTCATTGTTATTTAAGGTTTTGTTTCCTTTAAGCTGTGTCTCCACATAAATGCATCATAATGAAAAATGCAAATAATGCATACTATGTAAACAGTACAGGATTTAGGATTAAGCTAAACAAGCTACAGCTTAGGGCCCCAAAGTCTGAGCTGAGTCTGAAGGGACCCCTCAAATGTATTTTATACCAAATATGGCCTCTATGGCTTCCCATAGCTTAGCGCTTTGCTTTGTCTAAATCTGGGGATGTATGTAAAGCCTTTTTGTCTTCATGAGAAAGATATTTGTTGAACATTCTTATTTGAGACTAGACTTGAATACAAATTATATATTTTCTTTCAGTCTAGTTTCATAATTCACTGACATATACACCTAAGATATTTTGTGAGTTCACTGCATTGTTGACGCAGGATTTTAGAGAGTCCTCAATACCACCTGTCTTGTGTAGTCTTTTGTTTTTAGCAATTTTTGAAAGATTTGGGAATTTGCATATGAAAATGCTAACTTAAAATAGCACAAGATGTTTTGCGTTTATCAATTTAATCAAACCCTACATCAGATTTGTGCTCCAATCTCTTAGCCCACTGCATTAATGATGGCCTCTCAATCGGTGTTATATGAACTTGTCCATAGCAGACACACACGCTTGATGACACCCTTATATGAACTTGTCCATAGCAGACACACACGCTTGATGACCAAGTGATTAATTCTCGTATATATGCACATTCTTTCTTGATTTCTTTGAAAAAAAATCAATAATAATCAAATATTATTAATCAAATAATCAAATAAAAAATCAAATAATAATAATTTCTTTGAAAGAAATCCAGGTGAATAGGATTTTTTTTATTAACAAGAAATAAATTAATTAAAAAAGACAGAACAGAAAGAGCAATCCCTGAATTCTATAGAAAACTCGCTGGTCTTATATGAATTCGTTCATAGCAGAAACACTTGACTGTGTTATATGAACTCTTTAATGCACGAGTTCATATAACACTGATTCAGTGCCATCATTGTTTGGTGATGCATAATTAGGTGTTACAGGATATAGGCTGGTGTGTGCAGGCAGGGCGATGGGTGGCCGTCTACTTGCAGATCTGGGTTAGAAACTCTTTTGATTACGAATTCAAATTCTCTAATATTATTTGTATTCTATTATTAATCCTGGCTACTATTATCATGCATATATATATATATATATATATATATATATATATATATATATATATATATATATATATATATATATATATATATAATTTACATTTGAAATTGGAGAGTTGTGGTTAATTTTCCAACTTCAGTTTGAACTATAACGTTTAAGATATATACATGCATGCATGCATGCACGCACGCATGCATGCACACACACACACATACATACATACATACATACATACATACATACATACATACATACATACATACATACATGCATACATGCATACATGCATGCATGCATGCATGCATACATACAGTGTTAGTTTCATAATAGGTTTCTGCTAATAATAATAATAATAATAATAATAATAATAATAATAATAATAATAATAATAATAATAATGCATTATAGAAGGGCATTTCAATCACGTGGTTTAATTGGTGTTCTTGGAGAACTTAATTTATTACATATCTTTCCTTTATGATTGACAGGTTAAAACAATACCTACACATATTTACGGATGGTTGAAAAGCGATCTGTTAATCCCTGCCCATTGACGCTATTATATATACTCTGCTATAATTTAGATCATGAAACAACATCTGTTGTATGGTAAAATGGCTCAATTGTTGCTTTTGGAACATAGCATAAATGCCCATTTGGCAATTTTTTGCAAATTAACTGACAAAAGATATACAACAAATATAGCTGGTGTAGAAACACAATTTATAGGTTTTCCTGGTGCAACCACTGACACCATTTTACGTTTTGTAGAAAAACCGCTTGCATCAAGTATCAAATATGTTTATTTGCAAATTGGATGAAATGACCTTCGGAACGATTTTACCCCATGAGTTTGTATGATGCCCAGTCTGCTTTAAAGTAAAATTGTGCCCATGTCCTCCACAGAAGAAACCATGAAAATCTTGTTAAGTACAAATTTACAATAATTGACAAAATTAGCTATTTTTAATATATTTTTTACAAAGTCATCTTGCAATCTGTAATCATACACACATTAAGCAAACATTGTAGATATACACAACATTTACATTAGTTCTAACTAAAAATGGAGTCACTGAACTTTATTGAAAAATATTTTTATTGCTGAGGACTAACAAGAATGGTTTTAACAGACAACATTTAAATGGCAACCAAGGCATTGTCTGTCTTGAATTCCTGGAAATTCTTCTCACCCATAAAACATTAGCTCTTCGATGAATTTTAGGTTTAATTTTTATTGTAGTTGTTTTTTTTATAGAGATTGTTGCTATTCTTGTTTTCCTTTCTGGAATGTGACACGGAATTATGTAACATAAATGTTTTTACTCAGGAGTTTCTTTTATATTTGCGTAGTATACTCCCAGCAAGATAGATATTTGATCAAAAAATCTTAAGTTAATTGATTTTGCTATATCAAATAGGAAAGAAAGCAATTTATATTTCCACTGCATCTTTTAAAACCGAAAGTAAAAAGTGAGGGATTTTTCCTTGATTTATATTGAAATATTTTTCCAACATTAAACTAGATTGCAGATTACAATTGGAATTGTTTACATTATAAATTATGTGGTGATTTTTTTTTTTAATCAGTATATTCGCTTTTATGTGTATCATCTTTTCGTTTGTTAGACTCGTATATGAGAACGTTTGAATTAAAGAGTAACACGTTTCAATTTCTATTGAAATTCAAACACTAATAATGTAATATAATTAAGGAGATGCGCATTTAGTTTAAGCAGTTTGTAGGTTTGTGTGATTACATATTTGATTATTGGAATTCGATGCAGTGGGAAATATTCCTTAACACGAAATAATTAGTTAATTATTTGGAGCAAACGTCACGGAGAGAAAGTGTCAATGAGTTTCTGAGATGCCATAGCCAATGAGTAGCGAACTTAGACCCAACCCGCATGACTGTTCCTGTCGTGATATAGCACTTTATAAAAAAAATAATGGTGTACATTGGTTTTATCACTGCAGCGGCAGTATTTACGGTAGGAAACAGGTAAATTACACAATGGGATACATGAGAAAGGACTCAGTAGATACCGTTTGTGTTGCCATAGTGGCAAATGTGATGTAGGTTTACTGGTATGATGTGCCTTGAAACGGTAGCTCGACTGGCCTCAGGTGGGCAGTTAAAATATTCCCCGTGCTAGGGATAGTTGTACAGTTTCTACGGTGTGAATTACTAGCGGAACGGAAAGTTATGTAGAGAAACTGTGAGTATGTGCAGTTGATGGCTAATTGGCAAGTTGTAAATAATGTGGTCTTGTATTGATTATTGCAAAATTTATGTATATAATGGACTCGTCGGGCTTGCCAACTTACAACTGAAGTTGTATAAAAGTCTTTGGAAATATGGGATCAACTTGTGACTTCTAGCGGGATTTGAGCCCAGGGTTTTGACACCGCCCGGTCAAGCAATAGACCCATGGCTTGTAACGATACGTTATGACATGAAATCATGATTTTTGTAGGAAAAAGAATAATGCTTTATACATATATGCCTTTTTTATTGATATTAATATTTTCAATTATATGATGAAAACTTTGGTTTAGCTGGTCTTGAGGCTTTATTCACCACCACTCTAAGATATATATATATATATATATATATATATATATATATATATATATATATATATATATATATATATATATATATATATATATATATATATATATATATATATATCCGATGAAAACTCACCAACCGAATTAAGCACTTGTATATGCTGCCATGAATAATAAATCCAAAATGATAATTCTTGGTTGCTTGCAAGGTAATTTTACGCTCGAAGAGTTACTGAAAGTCAACGCTATATTTCTTCAGGTAAATATCTCATTTTATTTTAAAATGGAGGAACATATCGTATGCTCTTTAGTCTAAGATGTTCACCTTCCTAAAAGGAAATGTCTTCTTTTTATTCCATATTTTAAATATAGTGGCACATTGCCCTTCAATTTTAGAAATCGCGTGATTGTATTATTCACTGATATTTAATATACGGAAAGGTTCTGTACAACCTTATTTACCATATTTTGTGGATGACTCGCATTTCAGATAAGGAATACATAGATTAAGTAACAGATCTTCTGGTGCCAAGTTAAGTGCATAACAATTAATGACCATGCAATTAATTCAGAGTTGTATGTGCATGATTTTAATTGGCAACGTACAGTGCGCAATGTTTATACAGTAATAAAAAACTGGTAATAAAAATAGTTTCACATCAATTTTGACAACGGGCTATGGAATTGGCAGATCATATTCAAGCACTTCCGGAAAGTCTGATGCAGAAACAATTCAAGTCAGCAGAGGTACATTTAGTTTCGTTAACAGCGGAAAATGTGATGCTATCATTTTTGAAATGCAAACTGCATATTACATTGCTTATGACTGTCTGCCAGTTGGAAATATGCTAGTTTAATCGAGTTGCAGACGTTCAACGTATGTGTAGCATTACAGTACTTTCGATCAGAGGATAATGCACAATATGGATAGAATTCATGTACACTTTTCAGATTTAGTCAGAGCAGATATATATGAGCATTTGCAGTATAGCGAATATGTTATAATTGATGAAAGCACTGACATTTCTGTAAATAAACGGTTTGTTGTATATGCAAAAGTGGTTACTGATGATGTAAGTGCGCAAACACCTTTCCTGTGAAACGTGATTGTGATTGAAGTACATGTTACATCAAATATCCTTTACAGTGAGCTGAAGAAATTGGTGAAGAAAGCAGATCTGTATATCACTAAGATTTTGTTCTTTGGAAGTGACCAAGCCTTTATTATGTCTTGCAAAATATAATCTGGTGCTTTAGCTCCGTTCACAGAAAATAATCTCCTTCTTGTATTAGAATACTGTATGGCAGAACGATTAAACATGTGTTTCTCAAAGGCTGTAGAACAAATAACTTACGTTAATAAAATTTTCAAGATATCGTGAAGGAAGACTTTTTGAAGGACAACCGAACTGAAAGTACTTCAAAATGTATTGGACACAAATTAATAGTCCATTAAAGAAGTACATGAAATTCATTACGTGTTATTTACAGTGTGTTACATGCAGTTTACCATTAACGGAAGCCTCTGGTCTGCTATTTTGAACAATACAAAATGGACAGCAAATCATTTGCGTACTTAAACGAGAATCTCATATAACATACGTTTGTTACCATGCTTTATTTTCTGATGGATATTATACCATGTTTGGCATCTGTCAGCTTGACATTTGAGAAGCAGTGAAACATGTTTAGTATGGGTTCAGTAATACTACCCAGAGAACTAAGAAAGAGACACGCCATTATCCGAGGCTGATTTTATATTAACTTAAGTGATAAATGTGTTTCAATAAAAGGGGTTAAGCTTGAAATAACAGATAGTGAAATTAAAAAGGACCAGAAGGAAGTATGCAAAGAAATTAATCAGGCCAGGAAATATTTTTGTTGTAAGATGAAACTATTTCATTAGAACATGCAACAATAGCCACAAATTTTGCAGATCTGGGTCATGTCTTTCTAAAGAAGAGGTAGACAAAATGAAATAGACACTTTCATATATCATTTTGGAGAGGTTAATGAAATTGGCAATGTATACAGTAAAGCTCTCATCAATGGTGTTGTAACCTTGGCTGAATAATGCACTTACAACAAAGCTATCCAAGATACAACATGATCGAGTTTTGGAAAATTATGTTCGAATTTCATGAAAGCCATTTCCCTAATTTGTTTAAATTGGTAAACATTGCAGTAATTATCAAATTATAAACAGCAGATTGTGAGATGAGATTAGTTCACAAAACATTGTCACAAACTGTATTCAACAGAACTCATTGTTTACAATCATAAAAAGGACACATTGTGATTGCAGGCAAGGGGTTAAAATGCGTTTGTGTAGTTCATCGACAGTTGTGTTTAAAATCAAATGTCTGATACAAAAAGAATGTTGTGTGCCCAGCCGTTAATGATGCTGTTTTAGTTTTCATTTATGTACTTCGTCTATATTATTTCAAAACGTTTCAACAATGTGTAGAGAATATTTTTTTATGTAAGTGCGTCATGTTTGCGTGCCCTATCTGATGTTTAAAAATTGCAAGACTTCAATTTCAATCTTCAATAAGTAACGTGTCATGGGGTAAATATCTTAATTGGATAGTGGAGTGAACACAAACAATTCTTATTTCATCAATAGATCTTTCCAGTAGAAAAATATTTCCATGAACACAGTGGGTCTCAAAGTCATATCAGCAACTCAGATGTCTACCATTAATGAGAATATATAAATAGAAGAGTGATCTAGTTTACATAAGCTTTTAAATTGTTATTTTGTGTTGCCATGCTTGTAAGATTAAATTATGTGGCATGAAATAATATAACAGCTGCAAGTAATTGTTAAGCATTTGCGCGTGGTGTTCCCACCATCATTTAGTCTCCCAGAGGTAGCACTGAAAATAAATTTCGTATTTTCTTCTTTTGCTATATCAGCAATTGTGTTGACCTACGTTTTCCTCAGATAATCATATCAGGAAGAATATACTGCATTATTTCAGATCATCAAGCATAAGTGTAAAGAATGATGCAGTATAATAATAATAATAATAATAATAATAATAATAATAATAATAATAATAATAATAATAATAATAATATTATTATTATTATTATTATTATTATTATTATTATTATTATTATTATTATTATTATGCACTATCGTATTCGTCTAGTAACTGCAAGTTTAAAGGTATTTCAAACTGAAATTATTTAACATTATAGGTCTGATCAACTTATGGTGGTATTAATTATTTTGTTAACTGTTTCTTTCCTTATTCGTTAAAAAGGGGCATTTGCCATTGTGCTCGATTGTGTTCAGGTGATTTTTTTATTATTTTATAATACTGTCTATTAACAGAAATTACATTAATTAGGGCTACTTAAAAAAAAAGATATTTCAGAACGGCTGCAAACGAGGAAGCAGAGGCAATAATGCCAATGGCATTAACAATTAACATGATAATTATTTGTTCAATTTGTAACAGCATAACACATCAAGATAACATTGATCGTATGAGTCTAGACTTATGCATGGCACCACGCTGACCTTTTTGCTAATATTAATATAGCTGTATTTTTTTGCTGAAACCATAACGGTAAAATCAAGATGAATATAACCTTTGATTATGCATTTTTATTCGAGAGCATGAAGGTGCTATAATGTTGATAAAATCCATTATTCAGCTTTTATTTCCACCTTTATTACAAAAGGCTATGCCTAAAGGTACAAAAGGTTGATTAAAGATAACCTTTATATCTAATGTATACCGTCATAGCAATTTTCTCAAATTTTAATTTTGACACGAGATTTGTTTTGGATTCAAACAGAGCTAAATGAAAATAATAAATTATATCCAGGAATCTTATAATCATTCACGATTGGGCGAATCTTGCAAATTGCCTGTCCATCCTGTTCAAATAATGGTGTTGTATAATTTGCCTGAACGAAACATTCAACCAATTGATGAAATCATGCAATTTGTACAAAAACTTCCTGTGTTTGCATGTTATATTTGTTTATGCACGTATGATTGGCGCATGTACTTTACTGCAGTTAACAGACTAAGCCTGTTTACATTTTAAAAACTAACTGCAAAATCGTTATATATTCTGAACGTGAAATCATTATTTGTATTTTCTTCAGTAGCAACATGCATCGAGCAATAGGGGAACGTTTAGGGTTGAAAATCGTCGTGATCCAAATGGATTCAGCCTAAGCTATACATCAAATGGTCTAAATTAAGTATCTTCATCAAAGGCATAATTAGTATGTACAGCAAAATACTGCTGTTGTATGGTATGACCAAAAGAACATAGTTTATTTTCTACATACAAATTATTCTAAACAGTTGAAATATTCATTAAACATCATAAACAAAATGTTATCATTTTATTAATATTATATGAAATTAGTTATTATGTATGATTCATTAACATTGTGAAATATGTTTCATTTTAAATATGTTTGCATTTAATAACCGTTTTTTCTTTTTAGAAATTATAAGTAACCAACTGTATATTGAATTATTTTGCCATTAACTGAAATAAAGATTACGGTGGCGTGGAATGTGTTATGAATGTGTTTTGTACTGCTCCTATTCTAAATGCATGCAAAATTGTACTGTCTTTAAACTGCATTGTCAGAGGAAATAATGTAATATGTACAGGCATATATTATTCAATATAACTGGCCATGTTTATTATTAAAACCTCAACTTCTTGCCCAAAAACCATGGACATAATATCGTCCATTTGACATTGTTTAATAAAACTGTCGATGTGAAACATATATCTTGTTTACACACTCAACTGAAATCTAGATATTTTTTCATCACAAATTTGAATATACAGTCGTAAACGTGATGCGAATCTTCAGTTCGAGAATTTGGTTTACTCGTTAACAAAAATGTATTAATGATGAATTACATTTCATATTCTTTTAATAATGTTCTTTATTTACATCAAGCTCACTTTCTGGCATCTCAAATACGGTTGTATGTCTTAACATGAAACTTGTATTTTGCCTTGATAAACTGTATGCATACCATAAATAGTAAGAGCTACTTGTATGTCAGCATTTACAAGTGTGTATCTTCCAACGTTTGAATACAATTAGAATAAGATTTATGTTGTTAACATTGTTGTAAATGACGTGACACTCATCATTATATGCATTTAGAGACTAGTAAATGTATGTCACCTTGACGTAATATGTTCCATTTATTCAAAATGTTATTGTCCTCAACCCTTTTTGTTTCCTTAAACTATTTTATGCAATAATAAAACTTAATAGAATGTTGTTATAGTGAAGTACTTTGACCCTTCGTAGATTATATAAAGCTGATGTTTTAACTCCATTTCGTTTAAACATTTGCTTCCACAGGTATGAAAAGTACGTAGTCTATTCACTGCACAAATATATTACCATATTTGTGAAGATATATGCAATATCCTCTTTTGCTTCTTATATATATATATATATATATATATATATATATATATATATATATATATATATATATATATATATATGTATATATATGTATATATATATTTACCTAGTAGTTAGAAGAAAAGGAACACAATAAAGCCACGTAGAGACAGAGCATTCTGCAATAAATTGTGTTAAAGTAGTCTAATTTGAACAGTTATTGCATTTGTAATGACAAAAATAAAAACAATTATTGAAATATCAATCAGTCAGAATTTTCTATTACTTATTTACTTTTCTGGGTTTTGCCTTATATGTTATGTATAAAAAATATTGCAAACCTGGAATTGTTTTTCTTGTTTACTTTATGTTCAAATGTTACCTACAGTGATTTACTTGGTCATTTTGATTGTAATTTCAGGAATTGTAAATCGTGTCAGCAAATATTGTAAGTGTAAGAATGTTAATGGTAATGTTACATCCACATCATTTCATTTTAGACATATTATTTGAATAAAAATCAGAATATGACTTGATTTTCTAAGTTTGTTATCAAAGTGTTGGGATGATGCATTTCCATGTTCTAATAGCCAGTAGCCTAGCATGATAGCAGATTAATGTTAACAAAGTTCTCCTTTTAAATCCCTATGTAAATGTTGAATAGTTCATGCAAAATTTAGCTTATCTTCAAATTGTTTCTATTTAAACTGGCTAATTGGACTTGGAATTGTCATCCGCACAATGCATTTTCTCATTTATTTATTTATTAAATTTTAATTCAACTCTTCCTCAACTGAAAGTCATAATAACTTGTGGTTTTACCAGAAGATTGTTGTTCATGATGTATAGTAAATCTTGAATCAGTATGGCTGCCATATTAAAAATCATACTGTTTTTACTTTTGGATGAATGGTCATATTGACATATTGCACTTTATACGAAGAACACTATTTTGTTTGCTTTATCCTAAATGAAGATGGTTCTAATCTGACATCAAATGATAACCAGTTTGGAAAGTTTGATACTGTCAAATTCATGAAAAGGAAAACCATGTTGACAAGGGGATTGCACCAGACGTATTATTATCAAGTCTATCTGAAACTAAAAGAAAATGGTGCTGATCTTACTTTCAAGACTTACAACATTATAGTCATCTTGAAATTGGTTTTAGCATTCTTATGAATGGATTGTCATATTAACATTGTGTTATCTCCACAAGGCATATGATGGTCATTAATACAAATATTGAAAATCTTATGTTGGTCATACATGAAAATCTTGCAGAGGTGGTATCCACAATGACAACTATGGCATCCATCCTAAAATATTTTAATAGCCTCTTCATTTAAACAGAAAGCCAATTTCACCAGAAGACACCTTGTGCTGTCTAGTTGTTCCAGAATGAAAACGATGGCATAAAATATAGCCACCAAAGTCACCTTTTACAAATCAGGTAATCGCTACTAGTTCTCAATGGATGGTACTATCACCGTGAATTTTCTTCAAAAGACTTCCTTTAACGTCTGCTTTGTCCTAAATTTAGCCAGTCTGCTCAGACAGTATGTTTGATAGCATTTTCCATCTTGACAACCTTACAATAGCGTGAATTAAATCTCAATTAATACTAAATGTTCTATGACATATCAAACATTTTATAACGTTCTGATTGATTTTTTATATTAAAAGTGCTGATTTAATAATAGTTTTGAATATGTGATGTATCAATTGTCTTGCTTTATCACAATGATATAATACAGAAATTCAATATATTTCAACGAATAAACAATAATCCCAAAAGTGTGTTTTAGTCTAAAATGCCAATGAGCACTTTGTAATTCCAACGACTAATTTAAATAAATGATTCCTGTGAAGTTATATCTGAAGATAACAGTATTTTATTCCATGAACTGAATTTAAAACAGGAATGAAAACTATGTTTATAAAACCAATATATACTATTTCAATTGTTTGAAAACAAATCAAAGTAAATAGCTTTAAACAAAATCTCAGACGGAAGGTAGATCAAATTTCTGTCACCAATCAGGGACAACGTAAAGCAGACGATATAAATTAAATATACTTAATAATATACAAGCACATACTCTAAATTTTAACCTCATCACTGTAAATAAAATATATTTGGTACTGACAACATGTAATTTGCAACAGGAACGGACACATTCAAATTTGCTCTAATGTAACAATACGGTGTAGTCAATAATTGATGATTACAGATTTTCATGCATTGAAACTTTTGACGGCTCTTCCGTCAGCTACAGTGCAATATGTTTTCCTTAGTACTTCTAATCTTAGATTGGAACTTACTTTATCGATTTAGTCGGCTGATACTAGAAGCCTGAAACCACTGTTTTGCAGCAGATTACTACGATTTCGTTTCCTATTGTCCACTTTAACGCATTTAGACATTTTCTAAAATAACACACTGATTTTTCTCGATCTGGCAAGACCACTAATAGCATCTACCACCAAGTACGCGTGCTTGTATTGCACGATCAACGATGCAACCTTTGTGATTTCATCTAGAAGCTGTTGTTTCGTTCGATTATTTTTTACGTCATGGACAGCATATCATAGCTTCACTACTATTAATAATACAATAGTGTTGTCCAGTTGCACGACTGTCTGGATTTATCATTCCCAGTTGAAAGATGCAAATGCACTTCTAGACGGTTACCATATATCAGTGGTAAAACTGTCATACAATCATTGAAAATATCAACTTCAGGAATATCTAAATTTCCGACGATTGTGTGTTCTGGGAGTCTAGCACCTGATTTATATAAATAATTATTTACGCCTGCACCTTCTGTCGTCGTCAAATAACTGTTACACGGACAACTGCATCCTTCTTGGATAACATTTGAGATCATTTTTGTCCAACTTAAATAACTGTTGCTATAAACTATTTGATGGTGAACGTAATCGAGCAGGATGCAGCTTTGAATACCAAATCGTTGTCGTAAAGGCAGTCCCTGAGAGTTTGGACACCTGTTTAGTCAATGTTGATGATTGCGCAATTTCGTATGCTGTTTTAATAAGCGGTGTACAGGTTTGCTAAAAGCCGGTTGCGTAGCGACTGTAATATGTACTTGACATTTTTGCATCCTACTATAACATTATGAATCAGTTCCTGAAGCTCAGAAGCAGCTTTAAAGCGTTGCTTATCAATCTTTCCAATGACATCGCTGGTAGTAAATTTATATAATTTTAATAATTGTTTAATTATTGTTAGAGGCACGGTCGTGTCCAAATGCTCACAATATCACATTCAACTTCCGGTCTTCTGTCATTCGGGCAAATATGTCACGAAATTTATTTCAAGAGGGGTTAGCAGTACACTATGAATATTTCCATGGTCATGTGCTTCAATATAACGAAATATCATTAACATGTTACAGTTGTCACGAATTACTTTAGAAACGTGTGCTTATGATAACGCAAATAAATTTCACCCGTGTTTTTGTGCTGAATTCGTAAACAAATATTTGTGAGGGATTGACTTGGTGCTAAAGAATCAAATTACTTCGTCGTACACTACAAATATTTGCTCATTTACATCTAGATTATGAATGATGTGTCAAAGGTGGAAAAGAAATCAAGAGTTGTGTTACCACTCAATGTTATTTCAAAATATTTGAGAACACGGTTGATGGTACAATCACGTTTAACCGATCCCTCCATCATAAGATCACATTCAACAACCGTTTAGATTTTCCTGAGCCAGCAGGACCAAGGGTTTGTGCACGAACTAAGTTTCGAAATATATTACCATGTTCGGATGGTTAGGTGTTGTTAGAGCAGTGACAGAAAAATCTTTGTTATTTTCCTTTTTTGTGTCTAATGATCGAATAAACTAAATTATTGTTATTTCTTTTCTTGCCCTATCTAACTATCTTGCTTTTTCTATCTTTCTTTCTTCTCTTTTCGTTTATTTTACTTGAAACTGAGTTCTTTACATCATCCTTCCTCTTCCCGCGTCCGCTAGATTGAAAATACAGATTTATGCATAATATGGATCACAAGTAAATAATTTAAGATCTGGTTAGTATATTGTTTTGCAATCGATTTAATATTTATATGAAAACTTGTTTTATTTGTCTAAAATGAAACTTTTTTTAAAAAGGTAGACAATCTTAACATCTTATTCTTACCTCTAACAAAACAGATGCTATGTAAGATTAAATTGTGTCTACAATAGTTGAACTTAAAACATTCTTTACGTCCTATACATATTATATAAATATTCAGCTGTTGCCTCTATGTATTTCACATGAACCATTTTTGTTTACGTTTCATGTTCTAATCCTAACTAAAACCTTAGTTGTTCATTTAGACATGTCATTTATAGATACGAACTTTGAAATGTTTTTGTTGATGTTAAGATATCACCAGTCTTAGCTAAACTAATATCTGATAGATACTGAATGTGATCCACCGTATTAAATTTCTTCCATCAAACACTAATTTGTACAACTCTGTGTTTGCCTATTGTCACGATTGCTCAGTCCATGTATCAGGAAATCTATAAACTTGGATATTATTACCGTGATGTGTAAACAACACCGCAGGCCAGTTTTAAACCTTAGGCAAGTTGCCTGCCACTCAGACAATACAATCGCCGCTGGTAAAAGGCTTGCAGTCCTAACACCCAGACGTTAAACATTGGTTCAGAGATCAAAAGGAAGCCCGCTGGTTGAAACGGTCGTGTTCTCACCCGCCACGTAGACAGACAAACGAGAAGACATTGTCAGCTAAGTTTGAATATGGCAGTCCACATTAACATCCAATTGGAATTATGATAGGGATGAGATTAAACCTAAGATCAAAATTACAGTTTTAAACGTGCAGTAAATGTTTCAGTATATCTGGACAGATTATGAGAAGTACATCTTGCAGTTATAAGAATTAAATGCACTCCCGGGAAAGTGACTCGTAATTTGGCTGGAATCGTAGGACCAGAATTGTAAGAGAAGGAAAAACTTCGACAAGGTCATTAAAGTATTCGCTCGAGTTTTGCAAAACATTACGGAATCATAATTTTAATTATTGGTAGTATGTATACTTAATTACTGGGTTTGTTTTAGTTTGTAAAATTTCCTTGTAGTCCTTCATTTATAAGCGTATTTGAGACATGAATTTGAGTTTACGTACATAATTATGTAGATTGCTAGCTCGAGTTAATATTCCATTTTGCTGGTAGGCTGTTTCATAGTAACCGGTAACTTTAGTAATGCGTTACGTTAGAGTTTACGCATGTTTGAATTGGGGTTTATGAAAACGATTTATGGATGTACTACTAGTTACAATATAAGTTTGAATATATCAAGGCATGGATATGTGAATATTAGTATATTTGGTGTGATTTGTGATATAAAGATATGCGTCTAATTATTGGTTATTGATTTGTGTAATGGAATTATGAGTATATACTGATGTGAATAAATTTATTGTTGTATGTATATGAGTAATTGATACAGTGCTTTTATTATGTTGTGTTCTACCATACTAGAATGTATGCGTATTTCGGTGGGAATGAATGCGTGACCGGTGAAATATATTAGCCTTATCTGATGATAGCCTGCGTGCAGTATGAGACTCAAACGCTGAGGAAAATAGTATACCTTCCTAGTGTTTTAACAGGAAGCTTTTCGGGGAACAGAACTTTTGGTGCATGTTTCGTACTCCCGAATCTCTAAGACGGAAGTGAGACTGAAAGCGCAGTCGGAGTAGACAACGTGAAGTCGACATAGAAAGAGGGATAGAAGAGGAGGAGAAGGAAAGTGGTCTGGAGGAGGACATAGAAGAGGAGGAGGAAGAAAGTGGTCTGTAGAAAGAAAACGAGGAAGAGGAGGAGAAGGAACATGGAGAAAGTCTGGGAGGATGAGATGGAATTAGGAGATAGAAAGGAAAACTAAGATGAGTAGAACACAAGGAAATGTAGAAATCTCTTACACTATGAATCAAATGATGCAATATGCTAGTAAAGGGTCGAGAGGAAGAAGTGTACAGGGGAAATCCGAATTATTGACGAATTGTTATTAAATTGTTATTAATGAAATTCACCTTCTTTTTGTATCTGTAATTGTTCAAACGTCGGCATTGCTGCCTTGGGGCTCGGAGCTGTAATCTAACTTTTACTAAGTCAACCTAAACCAAAATCTAGCCTGGTTGGGACTGCTAAAATAATTTTGATAAATATTGGAAGCACCCCACCCCAATTTCATTACAACCAACACCTTACAGTGGTGGCAACCTTGACACCCGTTTGAATCTTTTTCAAACTTATATTTAAACTATTTTTAGACTATATTACCTTACGATAAAATTAATATAGTTTGTTTTGCGTATTCTTCACTGGATGAAAAATTGCCTCAAGGATTTATATTTACATGGGAGAAATGATCAATATTTGAAGTTTGGTGAATCTTATATGTGTGTTGTTATTATTTACCTTTGACAAATATTTGTAACCATTAAATCAAATATATAAACAATATCAAGATTGAATTAGTCCTTGGCCTGGTTAGATTTCTCGATATTGTTTGTAAATGTGATTGAAAAGTTGAAAGTTATTGTCAAACATATACATTTCAAGTTTTTGGGATAAAACTGTAACTCAAACACTTTTATCCTACAATCACAACGGCATATGATGGAAGTGGTTGGTGCATGAATGAAGTAAGTGGAAACAAAACATGCTGCTGTTTTGCTCAACATTTCAAGTAGTGAAATAGTATTCACCTAGTATGTACAGTATGCGTGCCATTCTTACGGGTGCCAAGAAGGTAAAAGAAACAAAAATACCAAAGTATATGACTGTAGTAGATTATCAATAATATAACATTTAAAATGTATTATGAAGTTACAATTAATATATTAATACAAACATACACTATATTAATATTGAAAAAAATCTTATTTTATTCGCACATTTTGAAGATTATACACATTTAATATAGAGAAACAATTTTCTTGTCTCCAGTAGGCTTAGATATACATATGTCTTCAAGTGCCGTTTCTACCTGCAAAAGCAAGGATTATCTGCTAAGATTTTGTAAATAATAAACAAATTTTTTATACAAAAGTTTCAAGACTTACCACCTTACGAGTACTTCGTATCTTTATAAGATCCTTTAATTGATTTAAATTCAAATATTTGAGATTATAATTTGAATATTTGGATTTCCTCATCTTATATTGATAATTCAGGTATTAATTAAGATAATTAAGACAAGGTATGTAACGTTGGAAATATATACATTATCTTTAGCCAGTTCTGTAGTCAATAATTTTCAAAATTAAATATTACGCTTTTATTTTATGTTAAAAATATTGTCTCTTTGGACACTCAGAGTTGCATACAAAATATATTTTACTGTAAAACAGTTATATTAATCAGTTATATCAAACGTGTACACCGGATATGTGGAGAAAATGTAAATAGGCTTACATTCTATTTAGACCTTGTGGCAACACCAGCATGATCCACATCCAGGTGTTAGCTTGTTTTGACCTGCGGTAAATAGGTGACCTATCTTTCCATCGCAAACTTCACGCTCCGCCATTTTTCCCCCGCCAAGAGCCTTGATCCTAGCTAGGTCGCGTGTAGTCCATGGATGGCATTTCCAAAGGGTTTCTTCAACCCAAGAAAATAAATAAGTCGTTTACTTTAACACCCAAATTAATATATATATATATATATATATATATATATATATATATATATATATATATATATATATATATATATATATATTTATGTATGTACACACACACTCAGAGTTGCATTAAAAATATATTTTACTGTAAAAGTCTTGAAGATTTTGTATATATATATATATATATATATATATATATATATATATATATATATATATATATATATATATATATATAAGCGCACTGGATCCACCAAGAGATCACGTGTGTCAGGGATTGATTAAAATAGATGCAATAAACTGACGACAAACAGTGCGAAACTAGTAACTAACTATCCTAAGCGCTTTCGACTCTTAATGAGTCTTTTTCAAAGGCAAATACAAAACATATATAAAACAAACAAATAAACACTAAAACGTTGTGTTTGTAAACCTCTACATGGCTGTCTCCACATGGGTTAAAACTATAAATACCTTCATAGATCTGATTGGATGACAAAAAGGCTGCACAGAAGCCCGGTCGCAGAACACTTCTCCTCCCCTGGCCACACTTTCAGTGATATAATACTTATCGCTATTTCTAAAAACCACAGCTGGAGTTCCGAAACCAGGAAGGAAAAGGAATCATACTGGATACGCCGCCTTAGAACATTGAAACCAAGCGGTCTAAACCAAGAAGACCAGAAAATGACAACCATGCACTAGTAGAATTTAATATTTTTTCAATCTTCTTAGTATCCTTCAATTTTTATTATAAGAATAACCGGTATAGAATCAAATATCCGGGATATAATCTGCTTTACATAAATGTAAAAAAAGGAAAAATAGATGTCGCTTTGGCTTGTATACTTTTAGGTAATTATACGCCGTTTTCAGTATCCGCAACTAGTCTATTCAAGCTGGTTGTATTTATAGTTTTAACCCATGTGGAGACAGCCATGTAGAGGTTTACAAACACAACGTTTTTGTGTTTATTTGTTTGTCGTATATATGTTTTGTATTTGCCTTTGAAAAAGACTCATTAAGAGTCGAAAGCGCTCAGGATAGTTAGTTACTAGTTTCGCACTGTTCGTCGTCAGTTTATTGCATATATATATATATATATATATATATATATATATATATATATATATATATATATATATATATATATACTCACACACACAGCATTAAATGACACCATATACATTTACTTCTTGATTACGGTTCACTCTTGTATCAAAAGATTGACTCACCTTTGCTAATATTGACAAGTACTGAACAGTTACGTGACGTCTATCATTCTTAAATAACTGATTCTTCATTATCATATCAGTAGACATTATCATCCTCAATAATATTTTTCAAATGGTATTTTAGTAAAATGTTAAATGTACATGTAATGCCTTTTCGTTACATCTTTCTTTAGCAACTAACAAATACACATTTAAGCTGCTAAATACATTTACGTTTAGTTGCACTAGTCTGTGACACAGCCAGGTTTCACCCCATTTGACCTGCTTGAAACACGTGAACATTGGTTCCACCATTTTGGAGACAAACAAGTTTTGAAACCATTTGTTCTTTTGTGTAACTAAAAACACAACATACCTTGCTTTTGGCAGCACCAGCATGCGCCACATCCAGGTGTTTGAGTGTTCTCGCCTCCCGTAAACACATGACCACGGATAACCTCGCAAACTCTACGCTCTGCTTCTTGGTCACCTCCTCGTGCATTAATCAAATCTTGGTCGCTTGCAGTCCAGTGGTAGCAGTCCCAAAGAGTAACTTGAATACAAAAATGTACACGTCAGATGAATACACTGTTATTAATTGCATTAAAATATCTCTTCAAATAAGCATTTAGGTAAAGCTGACGATTGCGGTCGGAGATAATCTGAAGCTAGAAAGCAAAATATTAATTTTCCATTGATCTCATTATCTCATCAACAAACGATAGATGATTAACATGCAGATCTGCAGCCTACAGATGGTGGCATAACGGTTTTGCATAATCTGAATGCCAGTTATATGCATCTTCTTTAAACTTTTATTTTAATTTAACGTACACCATCTCATTTTAGTTAAACCTGCTTCCTTATCTAGAGTATTGTATTCATGTTTATCTATTTTTTATATTCTTGATTTAGTACTTTTTTCTATGACAATGTGTTGCTTATATTTTTCATTGAACAAAATATTGCTTATATAACAACATAGTTTTTAATATTAATTTGCCAATGGACACGTGCTCTATTGACGACATGATATAACTCATTTATTATGGTCAGACTTCATATTTTCAACCTAGTTTCAATTTGGTTCATTATTTTTGTTTTCCTTCTTTGTTGACAAGCAATTTCATTAATAGAACTTTAACAAGATACAAGGAAATTTGTTGCTATCGTATTGCCCATAAATTAACTACTTAACTATATACCTGTATAAATTCATCAATGCTTCCATTTAATTTTCATAGAACAGCATGTTAACTATGAAGACATACTTTACGAGCATTTGCCGCAAGAACTGTAGCGAACAACTAAGTATACAGTAAATGTTAAAAACACAATGAGATTATAACTTCATGTATCAGTAATTTTAAATGATATTGAATGCTGTTGAAGTGTTGAATAAAGCGTAGAAAATATTTTATAGTTGGGTATTGCAATATTTCTAATTCTCAGAATATGCAAAACATACTTCACCATGATGAACTGTTCAATACAAAAATTACTGTCCCGGCATGTATAATATACTATGTTCGGTTCTCCAACTATTCAAAATATAGGTCACGATAATTTCATCACATGTTTCGTTAAAAGTCTATAAATATTAGACACACACACACACACACACACACACACACATATATATATATATATATATATATATATATATATATATATATATATATATATATATATATATATATATATATATATATATATATATATATATATATATATAAGTCCAATTGGATATAATTTAAAACTTGTAACGAAACATCAAAAAGGTAACGAAAGATGAATCTATGTGACAGCCACTAAATCATGACTTAACAATGCACAAGAATCGTACAACAAAGTAAACAGATATGCCAGAGAAATCTAATGAAGATGATAAGAGTTTGAACAAAAGATGTTAATGTTCTGTTACGAGCCCATAGTTTAAGCATGTGTGTTAAGGAATCGATTCTGCATAAATCTTTTTATTTTTTATTTCATTAAATATAATTATTAATATGATTATATTATTATCAGCCTAATATGCTGTTTATCAACACCGTGTTTACTTGAGTCGTAAATGTGACTTATGTGAGCACGTGCTGTGTATGATGGCAAATTCATTACAAGTAAAAATTCTGGAATAGCTATGAAAACGATTGGCTGATACTTGGTCAGGCTTTCCTAATGTCTGATGTATTACGAAATTGCATGCGTCCTCCGTGCGCGTGTAATTCATACAACGTATTAGCTTCATTTATATGTATTTTGTAAGACGGACAGTCGTAGACATACACTGTCGTAGAGTCATTCAAAGTCGTAGAGTCGTAAAGTCAGAGTTGTTGGTTATTTTAACATCTTAGATTTACACAACTTATATTACCTTAAAGAGGTATTTTTGTGCTAGAAGTTGTCTGTTCGAATGTCTACGTAGAATAACATGTATTGTTAGTGCAGCTAATTTTACTTCGGTTTTTTTTCTGAATAATTATTTTCTTGTAGAACAACAAAGACATGTTCCGAAAATATTCTAAATTGGAACTTAGCAATACAAACTGTGTTTTACTGTATAAATTTTGGATTTTTCTGTTAGCTTTCGTCTGACGTCATCATCCGCCATTTTGGACCTGAACTGAACTTCAGACTGTGTTTAGAACTTTTTGCAGGACTTTTTCCATACCTACCGTATTCTGAAGTTTTGTTATTTCAAGATTAGTAGAATGCAACTGAATGTCTTCATTCGAATCTATATTTGGTGGGACAGGTATAAATAAATTAATTACATTATTTGCTTGGCTATTTCTTTTAAGATAATAGTACTCTATTAATAAAGTTACTTAGAATTGAGAACTAATGTTATAATCTAACTCAATTTCTTTATTACTTTGTAAGGGCCATAACATCTTAATTGCAGAAAATTTCGCAAAATACGCAAGAGAGAAAGAACTTTATTACAGGACTCAAAAAAATCTCTCTACTACACATTGTTGAAACCAGTTGCACTTTCGACTTGAGCTGAAATTCAGGAGTAGCAAGCTATAACACTTTACACTTGAAATTTTACCTTTGACCAGATTGATCAAATTTGAAACGGCCAAATTGAGAAAAATTCCTAAAAAAATTACTTTTGAAAAACTTGACACACGCTTGATTGTCAACAAATTTTGGTTATATGGCATAGTGTCTGGTAAGGGATCAATAAATCTACTACATCTCTACTTAATGGTTTGTCAAATGCAGTAATTGGTTTCAAATGAGCTTTATGAACCTTTTGATTTGGTTTTCCTACAATTTGACATACCTAACAAAATCTGCAAAAACTTGGAAACATCACTTTTAATTTTTGGCCAATAAAATTGAGTCCAGATCTTGTGCTGTTTTATTTGTCCCCAATTGACCAGCCATATAAGTTTCATTGACCTTGTTAAGTATTTTCTGTCTGTAAGGTTTCGGAACTACAATTTTATACTTTACTGAGCAATTATCATTAGCAGGTACCTCGGGAGGTCGCCATTTTCTCATAAAAACTTCATTTTTATGAAGTAACAGAGTTACTTCAGCTGCTTCAGTTTCACTAACGGCCAGCTGAAACAAACAGGAGATTTCAGGATCCTTTTCCTGTTCAACAACAAGTAATTGTCGTTTATCACCCTAATCAAATAAAAGAAAATGAGTATTCAAAAGAGGATCACTATGATCAATACCTTTTGATCAACTTTCTGATCCAAAGAATGCTTGTCAATTACAAGTGGATTAACCACATCATTGTCTCCGGCTAAGTCATTGCTTAACAATAAATGAACGTCCTAAACGGGTAGAGTAGACACTTCACCGACGGACTTATGTTTATCTTGAGAGCAAACAATTTGGATGGATAGCTACGGAAAATACAAGCTGTTGTTTGCTGTGTAAATTTTGGATTTTTTTCTGTTTGCCTTCGTCTGACATGATCATTTGCCAATTGGTACCGGAACTGAACTTCAGACTGTGTTTAGAACTTTTTGCAGGACTTATGTTTATCTTTAGAACAAACAATTAGAATCGTTTCTGTAAACCGTAAGTTTTGTTTAACATTTACATTTTTTCCAGTTTTCTAGGAAAATAAATTATTTTTGTTAAACTTTAAAAAAGCTTATTGTCTTCATTTTTTCCTATGCTGCTTTGAATGAGCCGATACGTGACAGCCCATATAAGTAAAGATATTCGTGGACAAAATAAAATGAGAGAAGTTGATAACAAATTCAATAGTATGAAGAGTATCACAGAGCAATCTACCAAACGTTTGTTAAAGCAAAAAGATAATAACAACAAAACGATTTTAAGTGTTCAAAATTAATTTGCATAAAGAATACGAATGACATCATTTGGAAGCTATAAGAGTTGTTAGAGTTAAATAAAAAAAATAGACCTATCGAAAATAAGCAAAAATTATAAGAAGCATTTGAATGAGAGACGATAATGAAATATCATCCTTTAGTACTAATTTACTAGAAACTGGCATAACTCAAGATAATTGCAATGTATTGCAGTCACAAATGCATAAGTCGCAGAACACAGCAAACTACAAAACGAGAATGACAATGCTATTATAAATGTTTGTTGAATGTCTAAAAATCTGTCAATAATTAATTTTATACTTAGGTAGGTATAATGACTTTTAAAAATCGACATAAAGATGATGGACTTCTTGGCTATGGTTACAGTGAGTGAAGAGACCTATAGAGCTATGAAAATAACCTATGATACGCAAATTTTACTTAAGCTGGCATACGCTCTTACAATGGTATATTTTAGTAACTCTACAAATATTAAACAATCTGCTAAAAACAAAGTTTGCAAAGCATCTTTTCGAAGCATCATGTATAGTTACAAAATAAATTGACAACGAAAATAAATGTCTGAATGAAGTCTATAAAAATATTTAAACAACTTTTTATCATATCCCTGTAACATGCAACAACGAGTCACTTTAGACTATCCAGACAATAAACGCGTCATCCCTGAACCTCTAAGACTGAGTTATAAATGTGTTATTTTAAATATCGATTAATTTAATTTCACTACTAATAATTTGTGAAGCATGAACGTTATTATCTGCATGGTTTATGCAAAGTTTTGATTATCAACTGCTACTTTTGGTTCATATAAAATGTGCACGACCATTATCCAATTTTTAAAAAGATTTTAAAACCTTTGACTGAAGTATGTTTCGTGAATATCAATTTTCATTTGTTAGAGTTTGGCCGATACACGTTTGACGACCAGTGTTAAAGGTATAAGCGAACGCTTTATCATAAATATTTTAGGATATGGTAAGGTATGGTCTAAGTTTCGTTTTCACGACAAAAATACTCCTTGCATAATATGTTAGTATAAAGACACGTAATCAGAATAATGCCGCTACAAATACAAAAGTATGTTTTAGAGTAAGCGTATGAGTGTGTGCATATGTTTCAGTCAGATTGTAGCGTTTCAAAGGAATTACGTAGATATTAAACAAACTCCGTATAGTGTTCACCAATTATTACTTCATGAAATGTCCTGTCCACTATTTTTGCGTGTCATACAATTTAAGATTATTGTTAAGGAGGAATGAAAGTAACTTACCAAAGTTTACACAAAGTTAATTTACTATTGGTGTAGTAAATGAACTATCCTTGAAAATTGTGCTAATTGGTTTAAATACTGGGCAAACTGCAAGTAAACAATATTTAAACTGAATTTGTTCACATTTCCTTATATCATATTTTGAAATTAATTATCTGAATTGTGCAAATTGGGGCAACGTTATCTACAAATACAGTATTTGCTCATTTATAAACTTACCTGCATATCCGTATTGCAGAAGCAACAGGAAAAGTATACCAGTACAGCGGAATGAGAAAGACTTCATTTTTTGCTCTCTAATTTGTTATAGTTAATAAATACTCGAATTGTATACTCGATGTTTCACTAAATACTTTCGACTTTGGTATTGTAACACGGACGTCGGATTCTACACCAATCACTATATTAAGTTGGGCTGACAAGTATTTAATAAGGTCCGTTGCTGCTCACGTGATCTTTAGGAAACGCCCTTACTTCAATTAAGAATACACTTGGTGTGCATATATTCATTGGTTAAGTGTAACGTGTGCATTGAAACAAAATTTAGCAGGACCAAGCTATGATACTCTTGGGTATCTTGCAGTGGGTATAGTTATCATAGTAATAATATTCTCTCACATTAATTAAATTAATTAAATAATTATCGATAAACGCGGATCTTGTAAATGATACGTGGCTGTGCCAAAACACTTAAACATGCGTTCTAGTTTTCCTTCACATATGCTGCTTGGAAATAAATGAAGATTCTTTTTCAGTCCGTAATGTTGCAATATGTCTTTTACGATTGCCATATAATTACAATTGATGTTTCAAACAGTTTTCAATGAGTCATCCATCTATTCAAATGTCAATTCATATCATCAGTTAAAGAACTATTTATTTTTTAAAAAATAAAAATTTTCATTCTTTAATTAATCAGACATGTAATTGAGAAGTCATTCAATTAGTTTGAAGCACAAAAATAACACTACTTCATTGGTCAATCTATATGTCCTTCCTTTTGTCCTTATTTTCATTTATTAAGCCAGGATATTTAGATTATTTGAACATTAAGCCGGATCAGCCACAATAATGCTGTATCCGCATTGTGAACCTTGTAGGTGCTGATCAACAGGAAAACATCCATCTGCCCAATTGAATGCATAATTATATCTGCCAGTCCATATATTTAGAAAAGTTTGAAAAGATCAAACTGCAAAGATTTATCTTGGAAGAATAATGAATATTCATGTTTCAGTTCAATTAGCATCCATTGCATTACTAAATTAGTTGGACTGTGCTACCGTACATATTAAACCAGTGTTTGAATGTTACTATAAACAGTGCATTCATCTTAGTCTAACAAACCTTCTTGCATTAAGATAAATCCTATTGATGAATATTACAGCTTATTAATTACACTTTCATAGTTTGTTGTTTTGCCTCCAATATGTATAAGTAGTAAACTAATTAACTGGACATAACATTGTGCCAAATCAGTGTTACATGCTATGTATGTTACATGTATGTGTTATGTTATTCGTTATATATATATATATATATATATATATATATATATATATATATATATATATAGATATATATATATATATATATATATATATATATATATATATATATATATATATATATATATAAAGAATACAAATCATATGGCGAATAACAACCCTTTCAAGCGCACTGGATCCACCAAGGGATCACGTTATTCAGGGATTGATTCAAATAGATGCAATAAACTGACGACGAACAGTGCGAATCTAGTTAACTAACTAGCCTGAGCGCTTTCGACTCTTAATGAGTCTTTTTCAAAGGCAAATACAAAACATATATATATGTTGAATGATTGATTGATGTTTTACGGCGCACCAGCACTATGAGGCTATTTAGCGCCAAACATAAGGTTATATTCTTTTTTTATTTAAAAATTGCAAACATTTTTATCGACCAGCGATTGGAGACCAAACAGTTAAAGGTAAAGCGTTAAAATGGTAACGATGGTAAATAATAAAACTTACCCCGACTAACGGGGAGTACAAATGTGTGATAACGAAAATGTATGATTGGTAATTAAAATCTATCGATTGCACATATATAACACAAAACTGAACAAGATGATAAAATATAAGCTATAACTTATGATAAATGTTTGCTTCCTTAAGGAAGTCTATAATGTTGGTAATGCTAACTGTATCAAAGAGCTCCCTCATATCTTGCACAATGTAGTAATGATTACGCGTAGGTTGAAGATCAAAGCATTCAAGCATTAAGTGCTTAACGGTGTATTGTTCATTACGAGCTATGCACTCTGGGTGGTCTTCTCCTTTTAGTATGTAGGAGTGGGTTAAATGAGTATGACCGAGTAGATTTCTTGCAATGACTACCTCCTCTCTACGGACGGTTCTGTAGGAAGAGGGCCATTCTCCTAAGGTTGCTTTGATGGCATTAAGTTTGTTATTCCTGCCAATTCTGACGTAAACAGTCTTTGATACAACGTTTAAAATCAGTATATGGTGCTTTAAAATCAGTTGGTTCTAGTAATAGGGCCATTTTAACAGTACGGTCTGCTTTATCATTACCTTTAATTCCTACATGGCTGGGTAACCTACAGTATACTATATTGTGGGAGGTACTCAGCTCAGTATGCTTAAGGAGAATGTTTGCTAATAATGGATTCTCCAATTATCTGTTATGTAGTGAATGAAGTACTGATAGTGAATCGGAGAAGATAATGTTGTTTAAAATACGCTTGCTTGCAATGTATTACAAAGCAAGGTCTATTGCTCTAATTTCGGCTGAGAAAATTGACGTACCATTTGGCAAGCAAACTTTGGTTGTGTGTTTTCCACTTACGAAGCTGCAGCAGCCTTTTCCTCATCGTTTGATCCATCGGTATATATTTTTTATCCTTTTCAAATTGTGAGAGGAGTTCCTGGTAAGAGTTGTTGAAAATGGAAGGGTTTGTCTCCGATTTTTTCCATCATGTAACGTAAGAATAACCCTTGGTTGCTGAAGTAGCCATTGGGGTGTTTCGGAGATGTTTACTTTCAGAATTTTTGAAAAATCAATTTGGGTACTTTCAAGAAATTGTGATATTCTAATGGCAAATGTAAGTATGACATTTGGTTTATTGTCATATAAGGATTTTTATTTGGGTTCAAAAACTGCCGAAAAATCTGGGTTCAGAGGGCTGGATCTTAATTTGATAACATATTGTACGGAGAGCAATTCTCTACGTTGTGATAAGGGTGGTTCATCCACTTCGACGAGGAGGTTTCACACGGGGATGTTTTAAATGCTCCCAGGGCAAGTCTTATCCCTAATGATGGATTGGGTCTAGCATCTTTAAATAGGATTTCCTTGCTAAACCATAAACAACACAACCATAGTTTAATTTGGATCGGATCGTGATGTCTTCGTAATTGACAGAAATGCATACAGACAGTTTTTAATTTCGAGAATTTGAAGCCATTAGTATTGGCCCAATTTTGAATTTTTGTTTATATTTTGTTGTAATTGTCTTTCAGTTGTATGCATGTGTTTGGATCGGTAATATTAAAAAGTCATCAACATATAGTGAGCAATCCACACCTGGCATCAGACAGTTGGTGATGCTATTAATGTTGAAAAGCGTCACCGATAAAATACTGCCCTGGGGTACACCAGTCTCTTGATCGTGGATATCAGAGAGGGTGGAGCCCACTCGTACTTTGAATTCCCTGTCTGGGAGGAAGTTTGATATGAGTGAGGGCAGTCGGCCTTTTAGACCCAGATCGTGCAGGTCATTTAGTATTCCGTACTTCCATGTTGTGTCATAGGCCTTTTCCAAATCAAAGAAAACCGCTACTAAATGTTCCCTCTTTATGAAAGCATCACGAATAAATGTTTCGAGTCTAACCAGATGATCGTTGCTACTACGTCCATGACGAAAGCCACTTTGGAAAGGAGAAATTAAATTGTTGCTTTCCAGATACCATACAAGCCGAGAATTGATCATTCTGGTAATGTATATCGTCAGGCCCAGCGCAAGTATCATTGGCATAATTCAAGGATTCCATAAGTTCCGACAATGAAAACGGTTGATGTTGATTCAACATTAATAGCATCACAAGTTATTTGATGTGAATTTCAACCGTATTTTTTCTTTTTGAGTTTTAAATCTTCGGAAAGCTTCGGAATAATTAGACGATGAGGAATTTTTGGAGAAACAACCAGCAAGTACATTAGCTATTTCATGCTTGCTTTCATAACTGATGTTATTTAGCTTCAGGTGTTGGAGGCAATTGTATTTTCCTTTTCCATTTATTTTGCGGATCGTGTACCAACCTTTTTTTGTTGAGGAACAAGAGCTTAAAGTTGAAACATATTTTTTCCATGATGTTCGTTTACTTTCTTTAATCGTGCGGGGAGTTTTAGCCCGAGTAGTACGGTATTGAGCTAGATTTTCGGGTGTTGGACGATTATTTAATTTTTTCAGTGCGTATCGGCGTTGTTTAATGGCTTCTTTACATTCGTTAGTGATCCATGGTTTGGGCTTTTTTGACAATTTGTTGAGGACTTATGAATGGACTCTTATGCAATCTCAATTACAATAGATGTAAATTGTCGTTTTGGATCATCATCATTTAGTATAGTATTCTTGTTAAGTCTCGTTGTACAAAGTGTTTAAAATTTGGCCCAGTCAGCTTTCTTTAAGTTCCACTGTGGAATTGTGTCATCAATTTTGGCACTGGTGTTCTTAAGATATATTGGAAAATGACTACTGCTATGAAGATCATCAGCGACCTTCCAATTATAATCCAACAGAAGTGAAGGAGTACCTATTGTTAAGTCAATGCAAGTGTATGTACCCGTTCCTGGGTTCAGATAAGTCGGAGACTTGTTATTAAATAGACACAAGTCGTATCTAGCAACAAAATATTCAACTTTCTTCTCCCTGTCGCTTATGTAATTTGATCCCC
This sequence comes from Potamilus streckersoni, assembly GCA_016746295.1. Classification (NCBI taxonomy): domain Eukaryota; kingdom Metazoa; phylum Mollusca; class Bivalvia; order Unionida; family Unionidae; genus Potamilus; species Potamilus streckersoni. Next base: position 1,075,679 of record JAEAOA010001886.1, on the reverse strand, counting down.
ATAAAATGTTATGGGCATTAAAATCACCAAGTAAAACAAATGGCGTGGGAAGTTGTTGAAAAAGTGTGTCTAATTCGTTTGGTGATAATTTAGTATTTGGTGGTATGTAGACAGAACAAAATATAATCACTCGATGTAGAGTGGCACTTACAGCAATGGCTTGTACATTTGTATTCAAAGGGATGGTTCTATGTGGGGCTCTATTGTTCACAGCAATAGACACCCCTCCTGAGGCCCTATCTACGTTTTGTAGTTAGGTGTTAAACAGGGAGTAGTTTTTGGATGTGATGTACGTATCTTTTATAAAGGTTTCCTGAAGACATAACAAAGCTGGATCATATTTGTTTAAAAGCAGAAGAATCTCGTTGTAATTAGCTTTAAGTCCTCGACAGTTCCATTGTATTATTGTGTTCTTCATTATATATTTAGAATGGAGGTTTTGGATTTAGGTTCGACTTTTCGAGGGGAACATCTATAGGGTTATTTATCTGGGGGAAGTACGGGTGTGATTCTTTTGTTAGGTTTTGAGCTACTTTTAGAACTCTGAGCAGTATCTTATGCATCCATAATCTCAATGTCCCCAAACCTGTTGAATAGTTTGATGGGGTTATCTGACCCCTTTTTTGTCTATTTCCATGGGATTTGTTTTTCTTTGGTGGCTTAGTTTGCTGAGTGTTGTTAAAGGTCGTTTGGGTAGATGCCGTGGCTTTTTTTGCTTGGTAATGTGGGGTGTTATGTTTTAATGTTGAATCTGGTATATCTGTTTGAGCTTGAGCGTCCTTCGATGTCTTAGGATTGTTTTTCACTATAGTGGAAAAGGATGGGCCAGAAAGAGATGTTTTTGTCTGTACTAGCTTTCTAGCCTCTGGGTAGGGAATGTTGGATGTATATTTGATCCTCTGAATTTCCTTCTCTTGTTTCCAGGTATCACAATCCTTGGAATTGGCGTGGTGCTCTTTTCCACATTTGATACAATGTGGAGTTGCTTTGCACTCAAATTCCTAGTGAGAGTTGTCTCCGCATCGGCCACATATTTGGTTTCTTGAACCACGGGTTTCATGGTGTCCATATTTTTGACTCTTGTAGCATCGAAGTGGTTTGGGGATATATACGTCAACCTTCACTTGCAAAAAACCAACTTTGACCACGTTGGGTACTGTTGGTTTATTGAAGGTGAGTATAGTGGTGTTGGTGTCCGGCATATTGTTGTTACATTTGATACGTATTCTTAGGCCTGCAGTGACACCTTTATTTTTCATTCCTTCAATGATACCTGTGCGGGTGACTCCAGCCAAGTCACGACAGCGAATTACACCTTTGGAGGTATTCAATGTTGTGTGGCGAACGACGACGCTGGAATATCGAAGAATGTTTTTATTTTTGAGGTTTTCTGTTTGACCTCGTCGCCGACATTCAACAAGTAGACAACCAGATTTCAACTTTTTAACACTTTTTGGCGATCCAATCAATCCTGTTATTTTCTTTTCTATAACGAACAGAGAAAGTGTAGTAAGCGCTTTTGTGGCATCTTTGGATTGTATTACTATGAAGCGTGGAAATGAATCCACGCCACATGGTTCATCATCTGTGTCAGATCCTGGTTTGGTTCGCTTTAACTGATTTTTTAAACATTTTCCATGCTGGTGTGTTTAAAATTTCAACACCCGCGCTCCCTACCCACCAATGAGTCCAAAAAGGGGACATTTTAAAAGTGCCACGGATATGCAGGTGTTATACTCCGTTGATAAAATCACCTTCACGTGAGACATACTCAGCCGGTAAAATTACCCCCAGATTGACCCGTTGAGCCACCGCCTTCTAGGAAGTCTTCTAAGGTGTAGGAAAGTGAAAATTAAAGGAAAAGAACATAAGGGCAACGGTGGTATCAAGAGAGATACAAGATACGAGAAGAAAGTTAAAGAACTAGAGTGAGTAACTAAAGACATCATAGGGCATGGAGTGACCGGCCAATTTGTCGAGACCGGGCGCATCCCGACCACCCGTCTAGAAGTAGAGGCCAAAGTAGTGTGTTGCAAGCCCAAGCCAAAGCGACATCCATTTTTACTTTCTTTATACATTTAAGTAACGCAGATTATATCCCTGATATTTGATTCTATACCGGTTATTCTTATAGTAAAAAATGGGGAATACTAAGAAGATTTAGAAAAAGTTAAATTCTACTAGTGCATAGTTTTCTTTTTCTAGTCTTCTTGGTTTAGACCGCTTGGTTTCAATGTTCTAAGGCGGCGTATCCAGTGTGATTCCTTTTCCTTCCTGGTTTCAGAGCTCCAGCTGTAGTTGTTAGCAATAGCGATAAGTGTTACATCACTGAAAGTGTGGCCAGGGGAGGAGAAGTGTTCTGCAACCGGGCTTCTGTACAGCTTTTTTGTCATCGAATCAGATCTATGAAGGTTTATTCTTTTGTGTAGCTTTTCAGTTTCTCCGACGTATTGAAGGCCACAGATCTTACATGTGATGAGATAAATCACATTCTCTGTTTTGCACGTTTTGTTTGGACCATGTTTGTTTAGTTTTTCTTTAGTCACTGTACCAGTGAATGTCCTGGTCTCTATCATATGTTGACAGGTTTTGCATCTTTTATCGCCACAGGGTCCATATTGACTAGGTTGGTTTTGACTAGCGATTGGCGTTAGCTTTGCCCTTACTAGGATGTCCTTTAGGTTTTTGGTCTCCGGTAGGCTACTACAGGTTTGTTCGGAAGTATTAGGTTTAGTATGTCCGACGATTGCACGGTGGGTCAGTGTTTTGCGATGATTTTACCTACTTTGGGGTTGTCTGGGTGATAGGTCAGAATAAATGGTATCCTATCAGCCTTTTCTTTCTGATGATATTTGAGCAGGTCATCACGGATTGTTTGTTTGGTCCTTTGGATTGCCTCTGCGATCAGGTGCTTGTCGTAGCCTCGGTAAATTAAATGTTTAGCCAGATCTTCAGACCTTTCTATGAATCTGTCATCGTCGGAGCAAATTTTGCATATCCTCAGTGCCTGCCTATATGGAATGTTCCTAATGCAGTGTTTTGGATGACAGCTGGTTGGGAGGAGATATTGGTGTTTGTCGGTTGGTTTCGAGTAGATTTCTGGGTGTAATTTGTTTTCCACCAGTCTGGTTGTTGTGTCCAGGAAAAAATGGTTTGAGTTGGAAATTTCTGCTGTGAATTTTGTTGAGGGATGGAAGTTGTTTGCCTTTGATATGAAGTCATCCAGACTTTCTCTTCCATACTGACACTTCATTTCTATATCATCAATAAAGCGTACCCACTGGTATGGTGTACGCTCATCCGATGCTAAGAGCTGACCCTCAAGTTTTCCCATACAAATATTAGCATACGAAGGGGCCATTTTAGTACCAATTGCAGTTCCATTGACTTGTAGGTAGTTTTCTTCATTATATTCAAAGTTATTGAGTTTTAGGACAAGCTTCAAGAGTTGGACTAAGAAGTGTGTGGGTGGATTGTTTACAGTTCTTGTTTTTCATGCTTCGCTACATGCCTGTAACCCTTCGTTGAGCGGTATGTTGGTGTACAAAGATGTGATGTCTAAGGAAACAAGTAATGTATCTGGCAGTAATGGTTCACTAGTTTTGCTTTTGATGAGATAATCTGTCGTGTCTTGAAGATATGGTGGTAATTTGTGGACATGTGGTCTCATAAAATGATCTAAATATTCTGATATCCTTTCTGAGGGGTACCCGTTACCTGAGATTATAGGTCTGCCAGGGTTTCCTTGTTTGTGGATTTTGGGTAGAAGATAAACGCAACCTGCTCTTGGGTTTTCTGGGCTTAAGTAGTTTTTCGTTTGCTGGTTTATGTGTCCTCTTTGGTACGCCTCGTCAATAACATTAGTGATGATTTTTGCATATTCCAGCATTGGATCATGGTCCAGAATTTGGTAGAATCTAGCGTTACTTAGTTGTCTTCTTGCTTCACTAATGTAGACTTCCCTATTCATAACGACAACAGCGGAACCCTTATCTGCAGGCTTAATTATAATGTTTGTTCTGCTTTTCAGTGAGTGCAGGGCATCTGTTTCTTCGTTTGTTAAATTAGAATATTTGTTAGTATGATTGATATGTCTGGAAGTATCGTTTTCAACCGAGTTGATAAAGGCTTCCAGATTCGGAATTGAACGTTTTGGTGGGGTCAAGTTACTTTTCTTTCTAAATGTGGGTTGGTCGCAGCTTATATTTTCCTTTAATTTGTTTGTTGGTTGCAAGGCAAAATTGGCTTTGAGTCTTAATCGGCGGATAAACTATTCGGTGTCATTCTTAATTAAGCTTCCCTCTTTCGTATGTTTTTGGACGGGGACAGAAACGCAAACGTTTCGATAAAAGTTCTATTTCTGCGTCAGTAAGTTCTAAATTGGAGATGTTGACTACTGTGTTAGTAACAGTTGCATTATTGTTTCCGTCGATTTTTCTTCTTACGGTTGTTTTTAGAAGAAATTTCGTCAATTGAAATTTCTTCACAACAGTCCTCCTAAGTTTTCTATCTCTGACTTTGTATAGTTTCGAAGAGAGTCTCTGTTGATCTTTATTTAATTTGGAGTAAAACGTTTGCAATTGTTTTTCTGTTGAGACGGAATTGAGCTGATGTTTTAGTTCGTCAATGGTTGCTGATTTGACTAGATACATACATAAATTCAGGACTGAAAGGGTGTTATATCACACCAAAGATAGATCATGCCATATGAGGTAGGTAATATGAAGAATACAAATCATATAGCGAATAACAACCCTTTCAAGCGCACTGGATCCACCAAGGGATTACGTGTGTCAGGGATTGATTAAAATAGATGCAATAAACTGACGACGAACAGTGCGAATATAGTAACTAACTAGCCTGAGCACTTCGATTCTTACTGAGTCTTTTTCAAAGGCAAATACAAATCATATGTAAGACAAACAAATAAACACAAAACGTGTTTGTAAACCTCTACATGGCTGTCTCCACATGAGGTAAAACTATAAATACAATTTAGCTTGTATAGACTTGTTGCGGATACTAAAAACTAGAATATTAAAAATAGATGTCGCTTTGGCTTGTAGACTTTTAGGGAATTATACACAGTTTTCAGTATCCGCAACAGGTCTATACGAGCTGGTTGTATTTATAGTTTTACTTCATATGGAGACAGCCATGTAGAGGTTTACAAACACAATGTTTTGTGTTCTTTTTTGTTTGTCTTATATATGTTTTGTATTTGCCTTTGAAAAAGACTCATTAAGAGTTGAAAGCGCTCGGGCTAGTTAGTTACTAAATTCGCAATGTGTGTGTCTATACAAAATAATAAATTTCAACAGACTCATATTGTGTTCCTCTTCTGAAATTCGCTCAATGAAGTGAGGAATAAATTAATCCTTAACAAAGTCTTAAGAAAGGGTCCCTTTCAGACTTTAGTGGTTTTCTTGTAGTTCATATGTATTCCTATTATGCAATGGCCCTACGGATTGCGTATTACTAATTTCAGCTAAATACTTCCAGCTGTTCGGGAGGTATCTTAAATAAATACCTTCAGATTTATCTGAACCCGTTATGAGAATTTTCTCAACATTTATTATGGAAATTATCAAATTCCAAGTTACCAAATGTAAAGAAATGTTTACTGTCAAATTCTATTAAGGAGGGGATGCTAGAGTCTAATAATGGATGTAAAATCTAACTGATCTAGTTTTTGAAATTTTTGAGTTAATTATTTTTATTCTAATATGAACCATACATTTATCCTCCGATATCTATAAATTAACTCAGTTAATTACGTCTAAATTGTACCTTCTCCTGTTGCATGAGAGCCCATTGCAAGCATATCATTTTGAAACAGTGGATACAATCAAAATCTTCTGGATGATGGGTCACATAGGGCAAAATGCTGATATAATTGCTACTACCTCTCAACATTTTATATAACGGTACTCATAAGGACCCTATTAATCTTTGAATCTCCACGGCAGATTTTGTCAATGCACATTCAGGAACTTGAAGAAATTTCCAGATACAAATTTTAAAGGAAACTTCCACGTCAACATCCGTTGAAAAGGGAATACTTACTTCCATATAAAAAATGTAGTATTTAATACGATTTGTATTTTTAATGCTAAATAACATTTAGCCTCAAAACTGACTAGACAAACCTCTTCCAAAATATTCATAATCTTGGAACAGATGACTAACTGGAGACTATTAAAATGTGCTTAAAATCAAAATACTCTAAAGAGCGGTTCACATGGTTCACGATATTGAAAGCATCGGTCCTCTGTGCCACGGTTAGGTTGTTTCCGTCGGAATTCCAGTATATAGTTGATATCGCTAGATGACTTTCATGATTATGTCCACTGAAGATTCACTAAAATCTCAGAAAGACCAAACCTCCAGGAAGGCTTTAAGTGAAAATATTTTGAGGCGGGATTATAGAGTCCAAAATAGACGTAAGTTTAATCTTCTGACAGACCAACGTCAAGCACTGAAAGACATGCTAAAATCAACAATCTTAAATTAGGGTTCACCTAATTAAAATTGTTAATATTATCGGTCTTTTATTTATGTAAGCGTACTTTTTAATACGCTTACGGGGTTTGATACAGCTACCATATTTTTAGCCTCCAATTTATAAAAAAAGATTAATTCAACAATATCTATTACTGGAATAGATAGATCCCTAACTCGGAATTCTCAAACAGACGTTGAAATCAGCATTCTTCAAGTGAGGGTTCACATACTTGTCAAAATCGGTATTCTGTATACAGTTACTATGTAGTTAGTACCCTTATGGACCATCCAATTCCTTTGACTCTACTTTATAAATTTCGTCAATGATTCATATAAAACTCCTCTCGAGGAAATACCTATATAAAAAGTACCAATGAAGGGGGATGTGATATGTAATATTCATACGTGCTTTTTAATATAATATTGAACATCTGAATTCCTGTAAATGATTTGCAATTTTTGCAACAGGTCTCCATTTTAAAAATGACAAGATTTTCAAATTTAGATGCTTTCATGAGTTGTATAGCCTACGCTTTTGGCACAACCTGTTCACTCAGTACGGGCTTTATAAAGAAAGTATGATATTAAATGATCTCATAATTTTTCAATTGCGCTCAAATCAGAATTCTCTGAGATGTCCTAAGACATTTTCAGACTGGGTAGGTATATTACTAATTCAATTATTTGTCATGAACTCCAATTTCAATTCATAATTACAGCTTCACCTCATCATACCAATGTTATGTCATTCAAATTTGCAATTGTAACCCAAAAGCTGCCGTTTCGTTCCAAGGCATTGCATTGCATATTGCAATACTAATATAAGGTACCTTCAAAGCCGAATTCGCGGTGAAGATCGTGTCATTGATACGTTGCATATTTGGAGAAGATGCATTGCAAGTAGAGTAACAAACGGCACACAACTTTCATTTCTGTTTTAGAACTTGTACATCATTGCTCACTGTACACTGCTGCCAAAATACATACACAACACCAAAATGTTCAAATTCTAAAGTATAAGCGGTTCTCATTAAATTACTACTAATAATGCCAAAACCTAACTATAGTGCCACCACGAAAGTGAGAGAGGAAAATTGCTCTAAAATAGAATGGGACTACAATCGTGAATAATTGACAAGACATGTATTAAATAACTATTGCATTGTACTATATACGTATTACCTTTGCAATGTGTACTTTAAGTAGAAAGTAAAACTTTATTCTGATCTTAAAAAATCGGTTAACATAGTCCAAGATATTAAATGCATTTGTCCTCTCTGCCACGTCTAGGTGGTACCAAAATTCCAGAATTTATTTGATATCGCTGGACGAATTTCATGAACGCGTCCAATAGAGATTGATTAGAATCTCATGAAGGCCACCCTCAAGGAAGGCTTTATGTGAAAATATTTTGAGGCAGAATGATAGGGCCCATAAATAGACGTCCGATGTAATCTTTGTATCGATATATTTAAGGTAGTATATATTAGCATATATGTCCTAATCATCTCAGCAAATTTCATAAAAGAATTTTATTTTCTAGGTGGAATTACTTACTTAAAGCTTTTAAAGATTTGTTAATATCAACATTCTCAATGTAGGGTTTCACCTAATGCAAATTGTTAATGTGATCGGTCCTTTCTTTACATTAGCGTACCATATAATACCCTTACGGGGTTTGTTGTAGCTACCATATTTGCAGCCTCCAATTTTCAATGGATTCCGTCAACACTTTATCTATTGCTGAAATATATAGGTCCCTAACTAGGAACACTCAAACAGATGTTGAAATCAGCATTCTTGAAGTGATAGTTTAGATAATTGACAAAATCGGTCTTCTCTGTACCAATATTATGTAGATAGCACCCATAAGGACACTCCAATTCCTCTGACTCCACTTTATGAATTTCGTCAATGATTCATATACAAATCCTGAGGAAATACATATAAAAAGTCTCAATGAAGGCAAGCTGTGTCAAAACTGTTGAATAGGGGATATTAATTATTATAGGGATGTTTAAATTAATTTTCATATGTGCTTTGTAATGTAATATTGAGCTTCTGAATTCCTGTAAACTATTTTCACTCTTTGGAACAGATCACTATTTTGAAAATGCAAACAATATGTTTAAATCTAGATGCTTTCAAGAGTTGCATAGCCAATTATTTTGAAACAACCTGTTCACTCAGTAGGGGCTTAACGTAGGCGATACCTATATTAAATGCTCTCCTAGGTTTTCAATTGCGCTCAAATCAGAGCATTCTGCGATGTCCTAAGACATTTCATTTTCAGAGTGTGAAGTTATATTACTAGTTAAATTATTTGTCATTAACCCAAATTTCAAGTCATAATTATAGATTCGAATATATGCTGACCTTAAATTTAAACTATACCAATGTTATGTCATTTAAATCTGGAATTGTAATCCAATAGCTGTCGTTTCCTTTCAAGGCGACCAGGCATTGCATATCTCAATATTAACGGACTGTTTACAGCAGGGTCCAGCTCGCAATTATTTTACTATATTGTTTGTCACTTCATAGGTCTTCACTTTGTCGAAATTCTAATATATCATATGTTAATTTAAAGTAACTACAGAGCTGAATTCGCGGTGAAGATCGTGTCATTGATAAGAGGCATATTTTGAGAAGAAGGATTGTGAGCAGTGTAACAAAAAGCTCACAAATTTCATTTCTGGATTGGGACGGTGCATCATTGCTCACTCTGCCAAAACACATACACAACACCACAATGTTCAAATTCTAAAGTATAAGTGGTTCTCATTAAATTACTACTAATAATGCCAAAACCTAACTCTAGCACCACCACGAAAGTGAGAGAGGAAGATTGCTCTAAAATAGAATGGGACTAAAATCGGGAATAATTGACAAGACATTTTTACACATGTACCTCTCCAATAAACAACTATTGCACTGTACTATATACGTATTGCTTTTGCAATGTACACTACTAGCAGAAAGAAAAACTTATTTCTGATATTATAAAATCAATTACGACAATACTTCGATATTGGCGAAAGTTCATCTATATCTCGATAATTATGTAATATATGATCATAAAGAAAAGCCATATAAAAGAATCGCCTTGTTTAGCTGGTATATGTGAGTGTTTTTTTCCTGTTTGATTTTGTGTTGTTTGGGTTTTGATGTTGTTGCTGCTGTTGTTTTGTTTTTGTGTGTTTCTTTCCTTGATTTTAATAATCAGTTTGTGTTGGTCAGAAACGAGTTTGTCCATCTGTGTTGGACACATGAAATCATTAGCCACTAAAGTACATAACAATTCATATGTTTATAATAATTTTAGAACTAAATTTATCAAATGTTTACAATTTGCTGAATTCTTCAAACTCCTATTTATCTATAGTAAAAAAGATGCCACGGTCAAAATTTGCTACGCTTTCTGGTGATAGGAGAGTTTAAAGTGTGAATGTCAGTTGGGCGGCATTGACGAGCATTTTATGCAGATGTTTGAGTGAATGTTCTTGTCTATATGTGAACTTCATGGACAAGTATATCAAATTAGATACTTCGTTTGTTATATATCCTGTCATATGTGATCAATATCAATCATAAGAACTGTATTAAAGGATTAGACAAATGAAACGTTTGTCTCAACAGTCGTGTTCACTACAAATTAATCTCCATCCAATAAGTTAATAATTTATTAGTTTCACATGTAGCGTGCATTCGCAGCGTTATGAAAAGCCAAACAAACCATCACACATACAAATATATATATATATATATATATATATATATATATATATATATATATATATATATATATATATATATAATTGTTTATGCCATATATATTGCCTGTTTTCACTTTTATAGGTTCTGTAATGGTCACATAATTTTCAGTAAGTTAGTTTCATAAGTCAGTACTTGATACCTTTAATATAAGAAAAAGTCCTATATTCGTTTTGGTGTGTCTTTGAATTGTAGACCAAATGTAAGTGCGATTTACAAAATTGGTGGGTTCTATATGAGTTACGTTTAATGTAAACTTTAAAAATATATGGAAAGCTCTTCTAAATTTAAAAATCCCACAGAAAACTCTAATACACACTACGTAACTTATATTACAATAATTTTTCAAATATGTTCAATATAACATCACACAAACGTGTTCCTGACGCCATGTGCCCTACGAAAAGGTCGTTTTGGTCGAAGTAAGAATCGTTTCCTCAATTTGTAATACAGTAACAATAAATTATATTTTCACGCAATAAAGGTGTTCAATAAATACTATAGTATTGTCTCGCTTTTGGATGGAGAACACTTGGAAACAAGAGAAAATATAAATCTATTAGTGTTCATTGTAGCATTCATATCTTTAATGATCATTCCATTTTTCCTATTTGTGCTGAATATTTTCTATTTTTTAACGATGTTGTTCATTTGAGTCTTCTCGACACCAACATTTTCGACAACGATCCTCGAACTCTGTCCTTTAAGCTTTGTCGAATTACTTTCACCAATTCTTCCTAATTTAGAAGTTTATTCTTCTTTCCTGAGTGTTTAACCATTTGCAGCATATTTTACTTCTATCTTGACTGCTTTTAAAAGTTTTCATACGTAAACGGACTATCATGTGTTAATAATAGAAGTGATATTGTCACGTGATTTGTTGTAAATGGTTTGCTGCCATGTCGAGGTTACGTTGCATTTATCTCTTCTGCAGAAGTGGAAAGGACTATCGTACCATTTTTCCGTGACGCAGATTTGTGCTGAACAATTAGGCGCATCACGGCTGTGAGCTTTTCGTAATCTTGATAAAAAACGTCACTAGCAATAGCCGCCTTATTAACCTCAGCATCTCAGGCTATCTCAGGTAATCTTTCAAAGTTTTTTTGCGTTAATTTGTGCTCATCAATGATTTACTTCTTGTCTGTTCGCTATTGTAATAGCTTTTGAGAGTAACCATAGCTACAACTCTCAAAATAACACAAGCTGACATCTGAGGATGAAAACGCAGTCGGGATACAAATATTTCATGCTTCGTTGTAGTATTCAATTTTTGAATGGCATGTTTTAAAACATGTTGCCGCTTGAGAGTGTTCATTTTATATATTTACCCTAATAAAAAGCTGGAGGACGCTAGGCGTGGGGTTGTGGCTCAAGAGCGAGACCATTCCACTTCATTCATTATAACAAACCTATTCATATCAAGTGGTATAATCGGGATATTGAACATTTCAAGATGTATATTGATAAGTGTCCATAGTGCAAAAAGTAAACATAACATGTGTTAGCGAGCAGATAAAACTTTCACTTGAATATATCCTTGTGCATATCACTTGATTGAATCCCTATGCGTTTTCCACTTGTTAATCAGTACTGGAAACTGGTTCCTTCTCTTAAGTGTACCTATAGTTTATAGTGATAAGCCGCAGTTTGCATACATGAATTTACTTTGACTGTCAAACTGCCCAGCAAATTATTTAAATCCCCGTGGTCCTGAAACCCGAAACAAACTAAATTTAAACCTTATGAAAGGCATATAAGGTCCACTCACAATTGCCAGAGCATTTTTGGAGGACAATTCTTAAGTATTAGCTCTTCTGCCCGTTAATATTATAGACGAGTGGACTAGTCTGTCGTCCTTCTCTTGGCACATATTTGTTATCGCTGCTCCCATTAACCACTTAAGTGACTGGCAAGAACCTTAATACACACATTGATCCTTAGGTCTAGTTGGTGAGAAATATAAACGATGCAACATAGGCATCTTTATGGTAGCCACTTTAAAATCTTGTTATAGATATATCTCCTGAATTTATGATCATATATTTATGGCTTTTTGTACTAAAAGACATCATGCGTACCTTCTAGCTAATCTTAAATGAGACTGGTATACATCTGTAACCCGGGTAGTCTACATCGCAGCCAGCTTGAAACAATTGTTATCGGTTCTCCTCAATTATGGAAAGTCAGATAAACATGGGATTTTTTACAAAAAGACTTCTCATAATTTCTAGTTGTTCCTAAATGAAAATTGTGCCGATTTGACTTCTTATAGGGAAACCACAGAAGCTATCTAAATAAAATTATAGCTTTGCATCTTAAATGGATGGTCATAACAACATAGTATCTTCATTAGATGAAGCATACTAATCTTGTTGATCCTAAATAAAAATGCAAATTTTGGGTTTATGTGACCGCCAAAGCAGCAATCTTTGAAACACATTTTAACCAATAACTCATGTTATATGGCTATATTTGACAGAATGATCAATGACTCAGAGATTTGTCTAAAAATGTTTCTAAGCAACCGTCCAATATGATCTTAATTGTTAAAACATAACAATTTTAAATCACATCTTTTCACAACCACAGCATTAAACCAAATGCAACAATTATCAACTGGTTATGATGCCCTTATACATGTTTTTATTCTATGGCCACATTTTACTAAAGGCATACAAACCTTTTAATGAATTCTTCTCCAAACCTGTTTAGAAGAATTGTCAGTTCTCTTATTACAGCACGAAACAACCTGTTAAGCGAACTATTGACATTCGCTGTTTTGGGGTACGTAGAGTCTCTCTCTCTCTCTCTCTGTCTGTCTGTCTGTCTGTCTGTCTGTCTCTCTCTGTCTCTCTCTATATATATCTTTACAGAAGAATGACAATAATTTAGTGGTTTTAGAATATATGATGCATATACATTTATGTCGATTGCAAAATCATGCATTCTGAATGGATTCCAACAGTTGTTACATAGCTCTACAGCTGATAGATCGCTTTCGCAAAAAATGTCTCTATCTTAGATAGCTTTATTTGTCCTCTCTTTAAAAGAAACCAAACACGTATGAGTTTCCATAGATTTTGAAATAAGACATGTGTGTATGTACAGATATCATAGCTGAATTACATTGTTTTGGTATCATTGATTGCGGTTGATTGAGGACCACTGTGGTTGTTCGAAATGATGACTACCTATTTATGCATGTCAAACGTTGAATCGGCTAATCCTGTCTGGTCATCCATCTCTCTTTCCATTCATTAATATGGCTAAGTGTTGTAGTTCACAGTTACTGGGATTTAATAATCCTGTCCGGTGAAACCAAATGTCTATGCATATGACATTACTTGATCTACTTGATCAGTCTAATTTAAAATCCGACATAAGTAGATATCTATTTTATTCAAACTGTCTTGATGATATATGCAGCATTCGCTCCTTGTACAGGATCACATACAGAGAGACAGCGACGTAAATACACAATGACACAAACAGGCGGTATGAGCCAAACAATATATCTCTGAATCTGATTGGTCTGGTGCATTAGAGGAATAAAGATCAAAATCATTTGCTTCTAAGCTATAATATGATCAAAAATTTGGATTTATTTGAAAGAGAAGATTGATTGGAATGACAGCTTTATTTGAATACAGTGTGATATATTACGATAATGTGATCATGTAAAATCGGTTGACGTATAATGAAATAGTTCACTTTTTTCCTAGAGAATATATAAATACTTAAACTTACTTTTTAGGCAGGCTGAAGTGTAGATAAGTCTAACAAACATGTTTGGGTTTGTTGTTATTTCTTTTGTTTCAAATTTAAAATATTTTCATGAGCATTTTTGGGACAATCTTGTAAAATCTAAATCGTTTTTCCTTTACCAGAGTAGGCAATTATTTTGTGATAAAATTTAAGCAAGAGTTGTAGTTATATCTCTTATCAAAAACCAAACGCTAACAATTATGCTTATAGCCATGTCTGCATCTTCCAGCCTTAATGCACAAATGGATACTTCTGCAAAGTCAAAACCCGTTTGCAACTTAGTATTTTTCAACGTCAAATATTTTTGAAATAATTAACTACTTAGTTGGACTGAATAATAATAATAATACTAAGAGTTTTGTTGAAAACATGTATCGATCGTAGCGATACGAAGAGATTATAGATTAATTTCATTTTAATCTGGAAACCAAGGTTGCCAAGTTGTCTAAAGAGTTCGCCTTTCGATCATTCTCATCTCATATTTCCGACTCGGCCATTGTGGTAAGTCAGAAGGCTGCCAGTAGCTTCCTGTCCGTTAGTGATTTGTATAGGGTATTTTTCCGGGTTTATCTCCTCCAGTTATACTGGCCGACATATATAGCCTGTCTTGCGATGAGAATGGAGTTAAATCCCTAACAAAATCATCCGTATAACCTGTATTCATAATGATAATATCACCCAGTGTATAATGCACATGTGGTGTCTTAAAATTGGTAATCTCTCAACTGATAAATGCCCCAGAAAATAACACAATTTATAGACAGAAACATTGATAGTACACGTGTATTTTATTTAAAGTATAAATATTACCTTACTTACACTAGGGATAAATGTTTTGACCAAAATAATTTTCAAAGAGATTTGAATAAATGAGATGCATCTTCCTGGTTGGTCATTGAGGTTTTGTAGAATGCAAAGGTTCAAATTTATGAGCAAATTGTATTATTTTTATTTGCCTGTTACTAATTAATATTAAGATACATTCACTGCTATTTTTCAATATGTGCAGTAATAAATGCACGTTTCACCTTCGTTGGTGCTTCCGGCCTGGCCTCCAACCGAACAACTTGCGGATACTGGTGCATTGGTTGTCTGTACCTAACCCGTTAACGATACGTAGGTTCTTTTCCAAAGCCGCACCGATCTTTAAATCTGATCTTCACCCACCGTCTCTTCCAATTTCTCAAAATGACTGCTAACTGACCAGCTGAGATTAGTAGAACCTCCTCCCAGTAGAATGCTAATTGAAATACATATTCTCCAACTTAAAAAGATTAAAGAAATTATGCTTTTCGTTAAGTTTTAATATATGCATGTCCAAATATACAGGGAAGTATTCCACATATACTGCAGTAAGCTCTGTAATCTATCATTTAACTTTTTCAAATAACTCTATCAATTTTTTTATCAAACAACATATTTGACATTTCAAATCCTGATTTTTGACCTATGTTTTCACAATAGTCAATTTCCATCTATAACAATAGTTGGGCTTAATTTGTAATAATCCGCTATGGCGATTTTCTTCTTACTGTAATAAATTTCAGCATCCCGTTACCAAATGAATCTAGAAAATAAAGAGTAGATCTTTTAATTAGTACTGAAAAACATTCATACAAAATTCCTTAAAAACAGTAGTACTCCATTAATTTACTTAGACTTTAGTACTAATATTATACTCTAACTCATTTTCTTCTTTACTTTGTAAGGGCCATATAATCTTAATTGCAGAAAATTGTTCAGAATACGCAAGAGAAAATGAACTTTATTACAGCACTCAAAAATTCTCTCTATTACGCATTGGTGAAACAATAGGTTCACTTTTAACTTGAACTACTGAATGCCAGAATCAAGTGTAACAAGCTGGAACACACCAAACTAACTTCTGACCTTTCACCAAATTGATCAAACTTGATAAGGCCAAATTGAGCAAAATTCCACAAAGGAATTACTTTTGAAAATTGACACAAGCTTGATTGTCAACAAATTTTGGTTTTATGGCATAGTCTATGGTAAGGGATCAATACAATCAATGACTACTCTATTGAATGGTTTGCTTGTCAAATCTAGGAATTGGTTTCAAAATGAGCTTTAGGAATCTTTTGATTTTTGGCCAATATAATTGAGTCCAGTTCTTGTGATTTTACTGATCCCCAAATGACCAGCCAATGAAGTTTCATGGGCCAAACAAAGTATTTCCTGTCTGTAAGGTATCGGAACCAGAATTTCATACTTTACTGACACATTGTCACTAGCAGGTACCCCGGGAGGTCGCCATTTTCTCATAAGAACTCCATTTTTAATGAAGTAACAGACACGTACTTCAATTGCTTCAGTTTCACTGACGGCCCGCTGAAATAAACAGGAGATCTCAGGATATTTCTCCTGTTCACCGACAAGTGATTGTCGTTTATCACCCTGATCCGATAAAAGAGAATGAGTATTCCAAAGAGGATCACTATGATCAGTACCTATTGACTGATCCAAATTAGCATTGAAAGTGACCTCATCAAAAACCTGAACAATACATGTGACAGCTAACGGAACACAGTCCATTTCAAAATCATTCTCAAGAGCTTCCTTTGCCAAAGCTCTGGTAACATCGCAAGCTGAACATAAATCAGGGATTTCTTTTTCAATAGGATCAACTTTCTGATCCAAAGAAGGCTTGTCAATTACAAGTGGATCAACCACAAACCTGTCTCCAGCTATGTCATTGCCTAGCAACAAATGAACGCCCTCAACGGATAGAGTATACACTTCACCGACGGTTAAAGGT
This sequence comes from Potamilus streckersoni, assembly GCA_016746295.1. NCBI lineage: Eukaryota > Metazoa > Mollusca > Bivalvia > Unionida > Unionidae > Potamilus > Potamilus streckersoni. The sequence goes on along the minus strand of JAEAOA010001886.1, from coordinate 1,058,857 downwards.
TCTGAAACTAAGTCTGATGACAAATTAACAGAATGGAGAGGAACATTAACAAAGGTGCACTCTACTCCCTGAATGAGAACACTCATTAGAACAGGACTTCTCAGAAGGCAAATCACCTGAAACTAAAAGACTCAGAAGTTCCTGTATCACTTAACATTTTAATAGGGATAAGATTGACCGAATCACCCAAGAGAGATAGAGAACCCTTCGACATGAATGGGTTAAATTTACCCAAAACACAATCAGACTGAGGTTTATCAAACCCAACAAATATATTGTTTCCAATACATGACCTTGACTTTGACTTCTTAGAATTAAGAGCATTTGGGATATGTCTATCTTGATTCTGGTGCCTATATTTCAATTTGAAGCATTCAGAAATTACGTTTCCTTTTTTTCTTACAATAAGTACACGTAGTTAAAGACAAGGATTTTGAATCAAGTCTCTCAGAGGCTTGATTTTTAGAATTTGTGCCAGATTGATTTCTACTGAGAGTCGTATTTGTTTGAAACACATGTCTATCAGTAGACTGATGAGTGAAAGATTTGTTTACAGCGGTAACCTTATGAGTTAAGGAACACTTATCAGCAGCCATAGTAGCATTTTCCAAGGTCTTGACCTCATGATCTTCAAGGTGATTTTTGATATCACTAGGAATACAGTTTTTAAACTCTTCGAGTAATACCAGTTGTTCAAGTCTTTCATAATCATGTTCAATTTTCTCAGACACCATCTCTTGAATAACTGTTCCTTTTCCCTAGCAAATTCATCATAAGTTTAATTTCTTTTTTGTGCCTTCTGAACATTTGTCTATTAGCCTCCTTTCAAGATGCATTCCTTAACCAAATCGTAATTTTGAACTTTGTTCTACTAACATAGATGTATAGATATTTCTGGCCTTGCCATGAAGTACACTATGCAATAATTTAGTCCAATACTCTTTTGGCCGTTTTAAATTCTCAAATATTTTCTCAAACATTATACAATATTTGTCTACTTCCTTTTCACAAAAAGGGGGAACTAATTTTATATTTACTAAAATGTTAAAATTTAAATTTGCATGAGATGTAGAATCATGCCTGTCACTTGCCAGATCAAATTCTTTCATTTTAATTTGATATTCTTTTTCATCCCTTTCTTTTTGCATCTGTCTCTCTTTCTTGTTTTATTCTCTTTGTATTTGTCTTTCTTTTTCCTCTTTTTGTCTTTGTTTTTCCCTGTTTGAAATTGTAATCTCATTTCTTCTTTTTGTAATTCTATTTGCCTATCCTTTTCTTTTGCATCCAAATGTATTCTCATTTGTTCTTTTGGTAATTCAATTTGCCTTTATTTTTCTTTTTATTCTTTTTCTAATTGTATTCTCTGAAACTCAAATTTATATGTCACCTTTAGTTCTGCAATTTTAACGTCAGCATCGGTTAAAGTCTTACTGACAGATGCCAAAACACTTTTGTCCAAGATATTCTTCTCAACCAAATGTTGAGTTATAATTTTTTTGATTTCTTGTTTATGTAAAGGTTTTGCTTCAGATAGTTCATACTTTCTGGCAAGTTCAAGCAAATCATCCTTCCTAAAACTCTCCAAGTGTTCTTTGGATGGAGTAAAAAGAAAGCTCTTCACTCTTGACATTTTTTAAGACAGCCTCCTGTTTTTACTAAAACTTCGAATAAAGTGAACTAGGGGAATTTAAATTTCAAATTTTAGTCAATTTCAAATATCTCAAATGACGAGCGACCATTTCTTTTATTTTACATATCGGCTCGTTCAACGTAACATAAAAGAGAGTCAAGAAAACATGCTTTGTAAATTTAAAAAATAATTTATTTTCCTAAAAAACATAAAAATATAATATGTTAAACAAGACTTACGGCTTTACTGAAATGATCTAAAATGTTTGTTCAAAATATAAACATAAGTCCTGTAAAAAGTTCTAAAAACAGTCTGAAGTGTCTGAAGTTCCGGTCCAAAATGGCGGATGACCACGTCAGAAGAAGGATAACAGAAAATTCCAGAATTTATACATTACTGATTTGGACAAAGACATTTTTCCTAAATTATTCTAAATTTAAATGGAACTACAAAAACTGTGCTTTATTGTGCTGGTCTCCAGGAAAACAATTATTCATGAAAACGAAGTACAAATATCACCTCTAACAAGACATACGAACAGACAACTTCTTCTAGCACAAAAATACCTTTTTTAAGGTAATAGAAGTTGTATAACTGACTTTACGACTCTACGAGGTGTATGACTCGACTACGACTAACTGTCCGTGACTGTGCATGTCTTACAAAAATCTCAAACATATAAATGAAGCTAATACGTTGTTTGGATTTCACGCGCAATAGGACGCATGCAAATTCGTAATACTTTAGGACATTAGGAAAGCTTGACCCAGTATCAGACAATCGTTTTCTTAGCTCTTCCCGAATGTTTATTTGTAATGAATTTGTTATCATACACAACACGTGCTCACATGAGTCACATATACGACTCAAATAAACACTGCTTTTTAAAAACGTATTAGACTGATATCAATATAATTATATTAATAATGATATTAATGAAATAAAAATGGAAAAAAAATGATTCATACAAAATTCATCTTTAACACACACATACTTTGACTACAGGGTCGTAACAATAACTGGTCGTAGGCTATAGCTACATACCTACCAACCAGTGGTGTGGAAACCGTGTGGCAGCATAAGTGCATGTCGTCTTTGCCATTTTCTTCAGCTGTTTTGTGTATGATTCATTTCAAAAAGAAAATAAAGGCAAATAAGTCTTTATAATCTTCATAATATAATGTTTCCTTAGTTATATTAGCTATTCACCGTTAAATGTCTCTGCAAGCATGTTAGGTAATCCTTTGCTATCGTATAGCGTTGATTTCCAGCGTGACTGTAGCATGATAACATATTTGAGACGCTCACATTGTCCATGTATTTTAAATATTGTAACCGACGCAGTTTTGAGCTACAGCAGTACAGAATGGGTAAATCAATATGAAGTACTACATGATTAGAACATTAATGCTGCCACTGTGCTGGTCGTCGAAGCCCGTTCGTTTGTAGCTTTTAATCCCAGCAAAGTTATAACAAATAGTGTATTGATAGGACACAGGTAATGGTAACTGTGGTTGTTGTATTGGTTATAAATTATATTGCATAGCCGCACGTTCATTCCGGCATGAATGGAGCATAATTTAATTAGAAACACACTGGAGTTATTTTGTGCTCATTTTTTTTCTCCGTTAACTTTATATTGTCAGAATCGTGCAATATTTCACGATATTGATATCACTAGCTCTCAATTCATACTGCATTCACGTGAATAAAAGAACTACTTTTATTGTGAACAATTTATTTCTCATTGAACTAAAGCAGATGTTTAATATACTGCCACATACCACTAGCGTGGCACATTTTGTTAACTTTTTTGATACGTTTTAGATTTAGGCTAGCTATAGACGCAGACAGAGTCCTTACAAATGACATGAAAGTGACAAGCAAAAACTATCTTTAGCTGGTAATAAGAATGGCAAAAATATGCCTACAGTTTTACATCTTGAATTTCCTCAAAATATACTTTCTTAGGTTTGCAATTCCGAACTACATGAGCCATGGGTTCGCAAGATTGAATACACATTTCCCAATTGTACTCTAAATTCTAGTATACTCCAATTGCAAGTATATCCTCCTTACTGCACTCAAAATGAAATAAACATAACAATCCATGATGCCTTTACAATAATTGCAAATAAAAGACTTAATATTTTCCCACATTATGTTTCAAACATTCAATGACAGAACAGAACACACTTGCAGATGTCAACATGCCAAAATGGAGAACCTCGCTGCTTCAATTCGATGTATATTTCATGTGGAACTGGCACAGACGCAACTGACTGAAATACGATGTACTTCATGTAGATAAATCCAGTCCACATAATCAGGCAATTTCGTCGAATAAAAAATCCCAAAATGCATTCATTCCAGATAAAATGGAAAAGTTGTTACAATAAGCATACATTCACAATGTGACTCCAAATTTATATGTTAAGTACACCGAAATACCATGTTCTTTTGAAGCTTATGTCTAGCTTGCGACCAAGTTCAAATTTATTTGGGCTGAGTTCACATGTGCTATGACATTATTATTGTGTGCTTACGAATGTATGCATGCGTTTTTAGTTTGGAATAAGGCATACATTCAGTTATTTTGCTTCAATAGTGTATTTATGTTATAAAATTAAGCCTCTGATCGAATAAGAAATTAGCATATAAAGAATGTTACTGCATTTGTATGGAAAAATATGAACTCGATTTGCCTGATAATAAGGATGAATATACTGCACCCGTTCATATTTGCACATACAAAATGAAGTAACATATAATTATTACAGACCAATTTAAAGGAAAATATTTTCTAACTTTATAGCAGCACTAATGTGAGCATACTGAAAACATACTTACGTTTTGTGTTGCAAACAAACTGTCTTTGTACCAGAAATATACATCAATATCAATTCATTAAAGATTCAACATGAAAAGATTCCAAGTGGGGAATTTGGTTACGGTATACAAGATAGTGATCGCTTGCCAATACATTCATGAATTAATGTACCCAGAATGAAATGGCTCCGGTAAGGTGGAAATTGAACAAAGGCAGATATAGAAACTTTCCAACCCCACTGCGAATCAAATTTGAAACTTGACAATTTCAACACCATAGTGAAATGGGGTCAATATGGTCTTCTGCTTTTACTCTCCTTGGGCGCGTCGGACGGCAAAAAACGAGTTGAGAGTGTCGTGTAAACGTTTTTATATCAGATCAACCCCCGCGCTAGCTGGTTCGTGCATGTGTATACGTAGCCGCATATCAAACAATTCTGAAAGTTATATCAGCCCTGACTACATATTACGCTGATTGAATGTAGCCACTTGTATTACTGATCATAGTGCAAACGTTTGATAAAATACATGTGCTAAAACAAGCTTTTTTGTTACTCTACATCGTTGACATAAACTTATCAAAGAAATTGATTCTTCTCTGTCTGAGAACAATATAGACTTGGAACACTTAGCTATACATGCCTGAATTGCTGTCAACACTTCGAGCTGAAGTGTAACAACTATAGTAGAAACGATTTACAAATCGAAGACGTAATAAGTCGCAAAAAAAACGTGATTGAGAGAAACTTAAGAACTATAATGACTGTTTTACAACAAAACAATTACCTGATAATAATAGTAATTTTAATTATATTTTTTGCTTGATTACATCAAGTTGGTTATTTATTTGCCTCTAATGTGTTTACTGTATTTTGTGTGTGCGTTAAAGCTGTTCAGCTTGTCCAACATAGCGACGCATTTACATGCTGTTATTGTGGATTCATTGGCTTTCGAATAGTTTTTTTGTGTCTTACATATGCTACTTTTCGGCTCTACTTTCCGCAGAATGACGACTTGTTACTGTATGACGTCTCCTTAATAATATATTTCTATCCAATAGTAATTGCTCCGGCGATAATAGATACAGCTCCGGCGACTGTTTAAACAGGAAACACTCCGACTGTCATGGTGGTACTGTTCCAATTACAGTAAGCCATACTATGTGGCTAAATGTATACGTATGTAACGTCGATTATTTTTTAGCGTTTATAGAGCTGTATTAGTGTGTTTATCAATTTCCATTCGCATTTGCGTCGCTGCAGGGTTGATTTTATTGCGTCGATACTGCTGTTTGTTTATCATTTTCTAACGCCATCATTTTAATTATTGTTCTCTAATCGGATTGCCATGACATTCTTCGCGCTATCACGCAGTTACTTACAAAAGCTCAGTACAGTAAACATATTCTGAAGCATATTTTTTATCCAGAAATAATTTATAAAAGGATATAATCAAACTACTTCCTCTCTCCTGTCATATCAGCGTTCTTTTCCAGTTTTAATAGCCCTCCATCTAACCCAACAGTGGCGCACCCGCTGTGCTTCAGTGCCATTGATTTCAGTTTGCCATGAAAACTTTCATTTCTGTAGCAATCTCCGTTTGGATGAACAAACGGATCAAATTTACCTCCTCGATCAAAAGCACATCGGATAATCCAGACAGATGTTCACTAACGATGTATTTTGGCTCATGGTGTAATATTAAAATAAAACTTAAGGAATTCCGGATAATAAGACATTACCTTTCGTGTCGCCGCTTCGAATGCAACTAGGCGCAAAAGTCTTTGCTCAAAGTTCATTTGATAGTATTAATGGTTTCAATGTCCGCTTGTAAGCCGCATTTTACTCCATTCAACGTTCTTACATGCGACCCAAACCTTGTCTCCAGAGCAGCTAGTGGAGGAGTCACTAGATTGTCATTAACCAGGGTTACATATTTATTAACTTTGTGGCTTACATAAACTACACCATTGACTGGTTTGTCCGGGTTTTCTCTGATTTTACAAAATCTACTTTCTTAAACTCTCGAGGACGGAGTTCACCAACTTCATCACAAACTTTTATGATTTCATACTTGGTTAATTCAAAATCAGTTTGTAACTTTTCAATTTCATTATAAATAGTTTACTTTATGAGGGATTTCATAAATTTATGGTCTTCTTCAGCTATTTTCTTTAATTAAAGTACTGACAGGTTCAAAGTTTTAGAACTAAGGAGTCTATTTTCATTCCGAGTACTACGTCTACACGTGAAAAAGCAAGAATTGTCAGATGTATCATGTATTTAAAGCAAAAAGATCTAAAATATAAGTTTAAAGAGATAATTTTTAAATAAATTTAGTGAAAATGCCGCTTGTTTAATTTGCCTCTAGAGTTCTCTGATCTTGCAAAAAAATTAAAAAGCTATCTTTAAAATATAAAATTCATATAAAGTAACCTGACAATCTAATATGTCCAGAACCGCTCCGGTGGCCTAGTGGTTAGAGTGTCAGCCTCGGATGCTGGAGTTCGCGGGAATGAGTTGTGGTTCTGACACATTCCCTATACAGAACATTCTTCCTAATACGATGTAATACTGCTGGTTTTTGACCAATGACCACAACATTTGATCTTACTAAAAGAAATGTCTTTCTAATTCATAATGTCTATCACAGCTTTTAAGGAAGAACTGAAGATATGTTAATACACGATTAATAAAAACATTTACAACGACAGTGTGTAATATGTATTTTACAGCATTTCCTTCTACATAATATTACACTGAGACCCGCCCTCACATGACCTGACAGGTCTGAGTCTAGCATCTTCATTCCATTCTTGACTTCGTATCAACAGTTTAAAATCTGATCTTCTGCCGTTTTAATTCTCGGCATGTCTAAATCTACCCTGTTTTCTGATGCATGCATGTTATATACACTGGAAGTATATGGTCTACACTGTTAGCAATGAAAGCGATTCGTCGTACAGATGAGAGAGCCTTACAGCATGCTGTTCCAACAATATCGAGTCCTAATAGTGAATTAAAACGCAATATAATTATTTGACGACATAAATTCCCCATTATAACTGGATTAGTCGCAATGAAGTATAATTTAAGTAGAAAATATTTCAAGTAATAATGCTAAGAAGAAAATTCAAACATTTATAAAGGATTCATAGCCAAATATCTCGCTAGACGGGAAGTAGCACACTGAGGGGTTAAAACTATGCGACCAGTGTAGATGCACAATTTGATGATTGTTACAAGGATCTAGGCAAGTATTGTCCAACGCTGATTAGAAATCACTTCCTTGTATTAGCTGGATATGAAAACGACCCTGTACAGTATTCAAAGATTAAGAACTTGAATGGGCTACTGTACCCAATATAATAAAGCACTCACATGGAGTTATTTCCCCTTTAATAATACAAATTGGGTTCTGTTCTTAAGTTATATTTTTTGCAGGCCCGGCCTTATGACGAGGCAAACGAGACAACTGTTTTCATGAGCGATGCTGACGGAAATCAATTTGGCAATAAGCAATCTTATAACGATTTTTGGCATTTTTGTTTGGGTAAATGTTTAAGTTGTCAAATTTTATTTCTCTAAATATAAACAAAACAAACGTACCACGCCTTTTTTACGGAATTTAGAATTGACACAAAATGTCATATTTTACAAAAACCATAAAAGACTTATTAGCACAGAACAATGAAAGAATACGAATATTTACTAGATTATTCCATTTTGTTAACCTAATGTCATTTATTTTAAAAATAAGGAAATTTTTCAAGTATCTTCAGATGACATGCATGAGTTTTGTATTAATTGGATATAATTGATTAGGGCTGATTTATATTCCGCGATAAACTGGTAACCCTTATACGTCCATCCATCTCTCTTACCATCCATCCATAAACCAAAATTTGTAGTTGTCTGGCACAAGGGTGAGATATTCATGTTTCGTGAACAAAAATCTTTAGATATATTAATCATTTTATTCTTTAGATCAAACTGATTATAATTGAACAAAATTATATCTAGATTTTACTCCGTCTTGGCGATCTATCCATCGTTCATTTCTTCTACATCAACAAAAAAACACACACACGCCCATCACAATGGAAACCCACATTGAAACAAACTGGTATGAACCAACTAAAATGTATATGAACCTGATTGGTGCCTTACATTAGAGGAATCAAGAGCCTGAAAATGTGCCTCGGAATACTGACATAATTGTTTAGTAATGGAGATAATGATTACGAATTAGTTTTAGCTTTAAAGATAAACTTGTTCACTAAAATTGGTTTGTTGGACTTAGTCTAATATAATATAAAATTCTTTTTATGGGAAATATAACAAAAATGTTATGATTAAATATTTTTTTTTTATTACATACAGAATAAAAATAATATAAATTACCGACATTTTGCATGCAGCAGTGAAGGTGACTGTAGTGTGTTTGTGTGTGTGTGTGTGTGTGAACGTGTATATGTCTGTGTGTGCGTATTTGTGTTTTGATTTTGTTGGTTTGTTTTTCTTTAAGTTAAAGATGATGATTTCAGCTTTAATTACGACAGTGTAGTGTTCCATTAAATCGTTTGCTTTAGCAGGGAAGGCAATTATTTTATGACCAAATGGACTTAAAAGCTTTAGTTGTTTCTCTTAGTAAACGTCACATTAACAATATCACTTGCAATCATATAAGTGGTGACCATTCCTATTGTAGACTTAGATACTTATACAAACCCCAAACTCGTATGTTTCTTAATGTTTTCAAAAAATATTTCTGAAATAATTAAATACTTTGTTTTGCCCTAGAATTGAACTAAGAGTGGTGTTACAAACAATGGCTTGCTACAGCGAGATAAAAATATTATAAAACAATTTCAGTATAACATGTACTTACTACAAGATTATTACCCAGTGAGTGTTGACCAAATGATGTTTTCAAACAAGTGATCTCTTGAGTAAACAAATGGAAGCAAAGAGATGCAAGAATGTATTGTCCCGAAAAGTGATAAGGCACATTTATTTTATATAAAATGTTCATATCACATTCCGTACACTATAGCAGCATATTTGAACCATAAAAGTTGTTCAAGAGATTTGAATAAATATGCCAAAAAGCTTCCCAGATTTTTAGGTCGTTTTCATTTGTACAAATGATGAATTGTGGTCATCGCATATGGTAACTGTTACGGTACAGATTAAATTATTTGCCAAGTTGCTGTTGCATTTGACTAATATATTGATATTAATAACTATAATAATGTCAGTAATACTATCGGCACTTGCATCAATCGAAAGCAATATTTTGAATATATATTTGCAATCAAGAATCAGAATACATAACGAACATACAAAATAGTCGACAATATATACATTGAACGTTCTGAAGTTCAGCTTCATTAAAGCTTGATTTGCCTGTGGTGGATTCCTAAAGTCATCCAGTGGACGTTGCAACACAACTCAAAGTGAGTACTTCAGAACCACACCTGATGAGTTATGTGGTGCCATCCCGTCTTACTCCAATCCTCATACTCTGCTACAATCTGTTAAATTCACTGATACAATGGTCCATCTGTTCCTCAATTTTCTATTTTCCTCTCAAGACTGCCTAATTTATCAATGTGTCTTCTGGATTATTCCATTTTGTTCAGTTTGATGCCTTTTTCATCTGTAAATATTGTTATATATTGTTATTTCTTCTGCTGCATGAGGGCATGTTAACATTTATGTTTTTACAAATCATGTATATTTTTATTTGTAAATATGACTGGTATTGTATGCTGATAATTGATCTTAAGTCTTATTTACCACTTAATTACTATACAATTCGCGCAATATAAATGTTCATGTTTATTGTTAAATATGACTAATTTGCATTTTAATAATCAACGTTAAGTGTCAGTCACTGTTATTTCACACTTTGTAAAATAATAACGGCACCTTTCGCCTAGCTGCCATGGAAATACAAGAAATATCAATACAAACAGAATAGGCTGAATCGCATATGTAGATCATGTATCGGTACTGGATCCACAGATGCTCGGATTAGGACACCACGGTCTTCTCTTTTGTACTCTCCTTGCGTGAGGGGGTCATTTTTATCCATCTTCTGGCACTCTGGGAGTCTGCCATCTATATCGATGCATATATAAAATGTCTTTTTCGCCTTTTTACGTGAAATTAATTATGACTGGAAAAAGTGTACATAGATTCAGATGGGGAAGACAACACAATATGGTCAACACTATGTCGGCGAGTACTGTTGGATACACTCTGACGGAATTAGAAAGTGTGGATGTCTAGTTCCGTATGAGGTATTTTATGTATGTTTCAAGGATGGAACCAGTAATCGAGTGCAAACAAGAAGCCTTCATAGCTTACAAATATTGCCTTAATGAAGGTACACTTGCTGCCATCAGAAGAGACCGAAGGACCACCAAACGCATCGCTAGACAGTCAGCAAACGAATACTGACAGCAATTGTTTGAAGAAATCCAGCACAGTGCCGAGTCAGGAAACATCCAAGGCATTTGCAGGGGTATCAATAAGGCTCTAGGCCATAGGTCAAAGGGGTTGCCCACCCACCTGAAATCTCTGATGGGCGAGAAGATAACAGACCGTGAGCAACTGATGACCAGATGGGTGGAGTATTACTTAGAGCTGTACTCACAAGAAACGTCAGTAAACGATGTGGCGTCCAGCAGCGTACAGTAACTGCCCAGTATGGAGGAGCTAGACAAAATATCTACCTTAGAGGAATTCAGCAAAGCGATTGACTCCATCCCAAATGACAAAGCACCAGGTAGCGATAGCATCCCGCCAGAAGCCATCAAGCATAGGAAACCAACATAGCTACAGCCACTGCATGAGGTACTCTGCCTCTACTGAGAGGAAGGAATAGTGCCCCAAGACTTGCGCGACGCTACCATTGTGACCCTCTACAAAAACAAAGGAGACCGCAGTAACTGTAACAATTACAGCGGAATTTCACTTCTCAGCATCGTTGGCAAAGTATTTGCCCGCATCCTCCTCAACAAGGATGAAGCTGATTACGGACCTCGTGTACCAGGAATCCTAGTGCAGGTTTTGAGCATTCGACAACTCCAATAGAAAAGCAGATACCAATGACAACCACTCTACATGATATTCATTGACCTCACCAAGGCCTTTGACCTAGTCAGCAGAAAGGGCCTATTTTAACTTCTCGGGAAGATCGGCTGCTCCCCAAAACTTCTCAGCACGATAATATCCTTCCATACTGATATGAAGATCACAGTCCTGTATGATTGATCCACACTAGTCTCCTTGGGTGATGCAGGGATACTTGTTGGCACCAACTCTTTTTGGCATCTTCTTCTCCCTGCTACGCTCCCACACTTTCATCACGTGCTCTGATGTCGTTTATCTGCACACCAAATTCGACAGGAGGCTGTTCAACCTGGCACGACAGCGATCGAAAACAAAAGTGAGGCAAGTACTCATAAGGGAGATGCTCTTTGCTGACGACGAGGCTCTTGTATCCCACACTGAGGATGCTCTCTAGAGACTGAGTGACATTATCGCTGGTGCCTGTAAATCAGCAACACTCTTTCGCTTGATGTGGAGATGGAGAGAAAGCGTTGAAAGGCAAACACCATCATGGCCCGACTAACAAAGAGGGTGTAGCAAAAAAGCGCGTTGACAGTGCACACCAAGATTCAAGTCGACCAAGTGAGTGTTCTGAGTACCCTCCTATATGGAAGTGAGACGAGGTGCACCTACATGAGGAAAGATGGTCAACTAAACTCATTTCTCATGCGATGCTTTAACGCATCCTGAAAATCGGTTGCCATGAATACATTCCACACAACGAGATCCTTCAACGTGCAAGTATCCCAATCATATACTTTCTGCTGAGCAAACGCCGTCTTGGATGGCTGAGACACATCCGACTCATGGAGTATGGGAAGCTGTCAAAGAAAATCCTAATTGACCGATTGGCCACTGGCACCAAAAGAATCGGCCAGCTGTCACTCCGCTTCAGGAATGTGTGCAAGAGGAAAATGAAGGAATGCGGTATTTCAACAGACAGCTGTGAACTACAGGCTGAGGATAGTGGCACCTGGAGAATGTCCCAAGGGGACATAAATCACTGATGGGAGAAGATTTAAGCAGTCCGCAGATAAACACGCGAGAAAAAGGAGTTCAGCAGCAAAACAAGCAAATCTGTACTCTTCTCTGTACATATGCTCCAAATACAATAGGGATTGTCACTCGCGCATTGGCATGCACAGCTGTAACAGACGATCACAAAACCCCAGAGATAAACAAAACTATTAATATGTGCAGTATTCGACAATATTAGTAAAAGTGAAAAACCTGTTAATAATGGCAGAAAGTATTATATATCATACACATGAATGTTGAACGAGTTATGGTGAGGTTTATTCTGAGAAACTAGGCAAGGGTTGTATCTTCGTTCAGAATTATGTTGATAGTCTGCCTGATCAAACTAAACTGGATGCTAATTGCATTTTGGCTGGTACTAACAGCTTCTTTTGCTTGCAATGTTTATGAAGATTTCGTTCATCATTGGATAGTTTCTTGTCCTTATCCAGGAAGATCAGTTATTCATTTTCTACGACGATACGATTATTGAGCTCATCAAGCTTTGTGAAGCAATTTAAAAGCTTGACACTCATCGTTTAAAGCGCTACATTGACCCTAAGAATATCTTGCATTAGATGAAAAATAATATAAATAGACAACACCTTTGATCACGATAACCACAAGCGGTCTGGTGGATAACAATTTTATACTGCAAACAACACAAATAATCACTTACAGATGTGTTGAGAGAAAACGATATGATCAAAGCCTGGTGTAGGACATCTCCCTAATACGCCGCTTGTCCTTTGCATTCAACTTCGATACGTCTTGTGTAAATCAACTTGCAAGAATCTATTATATATAACAGGTCATAATTGCAAATGCGTATTAATATAACAGACGCAACTGAAGCTTTCTCTGTACAATGAGCTCATCCACATTATAGTATTACGATCCTGTAGTTTAAGTGTGTGTGTTTGTGTGTGTTTGTGTGTGTTAAGTAATCAATTCTGTATAAATCTTTTTATTTCCTTTTTTCAATAAATGCAATTATTAATAAGAATATATTAGTATCAGTCTAATATGTTGTTAAAACATCGTATTTACTTGAGTCGTAAATGTGGCTCATGTGAGTACGTGCTGTGTATGATGCAAATTCATTACAAGTACACATTCAGGAATAGCTATGAAAATGATTGGCTGATACTTACGCTTCCCTAAGGTCCAGATTTATTGCGAAATCGTACGTATCCTCCATATGCGTGCATTTTAAACGACGTATTATCTTCATTTTCATGCTGAGATATTTTGCAAGACGTTCAGTCATTCACAGAGTCGGAGAGTATTGTAACATGTTAGAGTTACACAACTTCTATTACCTTAATAAAGGTATTTTTGTGCTAGAGGAAGTTGTCTGTTCGTATGTCTACGTAGAACAACATGTATTTTGTTAGAGGAGCTAATTTTACTTCGTTTGTTGGAATAATTAGTTTTTTGGGGAACAACATTACTGATTTGGACAAAGATATTTTCCGAAAATATTCTAAATTGAAACGTAACAATACAAGATGTGCTTTACTGTGCGAATTCTTGATTTTACTGTTAGCCTTCGTATGACGTTGTCATCAGCCATTTTTGACCAGAACTGAACTTCAAACTGTGTTTAGAACTTTTTACAGGTCTTATGTTTATCTTTAGAACAAACAATCTGGATCATTTCCGTAAATCGTAAGTCTTGTGTGGCATAATTACATTGTTTCCATGTTCTCTAGGTAAATAAAATATTTTTGTTAAAATTTACTACGCATGTTGTCTTCACTTTTCTTTGTATTATTTTGAACGATCCGATACGTAACAATATGGACTAGTAATATCAACACCTTTCTAATCTTGTTGAAGCATCATGAAGTGCATAAAAGATGTTTGTTTGGTGAATCTGGTACATACAAGATGTTCGCTTGGTGAACCAGGTTTTAATCATTGAACTGTAGCGGTGTTTGGGGAACTAGTTTTAATATTTTGGCTGGTCAGTTTACTATCTGGTCTGCCTTTCAAACCACGCCCCGACAACAGTTTGTCAGACCTTGGAGGCATCCTCAAGCTTGATCATTTACCTTGTTCAAAATTGAGTTCATTTCTACTTGACCCAAACTACCTTTTAATTGTATTTGGTGTAAATAACAAGTACATTGCTAAATTATTTCCTATTATGTGGGCATTGAATCAGAATTATTATTAATAGAAGCAAATATGTTTATCTGGGTCTAGATCTAGGTTTTTGAACTTTCTTATTTTATTTGACTATATTGTTAGCCGGATCATTCTGATTATTCTAGAAGGTTAGTTTTGTTTAGGTAATTTTTTTTTAGAAAATGCCAGTTGTGACCCGACGTCAAGTAGAAAACTATATTATCCTGTAGCAGAGAGGACATTTTAGTCGTGCTGTAAGATCTGGCACATTGAAGTTGTATTATATGTTGTGTCAAGTTGGGCTGAATTTTATTTCTTCATATTATTGAACTCAAGTGATCATTTTCTCAGGAAATACAAACGTGGTGAAATAAAAATCTTTGATTAAGACATTTACTGCAATTTATAATGAATTCACACCTGGAAGTATATTTTCATGATTCAAGTAAAGAATGTTGACACATCAACACTCAACAAGCTACTAAAGACACACCATCGCCATTATTTTGGATTTATTCAGGACTTCTAACGAATTTTATTGAGGACTTTAAATTACAAAGACTTTTATGTAATTCTAGGTTTAATATGGTATTTCATTCCGAAAGTTCTTCTTTTTTCTTCTCATTTTCATTTTATATTCTAGGAAACTAAATTATTTATTGAATTTTACAAAACTTGTTGCCTTTAACTAGTTTATGTTACGTAGACAAGTATCATCGTCGAATCAATTTTATACAATGGTATCCTTGATGGGGCATAATCAGTGCACTGCTGTTATGGTTTTTGTTATTTGTTTCCAGTTTTTGTTGCACGTGTGATTTTATTGAACACAATTTATGTCTTTAAAGGGATGTATATTATTTTCGTTACATGATATTTGTACATGACTTTCGAGTTTATTCTTAAACCGTTTCTTTATTATAGGATTATATGTAGAAAATGGTGCTAACTCGTCAAAGATACACATCCTGTATCGGTATAAGCTTTCAATTTAGTGAGTCAAACCTATCTATTTGTATGCTGCCTAAACTTCAAGTTTTAACATGTTGCTTTAAGGCGGCATGCATTATTCATTTCAGTTTATTATGCACCCTTGACTGTATCTTGGGTTATATAGTTATAAAAGAAAGCAACATTCGATGAAAGACCAAAAATGACTAGGATTATTATGGACAGTACTCAAGACAAAATTATGTCATGTATAAATTTAGCTAGCCTGTTACTTAATAAAATGTCTGTCTTCTTTTAATTTTGATCTAACAACTTTATAACCGCAGATATTTAGCTAGATGCAAGAAAAGATTCGTAGATAAGTTCCGACCGAATGATTTTTTAAGTGTCAGAATAGTTTATATAAGTGTGCAGGGAGACGTACAAGCAGAAGACGTAGTATAATTAATTACAAGGCAAGTCAGTCTTTATATAATGCAGGCATTATTTCAGCCTATACTTCTTGATAATTGTGCCTGTCAAACACAACTGTCCAGATGTTCTCTCCGCTCGTCATAACAGCTGCGCAGATAGTTATTAAATAATAATGGAACTTTGACTTTTCAACCGGCATTACTGATGCAAAATATCAAGGTAGATTTAGATAAGGGACAAAAATATATAGAAAATGTAATATCTTGAAAACCTAAAAATTGTTGATTTATCTTTGCTTACGGACTGAAATTATTTATGTAGCAGCTTTAAACGAATAGTATCGTTCCTCAATCCCTGTAGTTACGATGTAAACTGAGCAAGCATACCATTTTTGTCAATGTCATATATTAAAATATGTTACGGTTATTAGTGTGCACGAACTATTTCGTGAAATTGAGAGATTTCGTGTATGGTTTTAGAAAAAGTCTTTCAACACGAGTTTAATATTTGTAATATACCTCTTATTGAGGATGGACAAGTATGTGAAAAAGAAGATTCTTACACAGCATTCTTACAACTAAACAATGTTGTGCGCACATATGCTGTCGACGTACTCTATTTCAATGAACTTGCTTAGCCCTTCAAGGCTTAAAACCAGGCTGATTTGCCCACAAATATCGAAATTGATCTGTTTTCTAAAATAAAGTTATTAATACAAATAAAACTTTTTTTATCTGCTGTTCAAAGTTGATCTTTAATTTGGTTTCAAATTGAATCAACACGTGTAAAACATCCCATATTTGTTTCGTTTTTGTCTATTAGACTAGACTGCATAAAGGGATAAAACCACGTGACCTTTACTAAAATTGTGTGTGCACACTGAAACTATATATCTTTTTTTATATGATAGACAATATGTCAATTTTTCTTGCGTAAGGCTTATGATGTAGAAATGCTTTGTTGCCACAACATCACAGAATAAATATGTAATTTGCCAACGTAGATTTCTCAATTATTGTTTTTCTTTTTTTAAAAAAAAGATTACTACATTCTGTTATTCAAAGTTGATCTATTATTTGGTTTCAATTTGAATCAACACGAGTAAACCATTTCATAGTTAACATATGAAGTTAATGCACCTGGACGCATTAGATCACATTTACAGCCTCCAAAGATAAGGCAGAGCAACAACCAAAATGACAGATCAATTTTTCGCAAAAGATCTACTAAAGAGTATTTTAAAGTCAGTATCGATTCCAGAATTTCTTGCATCGTAAATACCTACACTGATATTTACAAAAATTGTAATAATTTTATACAGATTTTTGTTTAGAAATGATACAAGCCAAGAGGTGTGTCACCAATAAAAGATGAAAGAAGCAAAGGCAGATACTCTACTAAAAGACTCAAAAGGATTATAAGCTATTAAAAGAATCAAAGCGAGTGAATCAAATTAAACATCCAAAGGGCGTGACCCTATTAAGGGTCAAACAGAGAAGACCCTATTAAAAGTGGCAAAAGAAAAGAGCGTAGTAATTCACTCACTGATTTAATTCACTCACACTATTAAAGAAGTCAAAATGAGTTGACCTTACTAAAAGTCAAAAGGAATGAATCTAATAAAACATCCAAAAGGCGTGACCATATTAAAAGAGTCAAAAGCACTGTACCCTATTAAAAGAGTCAAAATGAGTGGACCCTATTAAAAGTGTCAAAAGGGGTGAACGTAGCAATTGACTCTCTGATTTCAACCACTCACTCAATTAAGAGAGCCAAAAGGAGATAACCATATTATAAGAGTCAAAAGGAATGAATTTAATAAAAGATCCAAAAGGCGTGACACTATTAAAATAGTTAAAAGGAGTTGAAACTATTTAAAGTGTCAGAAGGAGTGACCTTAGCAATTCACTTAATGATTACACTCACTCACTCACCCCATTAAAAAAGTCAAAAGGTGTGATCGTAGCAATTCACTCACTGATTTCACCCACTATTTCACACCTTTTAAAGGACCCACAGGAGTGACCGTAGGAATTCTTTTACTGAAACGTAAGTTATGTGTAGTAGCAAACCTTTCTTAGTTTAACAGCTTCATTCATCTTCTAGTATTGTCCTGCACTTTTAATATGATCGATAATCATAAATGCATAATGTCAAGTTTATATTTTACTAGACATCTTAATCTTGAGCTTGCAATTTTCCAGGTGAACTACCCTTTATCTACGGCTCCTTAGCAAATAAATCGCGTGCATATTACGTGTTATGATTACATAATGACATTATATCTATACATATGGTACGTGATTTGAATAATTTGATATCCAATCGATATATACATTTCTTCTCCCTTTTACATAACTTGATAGTCTATGGCTGAAAATCCTATTTGTGTAACTAAGAACGCTTGAAGGATACAATAGGTCTGTCATACAAATCTTACGCCTGATAGTGGATGAAATTGACCAAACCCCAATCATTTAGATGACAACACAATTTAAGTTTAAAAACATATTCTTTAAGGTTTGATTTAAGTAACATGCGATTGCTTGTAGATATTTCAATACGCCACCCACCCTACCCACCCACGCAGTAGCAGACATAACAAGTACAGGTTCTAGCACAGTATAAAGTACAAATTGTAATTTGGTGTGAAATGCTTTCATCTTTACGAATCTACATATTATTTTGTGTTTCATGCATATTCTTCTCACAACTAAGTTTCCTTTTTGGGTGTTTTTTTTCGTTTTTATCGGTTAGTTTAAACTGAGTAAAGTGATAAAACCACGTTACCTTTTCTAAAATTGTGTGTGCACACTGAACATACATATCTTTTTCTATTTGATACTCTTACCAAACTACATTTGCGAATTGTGAAGAATCTGAATAATCTGTTTCGTAAAACACTTAGCAATGTTCTTTTCCATGGTCGGACGGAAAGATAGAAGAAAAAGGGAGAGTTCGGACTCTTTCAAGATAATGTGTAACTTATGATGGTGTAGATTCGGCGACATCGTTTTGTAGGGAAAGCTTTGGCAACGGGAGGTAGCGAAGATCGCTGAAAAATACAAACAGACGATCTTTCTTGTTTATGAACTTCACAATTAAACTTCACTAGGGGTTTCTGCCTTTTTATACTCTGAGTTTTAGGAATCACGCACGACCTTGTTTAAAAGTCCTTGTTTAAAAGTCACGCATATCCATGTGTAAAATTCAAGGACACCTTTGTCTCTAGTCCAAAAGCAGAGAGATCTAAAAGCTTTGTCTCTTAATCGAATGACCTTTAAGTCGTATTTTGCTTAGATTTGTTGCAAGTGAGGCCATTTATCTACCATGAACTTTTACACCAGACAGTTATACATTTGCCTAATCAATTTGTGACAGTTTATAAAGAATGCTAAGCATCAAGCAGGGTGAACCCTACAAATTTTTGCTCGAATCCTTAACGAAAAATAAAGGTTCCTACAGAGGCAGAAAAAAAGTAAATAGCACTAAACCAAAGTCTCTAACTAATTATATTTCCATACGCCTGACTTTGTCAGGTTAGCTTATTTTTATTATACTATTATTGAAGTTATTTTGGCCTTACTTTGTAAGGCGATTTTGTTTACTCGTAAAGCGACTCAATTGTCCTTCCACCCTGCTGATATGTATGTATGTATGTATGTATGTATGTATGTATGTATGTATGTATAATATGTAATTTTTATCAAGATAATTAGCAGCATCCTAGCGGTTACCCTTCAATTGGAACCCCTTGATAGCCTATGTGACTTTCATGGGGACCTACATGGTTGTCTCTCTTATGACTTATTATGCGGCACGCCCATGTTCTGTTTCTTTTGGCTAACACCCTTTCTGGATGTTTATTTTGGTGGTTCTTCCATGGGGCAGAGAGCCCAATGCATGCTACTGATTATTTTAGGGAGGGGGTCATTTTTCGCATAAACACATCCCCTGGCAAATTTCTAATCGACGAATGACGAAATATTAGAAATTCAGAAGACTGTTTAGGCATTGCGGTTTCGATAAATACCCCTATGGAAACCCCCGGGTAAGGTACAAAATGTACCCGACAGCGTTGGTTACGCAGTAAGGTATTTATCGTAACTGAAGGCTTGCCCCCCTTTATAATATATTGTTTGGTACATCCAGAACCATACCCACCGGTTTAACCTGTGATGGGAACCGAACGCATGGCCTTCAGTATCAGAATCCAGCGTTCTTGCATTGAGCTACGAAGTTCAGTTACAAATACATGCTTGAGAAATCATTATATAACTAGCTATTCCCCAACACGAGGATATTACATTTCTAAGCATTATACTTCTCACTTTCATAAATAAATCTAGCTATTTTGTGATTTATTAAAGATATATAACCGCTGCGCTTCACATATTAAGAATTCAATTATATTATACACGGATCGATAAAACGACAATCTGGCTCATAATGCAACAGTTGCATTGTGACCGATATATAATCACCGTGTTATTCACATTAATATCGGGACTTTTAACAATAAATTTAGGCTTCTAAACAGACATACAGACAGATACACTTTATTAAGCTTAAAATATGTTAGGTTTACGGCAAATATCACGCAGTTATGTAATGCGTACAGTTCATTAACATAAATACTATTGATAGTCAAGGGGAACTAACCAAATATTTTATCTAGACCAATTTAGGATCGTATGTATAAATTAATATATAGAGTTTCGTTTCTTAAGTCAATAATATTTCCATCCTGATTTGTAAGTTTGAAATTCATTCTCGACAATAATGGATTATGTACACGCAAGTAGACTTGATTTATTGGCTCAGATACAATAAGCCACCCTGTGGGTGTTTGAATGCTGGATGAATATAATATATATCCCTGTTGAGACTGATTAGACCTAGAGAGGTCAAAATGGCAGCTATTATCAATTATATCGCATATTAAATTTAGTGCGATGGTGGATGTTATATTAACAATATTAGGCGAGATGTGACGACCTGTTCCATATGGGTCATTACTATATTTTAGAACTGCTGGGGGTGGAATTAAATTTTTCCAAGAATTACATATTCTTTTAAAGTGTTCATCAATAAGATCACTAACAGATTTTTTTAACTTCTTGGATTCGAATCCGGGTATTATAAATGTTGATAATTGTTGTTCTGTAATTCCATAATGTTTCAGAAATACTGTCTTAAATAATCGCTTATTATTTATATATTGAATTGGGTCATCTTCATTAACTATATAATAACTATAAATTCTATCTACTGACACGTTTATTATTTTTTCTCTGTCAACAATAGCCTTATTTACATATTATAAGTCTGCTGCAACTTGATTTAGATGTTGTATTGTTTCAATTATCTGATTTTTTAAATCTTCATTATAAAATGTATTGATGCTGGAAAGTAATTTTTTAAGATCATTTAACACGCGTTCATGTTCAGATTTAATCGGTCTTGACAATGAGTTTATTTGCTTGACATCAAGTGTTAATGTTTTTACTGGATCCTTCTTACCTTGAACGAAACCCATAAAATAAGTATGACTCGTATAAGTTCTGGGTATCGTAGCGCCCTTCATAAATGGAATTTTTTTTCTATATTCTGGAAGTTGTAAAAATTTCTTAACATCTATGATGAAGTCGGATCGCTGTGGTTCTGGTGGAACCTGATAAACCGGTGCAACTTCAGGCCATCCTAATACTGATCTAATCGAACTTTGATAAATATCTACAGTATAATCAGGAGAATGTATTTCAATCACCGACGATAATGTTGGTTCATAAACAGTAATTGCTATCGTGGAATCTTTTCCGGTTAAAGACTTAATTCTGCGCTGGAATTTCTCATTCATTTGCTCTATCTGATAACTACCAGTTGGAATACTACTTGCCAATCGGGAGTTCCATCAGACTTATTTTTTTTGCGAATACTAGTGAATTATTTGGTTGTTGTCCACCAAATGGTTTTGATCTAATATTAGGCCAGCTATAATAAACACGTAACTGAGCTAATGCTATCTCTTTTACTAGAATTGCAGTTGGAAAGTTAACACTGAATTCAGGATTGGTTGAACTTATTGATATCATAGTAGTTTTTGAAGGAGTTGTATTAGTGACGATCTGCTGTAACAACTCTCTCGACTCAATATCCGAACGATGTTCAGACGCTGACATTATTGTTATTATTGTTGTTTAATTCTCCATTTTTTATTCTGGTTATTGTCACCAGAATAACTAACGATTATGAATGCTTCATCGTAGGTTTTAATTATCATTGCAAACTCCTCATCAGATATTTTGCTATCGCTGAGATACGTGGAAATATACCCAGATAGTTTAGAGTAGGTTGCTGTTGCTGTATGCAACTTTATCATATACTCACGCAATTTATCATACGCACATGTAGTTATCTTTTTAGCAATGATACTAATAATTCCTGCTATAGTCGTTGAAGTTGAAACAATAATTGTTATAATTGCTGGAGCTGTCATTATTAATGTCGATAATATTAATCCGGATCCAGCAACAATAGCAGAAACTGAGTACACAACTATATCAATGACAACCAGACGTCCACGATATTTTTTTTACTTTTATTGTGTAATGGTCGATGATATTTTTTAGTTTGGACAGACATTCACATGCTTGATTATATCTGTGACGTTGAACGTCGATTGATGACGTAGTCATTTGGTCCATTATGCTATAACGTTAAGTAATTAAATTAGCTACAAATTCCAAACACCACCAGTAAGCTTGAGGTAAATTTCTACTCCATGATTCCAGCGTAAACGTTCCTTCAGAATCTTTATCTAATAACACAGATATAGTTTTAGAAAAATCACCAGTTGATGGAGATGTAGTGGATATTTTAAAATCTGCAACGCTACGTACAGACATCCTATATATATCAGTAATCTCAGCAGTATGTTTGATGTTTTTTTTTCTGGTGTCCACGATCCAAACCCAGATGCAACTGTATACACAATATTTTTATCTTATTGTGAGGAATTTTAATCAGGTTTGTTTCTTGAATAATATCCGGAATTTCTCCAATAATATCATTGAGTTTTTTGTTAATATCAGTAAGTTTTATATCAACATTTGGTGGATTTCCAAAAATTCCTTATTATTCTGTTTATGTTTCTGCAAAAACTCAAAAACGTATTTACGTGACCGGTAAATTCAGTTTCGATTTGGGCTATTACATTAATGATTGGAATCTGTTTATCATCGACGTATTTTTTTGTAGCAGCATCAAAATCAGATTCTGGTTTTCTTAAATTACTAATACTATTATGGTTCATATTGAGAAATGTACGCATTTTACCGCCATTGTTTAATACGTACTTTGATTCTTGATCATCAACATATTTTTTTGTTGTAGCATCACTATCTGTAATTGAATATCTAAGATCTGTAATTTTATTTTTGTTCATAATAACGTCTCCACTAAATACACCGCCAGTCGTCTTGACATAATCGTTAACTGAATTACCGGAATCGTGTATTTTACCCTGATCAGTAAAAGTAACGATATTATCAGCAACTACAGTAGGAATTCGTATAAGTTCGTCTGGTAGTTGTATGTTACTCATCTTTAATCGTCCTTGTTTGTACTGAAAAACAACCACTTCATTTTGATCCACACTTGTAATATTAAATAAATCATCAATCTCATTTCTGAGTTGATCGAGGGTTACATATTTAGATAAATCACCTTGCTACTGAGCTTTACCACGAGCAGATCTTCCGTAAATATCTACCATTATATTTTACTGATGTCTGTTTA
This sequence comes from Potamilus streckersoni, assembly GCA_016746295.1. NCBI lineage: Eukaryota > Metazoa > Mollusca > Bivalvia > Unionida > Unionidae > Potamilus > Potamilus streckersoni. The sequence goes on along the minus strand of JAEAOA010001886.1, from coordinate 1,034,962 downwards.
AATGTGACAGCATGGTATGTTCATGCACGACTTTATTAGGTGGATTTCCTTGCGGTGCTAGGGATATAGCATTAAGTACATTAAGTACTTCGCGACCACATATTGGTAGATCAGTTAATATTTGTGTTGGTAGCGTTGAATACCAGATTGGAGCAGTATTATTACTGACATAAGAAAGAAATTCTTTTGGAGGTGCTAATCCATATAGCAGCAGGGAGGGCGAACCCTACAAAATTTTGCGACAAAATCGATTAAAGCCTCAGAATGCCAAATGAAGCCTTCCTACGAAATCTCATATTTTAACCAAAAAAAAAAAAAAAATAAAGACCCCATTTGTAAAATGGAGCCTTAGCGATTTTGTCGTAAATATGTTGTCATAACCACCCTCAAAATTGCTGCCATCTACGTCGCAAATATGTTGTTATCTCGCCCTCCCTGCTGCTGGTTAATATAAATGATTTAACCAAATATTTGTTAGCTTTTCACAAACAGACTAATCGATAATACTTCACCACGTAGATCAATTAAATTATTTGACTGATCAGTGAGTGTAAAATTAATTCTAGTTAGCAAATCATTTTGACATTGCATATAGACTGGATTAGTCGAATTTTCAACAATTAAAAAATCCTGGAGGAGCTGTTGGTGCAAATGAATAAAGAATGTAACCTTGTCGGGCTTGATTTGATTGTTCCATATTAATTTGATAACTTCCTTCGATTACATCACACGTTAAATTAAGCGCGATCACCGATGAAATGTCCACATTGTTCGGTGCGATATGTCTACCGTCGCCGTCAGGAGAATTATTATGAGTGAGGATAATAGGATTTGGCTGGCTATCTTTCCATGATTGATAAATTTTATTAAATCCTTCGTCGATGGCAGTTCTGAGTTTTTTCTTTAACTCGGGAACGTTATATCCTGGTAATTTATAATTTGGATTTTCATTTATATTTTTTTATAATCTTGGGCTGAACTAGTTTTTGAAATCGGGTTATTTTCATCAGTAAAAAGATTAGTAATCCTCGAATTAAATATTTCCATGTCATCGATGATTTTATTACCCGCAGCGACTACACTAGTAAACTCAGCTTGTGTAAGAAGGCCAGATCTTAACGAGGGTAATAACAACAAAAAATCATTATTCATTCTATCAAGGATGTGATTTTTAATATCTACTAATGTTGGACTTGTATCATGCATTTCCAAAATTTCGTCCTCTCGTATAATATAATCATTAAAAAGTGGAATTATCCATGCATCCTCACCATATTGATCCTTATATCGATGTCTTTTTGTGAAGTTTATATCCTCGAATTTTTTATAAGTTTTTGATGGATTTTCAGGTCCTATTTCATCAGTGACGTAATCAGATTTTACAGGCTCGGGCGTGGAATTACCAGCACTTCTAGGTGGATCTTCGGGCCATCCTAATACTGTTCTTATTGAACTGTTATAAATATCTACAACATACCCAGGGCAGCCTATTTCAATTGTAGATGATAGTGTTGGTTCATGAACTGTTATCGCAATTTTTGATTCCCTTCTAGTAATGGATTTTATATTACGTTGTAATTCATTATTAATTTGCTCAATTTGATAGGACCCAGTTGGTATTGAAACAACGTTCCAATCTGGAGTGTCATCTTTTTTATTTCTATATGCAATAACCAGGGAATTATTAGGTCTCTGACCACCAAATGGAACCGATCTGATATTAGGCCAACTATGATACACTCGTAATTTTGCTAACGCGATTTCCTTTACTGAAACAGGGGAAGGAAAATTCACACTGAATTTAGGGTTTGTTGACGATATTGATATCATGCTTGTTTTCCGCGGAGTGGTATTTTCTGCTATCTGGTGTAGTAGTTGAATCTCTTGCGACATTATTATTATTATTTACAATGTCTAATTTTGCAATAGATGAAAAAACGCTAGCGTTTTTAATCGTAGTATCATAAATACGTATCATCGCGGAGAATTCGTCTTCGGTAATTATCGTATCATCAATCGATGATGACATCAACGAGGATAATTGTGAGTAACTGCTTAATGTTTTACTATATAGTCGTTAAGTTTTTCTTGAGAACAGGATGATATTTTTTAGTAATAGCATTTGCAATTCCAGCAAATGTTGTCACCGCGGAAATAGCAATTGGGACAGCAATCGGAGCTATCATTGTTACTGAAGATAGTATAATACCAGCACCGGCCATTATACCAGATACCGAGTATACTGTAACATCAATTGCGGTAATTCTCCTGCGATACTTTTTAATTTTTATTTCATACTCATCAATGAGTGTTTTGAGTTTCGTTAAAAACTCTTTGACGGTATCATAGCGATATTGCGATGACGGAATCATATTATTTTAAAATCTCAAGTGGTTTCTAATTGTTAAAAATTCTAATTCAGATCAGCTACAAACTCTATGTACCATATAAGTGATGTCTTATTTAAATTAGGATCAGTGCTTGTTATTGTAAACCGTTTGTATTCACCCACGTCAATAGTCGTTGAAATCACGTTGTTGTATCCATATGAAGTCGATGATGATATATTAAACTGGTTCAGTGACACTATTGTTAATCGATAAATACCCTTGTTTGACACAGTGAGAGTTATTGTATTCTTTTTAGGTTCCCAATCTAATGATCCGGAGAGAACTGTGTATACCATATTTATGATATTCCTCTCATGAGGAATCTTTATTTTTTCAAGTAGCGGAAGATTGTCTGTTTTAAACTTTGTAATATCCTCGATAGATTTTTTCATATTGCTAATGCTATCTCTAATAATATTAAATCCAGCATCATTAATATTTTTAATACTGGATTTAATTTCATCAAAATTGGATTTAATTTCAGCGAGAGATGGAGAGGTTACCGCTGGTGTTCCAAAAAATTTATTGATAATATTTCTACGAAGGGAAGTATACTTTGTTATATGTTTTTCAAGTTCTTCATCTAAATTTTTTAATACATCTGTGATTGTAGAAACAAGTACACCTGGTTTGAGTTTTCCATCATTTGAATATAACACTATTGTATCTTCAACGACGTCATGTCTTCGTATTAAGACATCATCCAATGAAACATTACTAGATTTCAATTTGCCCTGCCGATCTTGAAATGCAACTATTTTCCCAGGATCTACACTTGACAAATTTAATGTCTCGGCGATTTCATCTTCGATTATTTTTTTTTACATTTTCGACAGCGAATTTACTATCGGTTTCTGTTTTTTTTTTACTCTGATAAAGGTCGTCCCCAAATATCAATCATTATACGAAAACACTAACGTTTTTCTAAATCATAACGCTATCGTTTTTGCCATTGCCTGCTAGTATATTCATTAACAACAACTTGTGGTGGTTTCCTTGGAAATCTAGATATCTCTGCAAGGACGTTTAATACTTCACGACCGCATGTCGGTGGATCATTTAACCGTTATGTTGGTAGCGTGGAATAAAAAATTGGAGATGACTTTGTTATTGTAGATACATATCGCACGAATTCTTTTGGTGGAGCTAAACCATATGAATCAAAATATACAATTCCACGTGGATCAATTGCATATGCGACCCAATGAGTTCCTTTTCCGCTGCTGTTATCAAGATTGATAATACCCGTTTCATTTTTCATTGGTTTTGACGGTAATTGATCTCTCATGAAAACTCCTCTAAAGTTTTTTTATTGATAACGATTTTACAGCATCAATTAAATCAAAATTGGACATTGGTGAAAATCCAAGGAATGTTTTCACTAATAAGCCGTTCCTGGTATTCTTAGGCCCGTGCCCTTGTACCAATTGTATGGGGTTCCTGGTAGTCTTAGACCCTTTCCTTTTTTATAGCCTTTCCCAGTATCTTTTTTCAGGGCCATTCCTGCAGCAGTACCAACGGCTCCTAACGCTGCCGCCTACGCAACCGCTGGGGCAGCCGCTGCAATTAATGCTGGAATAGCAGCTAACAGCGGAAATATACCACCTGATTTTATCATACTGGCGATTGCTGCTTTCGAAAAATCAATTTGAACTCCTCGTTTGTTCTTTAGCGCATCATTAAAATGTTTTATTTGACGATCTGTCAATGATAATTTATGCTCACCACCAGACATTTGAGTGGGTTTCAGCGTTATTGTAGTTCCACATTCTTTAGCCGACTTTGATTTCAATTTCTTGACCTGACCATCAGTCAACGGGACATTAACAATACTATACGTCATTCTGTTCTAAAATGTAATTTACACTTTCAATTGATCTTATTGTGAAAATCCTAACTATATGTTTGGAAAATCAAATGATTTTTGAAAACATTACATGTTTTCTACTGGTGCATCAATAAGTCTCATTCGTCCGCCAATTCCTTCTAACAACATTGATTTATCACTGAGAATGACAGCAACTGCTCTATAATCAGCTATACCAGCAGGGCGTTGTACCCGAGCTTGGAAGTATATATCAACAACAGATTGTCTCATCATGTCAAGATGTTCCAATGAAAAGTAATAAATCGGATAGTGTTTTTTAAAATCAATTTGCGATATTTGCAAACCAGTATCAACATTTTGATCACGACCCATATACGACAATATTCTATGATATACACGTGCTATGTCGTTGTTTTCATAATTAAGCTGTACAATCTATGCTGGCTCTTGTTGTCCGTTTATTCTCAACGAAACTTCACTTACCCCTAATTTATCAAATATCATATGACTACATAATTGACGACCCACTCGATTTGCATCCTGTAACGCTATAAAGATATGACGTGGAGCTGAAACACCTTGTTTTGATGCTAAGTGCCATGTAAATGTGCCATTTACATTATCCTGCTTCGTATCAGTCGTTGTTGTTAGCCAACTTAGCAATGATTTTCTACCTGTGTCCATAATCGATAGTAATTGTTGCTCTATTGTGACTGCTGGAGTCAAGACGGATATCCATAGAACCAATTTATTTAAAATGACTTTACCATCATCAACACCATTAGCACGCCAGATTGCATCATTGTCATTTTCCTTTCGCACTAACACGACTGTATGCTTTGCTCCATAGATGACTTTTCTGACATTTCTACAGAATACGAATATGTGATGTAACGGAATTGCACATGAAAACCGTCGATGCTGTCCTTTCAATGCTCATTTTCGTGTTGCAAATCCTAGATTGAAATTAACATTGACCCTTTTTAAAATGTCGAATTCAGCGGCTGGTCTAACTTCACGGTCTGGATTAGCATCAAGTTGTTGATCATCCAATGCAGTAGCTTGCGGAGTTCGTACTTTAAAAAATTGATAATGGTTCGGATGATCAGAAGTATCCTTAGCAAACATCATAGACGGACCAGCCGACCTTGTATAATCATCGAATATCTCGCAAGTCCGATTATTGTTGTTGCAATATCAACATATTGTTCTATTGATTCAATTTCTTTTCCATCAATGATATATCTTGCACTGTTAAATAGCGCCATAATGCCATTATTTACAAAACCAACTCGGGTATTTGGGTTATCCCCATATGGTGTATTAGCTGCTACATTTGTTACAAGCTGTCCTTCTACTTCAATAAATGCCTCACGCGAAGGCGGCAGCGTTAGGAGCCGTTGGTAATGCTGCAGGAATGGCCCTGAAAATACAAACGGTGAATACAAACGGTTTACAATAACAAGCACTGATCCTAATTTAAATAAGACATCATTTATATGGTACATAGAGTTTGTAGCTGATCTGAATTAGAATTTTTAACAATTAGAAACCACTTGAGATTTTAAAATAATATGATTCCGTCATCGCAATATCGCTATGATACCGTTAAAGAGTTTTTAACGAAACTCAAAACACTCATTGATGAGTATGAAATAAAAATTAAAAAGTATCGCAGGAGAATTACCGCAATTGATGTTACAGTATACTCGGTATCTGGTATAATGGCCGGTGCTGGTATTATACTATCTTCAGTAACAATGGTAGCTCCGATTGCTGTCCCAATTGCTATTTCCGCGGTGACAACATTTGCTGGAATTGCAAATGCTATTACTAAAAAATATCATCCTGTTCTCAAGAAAAACTTAACGACTATATAGTAAAACATCAAGCAGTATCTAACGGTTACTCACAATTATCCTCGTTGATGTCATCATCGATTGATGATACGATAATTACCGAAGACGAATTCTCCGCGATGATACGTATTTATGATACTACGATTAAAAACGCTAGCGTTTTTTCATCTATTGCAAAATTAGACATTGTAAATAATAATAATAATGTCGCAAGAGATTCAACTACTTCACCGGATAGCAGAAAATACCACTCCGCGGAAAACAAGCATGATATCAATATCTTCAACAAACCCTAAATTCAGTGTGAATTTTCCTTCCCCTGTTTCAGTAAAGGAAATCGCGTTGGCAAAATTACGAGTGTATCATAGTTGGCCTAATATCAGATCGGTTCCATTTGATGGTCAGAGACCTAATAATTCCCTGGTATTTGCATATAGAAATAAAAAAGATGACACTCCAGATTGGAACGTTGTTTCAATATCAACTGGGTCCTATCAAATTGAGCAAATTAATAATGAATTGCAACGTAGAATAAAATCCATTACTAGAAGGGAATCAAAAATTGCGATAACAGTTCATGAACCAACACTATCATCTACAATTGAAATAGGCTCCCCTGGGTATGTTGTAGATATTTATAACAGTTCAATAAGAACAGTATTAGGATGGCCCGAAGATCCACATAGAAGTGCTGGTAATTCCACGCCCGAGCCTGTAAAATCTGATTACGTCACTGATGAAATAGGACCTGAAAATCCATTAAAAACTTATAAAAAATTCGAGGATATAAACTTCACAAAAAGATATCGATATAAGGATCAATATGGTGAGGATGCATGGATAATTCCACTTTTTAATGATTATATTATACGAGAGGACGAAATTTTGGAAATGCATGATACAAGTCCAACATTAGTAGATATTAAAAATCACATCCTTGATAGAATGAATAATGATTTTTTGTTGTTATTACCCTCGTTAAGATCTGGCCTTCTTACACAAGCTGAGTTTACTAGTGTAGTCGCTGCGGGTAATAAAATCATCGATGACATGGAAATATTTAATTCGAGGATTACTAATCTTTTTACTGATGAAAATAACCCGATTTCAAAAACTAGTTCAGCCCAAGATTATAAAAAAGATATAAATGAAAATCCAAATTATAAATTACCAGGATATAACGTTCCCGAGTTAAAGAAAAAACTCAGAACTGCCATCGACGAAGGATTTAATAAAATTTATCAATCATGGAAAGATAGCCAGCCAAATCCTATTATCCTCACTCATAATAATTCTCCCGACGGCGACGGTAGACATATCGCACCGAACAATGTGGACATTTCATCGGTGATCGCGCTTAATTTAACGTGTGATGTAATCGAAGGAAGTTATCAAATTAATATGGAACAATCAAATCAAACCCGACAAGGTTACATTCTTTATTCATTTGCACCAACAGCTCCTCCAGGATTTTTAATTGTTGAAAATCTGACTAATCCAGTCTATATGCAATGTCAAAATGATTTGCTAACTAGAATTAATTTTACACTCACCGATCAGTCAAATAATTTAATTGATCTACGTGGTGAAGTATTATCGATTAGTCTGTTTGTGAAAAGCTAACAAATATTTGGTTAAATCATTTATATTAACCAGCAGCAGGGAGGGCGAGATGGCAACATATTTGCGACGTAGATGGCAGCAATTTTGAGGGTGGTTATGACAACATATTTACGACAAAATCGCTAAGGCTCCATTTTACAAATGGGGTCTTTATTTTTTTTTGGTTAAAATATGAGATTTCGTAGAAAGGCTCCACTTGGCATTCTGAGGCTTTAATCGATTTTGTCGCAAAATTTTGTAGGGTTCGCCCTCCCTGCTGCTCATATAAATCAAAATAGATAATCCCACGTGGATCAATTGCATATGCTACCCAATGCGTGCCAGGTCCAGAGTTTTTATCGAGATTAATAATACCTGTTTCAATATTGTTAGGTTGTTTTGGTAACTGATCTCGCATAAAAATACCTCTAAAGTTTTTTATTTTTAGCTTTTTAGCAGCATCCAATAAATCAAAATTAGACATAGGCGAGATCAGTAAACTATCCCTGGAAGTCTTAGACCTTTCCGTACCATGAGGGCGGGGTCACTGGTAATCTGAGACCTTTTCCTTTTTTTTGATTCCCTGTCCAGTTGCTTTCTTTAATGCCATTCCAGCAGCAGTTCCAACAGCGCCTAATGCAACAGCTTTTGCAACCACAGGGGCTGCAGCGGCTATTATTGCTTTTATAGCTGCGAGAAGGGGAAATATACCACCCGTTTTAAAAGCATCTTTCATAGCGCCTGCAGAAAGACTAAGTTTGACGCCTTTATTTGATTTTTTTTTCTTCATTAAAGTTTTTAAACTGACGATCGGTCAACGATAATTTATTTGAACCGCTCATCTCTTTCATTTTCAACGATATTTTTATTCCACAATTATTGTTTGATGCCGATTGGAGCCTTTTTATCTGACCAGGAGTCAGAGTAACATTAACGTGATTATATGACATTTATATTGCTCATGAATAATTTAATTACGTGTTACATATTTTCTACTGTATCATCAATGACTCTCATTCGTCCACGAACACATTCAAGGAGCATTGATTTATCGCTAAGAATAACAGCAATTGCTCTGTAATTATCGATAGCTCCTCTTGTTACACTAGCTTGAAAATATATATCGACTACCGATTGTCTGGTTAAATCTAAATGTTCGAGTGAAAGGTAATAAATTGGATACATGGATGCAAAATCTAACTGAGATATTTGTAATCCAGTATCAACATTTTGATCACGGTCCATAAACGTCATAAGACGATGATATGCACGTGCTACATGATTTTGATCACAATTTAGTAATATATCCTCGGATGGTTCTTGATGTCCATTTATCCTTAATGAAACCTCAGAAACACCAAGAGTGTCAAATATCATGTGACTACGCGTTTGGTCATTTACTCGTGCAGCATTTTGTAATACAATAAATATATGTCTAGGTGCATAAACCCCTGCTGAGAAGCTATTTGCCTTGTAAATAAACCGTTAATATTACATGGATAGCATCTGTGGTCATTGTCAGCCATGATAGTATTAATTTACCCCCTTGACTCATGAAAGATAGTAATCGTTGCTCTTCAGATATTGAAGAAACTAAGACGGCCATCCACAATGAAAGTTTTGTAAGAATTACTATACCATCATCACTGGCGGGTCTCCATATTGCATCATTATCTGTAGCCTTTCGTACTAGTACAACTGTATGTTTGGCTCCGAAAATGACTTTTCTGACATTTCTACAGAATCCAAAGATATGTCATAGTGGAATTGCACATGAAAATATTCTTCTATTTCCTTTTAACATCACTCGTGATCTAAATCCTAAGTTGAAATCTGGATCTATATTAATAATCATACTTTGTACGTCTGCTGGGGCGTTTCTAGCAAAAACCTGTGGTCGTCCTATTTCATATTGTTGGTGCTCTGGAAAATCAGAAGTATCTTTTACAAACATCAGTGATGGACCAGTTGATCTTGAATAATCGTCACTATATCTTGCAAGAACAAGTATTGTTGTAGCAACGTCAACATCTTTCTGAATTGATTCAATATTTTTTCCGTCAGTCATGTACGTAGCGCTATCAAACAACGCCATTATACCATTATTAACAAATCCGACGCTCACATTAGCATCATATTCAGTGTTATCTGCTTTTAATATCTCACCTTCGATTTCAATAAATGCTTCAGCGGGTAGAAAATATCTACTTGTATCATGAACCTGAAGTTCAATCCTTCCACGCTGATTTGGAATTCGTGTGTCGTAAGAATAATACTGAAAATCACGTATAGACTCATCTTTGAGGACTGGTGCGTCCATGTCAAATGCAGGATCATTTGAATATATTTATTATAATTATTATCGTTTAAAACGAAGTCCGCTTCCTGCTATCAGACTAGCGTTTTTTTCCTTTTCCGACATTGGGACATCAACTAACTCCGCTAGTTTTTGATTAGCGGCTTGATTTATTATTTTAATTACACTTGCGGGCATCACTTCAGTGCTAGGTAAATTTACTGGCTGAGGTCGGACCGCTTGAGGTCTACGTATAAATTGTGCTGGTCTATCTGTGTTTCCTGAGAATGCTTTGGTAGCAATATTACCAACAGCACCTATACTTTTTTTTCACGCACAACATCAATAGCTTTCATTCCTATCTGTTTTGAAATTTGTATTGCTTTTGGGGCTATTCTTCTAAATAGACCCTGTACAATGTCACCTAACCCATCTCCGTAGGTAAATCGGTATTCGAGAGGTAATTGCCCTGACCATGATAGGTCTACGTTGAGTACTATATACTATCATTTTATTCAATAGCCATTATATTTAATTACATACTTAGTTCATTGACTTAGTCGCTATAATAATCATCAGCAATTTCATTAATAAGAGACTGATACACATCAATATCCATTATACCGCCTGTAAATAATATTTTACAAATATCTGCTGCTTCATTAATGATTTCTGGGGAATTATTACCAGCTCGTTTTCCTCCAATCAGAATTTCTAGTCGTTCGACATCAGCAAGGACTTTGTTTGGACACTGAGTAATAAGACCACTTCCCTGTGCGGTAGGGCCACTTCCAGAAGAGGCGTCCGATGGCCAATATTCTTCTTCCTCAATTTTCGCTTTTTTCTCTTTAGCTATTCTCATCCTCTCCCTCTCCCTCTCCCTCTCCCTAATCCTCTCCATCTCCCTCTCCATATCCTCTTCGGCCAATCCTGCTAATCCCCTTGGTCTTTTTTTCGGTTTCCCCGATGGTAATGATGATAATGGTGGTGGTAGTTCCAATATTGTTTGAGGATCTAGCTGCGATTCCGATGTTCTTTCAATAGATGGTTTTGTTATATCTATAAACGTTTTTTTTGTATATTTTCGTTTTGGTCTTGCTGCTTCTTCTTGTTTTTGTTTTCTTTCTTCTTGTTTTTGTTTACTTTCTTCTTGTTTTTGTCTTCCTTTTTCTTCTATTGCTTTTTTCCTCTCTTTTTTATTTTGTCTTCTTTCTTCTTGTTTTTGTCTTGATTCCTCTCTTCTTAATTGGGTTAAATTATTAATTGCATTATCATATTTACTATATAATGGATCATCAGATTTAATTTTTTCAGTATCCATTCGTATACGATATAATGTTTTTTGCCATTTTTCACGGTTTTTAATATCATGAACACATTCAGGTTTTATTAATTTATTTCACCGAGAAAAACCGTCCACAGCAAATTCAGCAAGATGGTTTTCATTTTTAATACCCATAATTACTTTAACAGTTTCATCATTAATTTTTTTTATTAAATCAGCAGTACTAATAAATTTAATACTATCTTGTTTAGGGGTTGGTATTTTAGCACCTTCAAGTACTTCTTATATTGGTTGTGTAGCAACAATTTGGGCGGGAAGTTCTCTAACAATCTTTTTGTTTCTTTACTTCCTTCTGCTATTTTATCTAATGCAGGTTGAATATCTTTTGTTGTCTCAATTATAGGTTTAAATAATTGTTTAGTGTCTTCATCGAACGCAATTTGAGCTTCCTGTCTCTGGTCTAACTGTTGTTTGACTAAATCACAGACGGGTAAATATTTTTTAATTGCTTATAATCGCTTACTCATCAACCTGGCCGAATATGGCTCCTGAATATTCCTTATTTATAATATTTATAATATATATTTAATTAAAATACTAGTAAACAAAGCGCGATAATTACTACTCTGTATATATGTTGAGCAATAGACAATTATTTCCCTTTTAACATAAGGATAATACATTTTTAATGTGTGATATACGAACAAAAATACATCGTTTTTCAGACAATTATTACCTAATTATCTGTTAGTCACAAACAATTAGGTGCTAGTAAACAACAAAAATGTAACACGGAGAGGTACTGGTACATATATTTGTCTCTATAACCTAAAAATTCCAGGGAGTAATACTTTTGCTGACTTTAAGGCGTTGGTATTTAGGTCAAAAGTTATTTATATCTTTGTAAACGTCCTTTAACGGACGACAACTCTTATGCAGAAAATACTCAATGTGACATTTTGGTTATAAACGAACATTCATTATTGTTGAAGTTTCATATATGGTCAGTTAACGATTGGTTTAATAATTAATTTTGACGAAGAAATCCAAAACTTAATAATAGATAATATATTATATTTTGGCGAAAGTATACAATCATATATTATATGAAAAATATCCCAATCCCCCCAGAACGATACGGTTATCAGATTAACACAACAACACCTCTATCAATAATATTATATATATATATATATATATATATATATATATATATATATATATATATATATATATATATATATATATATATATATATAATGAACAGTGAAAATATTAATGATATTATTTCTACTATTAAAAAATTAAAGTATGAAGGAGGCAATTTAGCCGGTAACCTTGACCCTGAAAAAATTATATGACTTTGAATTATTGCAGGAGAGAAAATTTCAAAATAAGTTTACGTTAAATTCCAATTACTGATTTATAAAGTCGATATATAATTCTATGTCAGGATCCTTAGCTGTCGTAAATGACAAACGGGTAAGATTATTCTCGCCTCTTATGCGTTCAATCGAAAAAATAAAAAGTGCATTATCTCACGAGTACGAAGGAAAGAAATGATAGATAGCTGTGTGACTCAACTTAAACGGATTATATTATTTGATTCTGTAATAAATGAGAGCGAAACTGAGAACAGTGATAGTGAAAGTGGACCCCTGACACAGTCAGGAAATATGATTATTGTTAAACAGAATCCTTGGTAAGATTGATAGAGTCGACATATTTATAAAGTAAAATAATATTATTATTTGTTAAGAGTACACAGTTATTATACGTATTCAAATATAATACTTTGGTCATACTTTATTGAATATGCAAATTTATATATATGATCAGCTACACGCTTTACTGCTGATAAATTGATACTGAAAATATTTGGGAGCATTGCTTATCGAACTGTATATTATTGTTTGGTCTGTCTGCACATTTATAGATTTAATAATTCTTGCTCTCTTGCAATGATTATTAACGCCATTTTTTCCTGCCTTACAGTTCTGACTCTGTGTGGTAAGTCGTAAATTTAATAAATTATTATTTTTCCAATCTGAATTTATGTGATCGATTACCTATTCATCTTTGATTTTCCCATAAAAAATATTCAAATATAAACTTATGTGATATATATCTTTTATTTCTACTATTGTTAAACCTAAAATAACCAGCATTATCAATATTACCAACTGGTTTCTTTAGTCTACAATGTCTAATAATACCATATCTGGACGCCTCGTAATTCGTATATATTGGATGTCTCACAAATTCTTTTGGCTCCATTTGTATATAATATTTATTCGTCTAAATCATTGTTTTGAAATCTGGTTAGATAATCCTTTTCTGTTTTGATAAGGGATTTACCTGTCGATGTATCTTTTTTTGTCATAATAGCGTTTAAGTTCCCTATATTTTTTACCTCCACAATTTGCACAAATTTGCGTTTTCCTCCTAACTCCAATATCACATTGAATGCAGGGTTTTGGTCTAGTAGTCCCATGTCTAATACTTTGAATATGGTAACTACATTATTTGATTTTGTTTACGCATGGTTTATCACAATGAGAAATATGTCCAATTTTCAACCAAATACACTTATTTTCTTTTTGAATCATTATATATATATATATATATATATATATATATATATATATATATATATATATATATATATATATATATATATATATATATATATATATATATATATATATATGTTAAATTTCAATTTGAATATTTGTCTTAAATTATAATGATGGAGGAATTATCAGCAATTGAACCATCTGCTACTAGATTTGATCTTGACGGACTACCAGAATATAAATTTAGTGTTTCGATGAAAGATCTAGCTTTAACAAATACAGATATAACCAAACGTATCCGTGAGGCTAAGAAGGAATTTTGTAAAAAGGTGCAAAATATTTATGGTCAACTTTTAGAGTTGAAAACGTTATTAATGTAATGAACGACAAACGGGGGAAAGTGATTATTAAGCACCTTGATAATCAATAATATCTTATTTTAATAAAATTTATTGTGAAGACAGACGATAATATATGGATATTTCGTGACAAAAGAGAATCCATTCATATACAGTCTAGAAATAATAAAACGATATTATTAAGTAACAAATCCAAACCTGGAATACTGACTGGTATTGAGAGATTGTATTTTGAGTGAGGGTATCCTGTTACTGCTGTGGTATATGGATTGTTTTTAATAAATGATAAACCTAATATTGCGGATCTCAAACCTATGAGACTATCAGAGTCAAGAATAAAATGTGTTGCGGAGCGCATTACTGAACATTTTACAAATGCGATGCGTGGAAATGGCTTAACAGATTTAAGTCGTAAAAAATATATGAATGGACAGAGACCGTTAAAGATTATGCTTATTTATCGGATGGGAACAAACTAGGTACTATTGCGAGCTGTCTTGATGGCGACTCACCGCAGTGTACTCATTTAAGATCTTCAATGTTAGCCTATGTTTCTATAAATCTACTGTCGATGATAAATAGATTTCCTCGTCACACTGTTAGAGTCGCTACGGATTCATTTTATATAAACAAAATATATAAGGATTTATTAAATTCGCTAGTCGGTAATGGTGAGTGGGGAACATGGAGGATAAAGCAAGAAAATATACTTAGTTAATCTGAACTTGCTGAAGTTGAAATTAAGGAAATATATTACATAAATAATAATCAAATATTAGAATCATTTGCACTATCTGTGTACGATCCTGTAGCTAGACATAAAACTATTTATCTTAATGGGTGTGGAGGGTCAGGTAAAACAACTCGTGTGATAAAATTATTTATGATCATCAATTCAGATATGATCGTGTTGACACCTACACATAAACTAGCCAGAAAGATAAAAGAACGAGGTGTAAAAACTTGCATTTATCATAGTTTTCTTAGATGGTGTGGAGATACATGGTCTTCTGAGCGAATGGGTGAGAAATATATACCTAAGTGTATTATATGGGACGAACTAGACACGGTATCGTTAGAAACACTAAAAGCATTCCTTGAATAGTTATTAACAAAAACACGGCTGAGATTATGTGTGGTGATCATGGTCAACCAGCGCCTTTATTTGTACAGTATCTACATGAATGGCTAATGAATAATGTGGATTATTACGAAGAAATACATGATGATCATAGAGCTATTGATGAACCGCTGAAAGAACTTAAAAGATAAATCAGACTACAACCAGATAAAATACAATGTGAGATAATGCGTGAGATAATTCCAGAAACTACCATGAATGATTTTTTTAACTTTATGGAGACCTACTGATTTGATAGTCGCAAGTAGAAAGATAGTTTGTGATGAATTGCAGAAGAAATTATTTACGTTACATACAGAAAGGTTTTCATATCTACCTGTACCATTATGTTATCGCCCAGCAGATACTCGACGACATAATATTGAAGTTAAAATTCCTGGTGGCGGAGTACAAAATCTGGTATTGAATGGCATTATTTTGGTAAATATTGATATAGTTGAAGGAACATTGAATATGGATAAATCACCGTGGACGTTAGGATACGCTATAACGATTCATTCGTCACAGGGATAAACTATATTTGATACAAATATCTGGATTGTAGATGACCGGATAGATTGGTCAAATTTAGTATATCTTGAAGTATCTTGCGTCAGACGAGTAACCCAACTACATAGGGTTATTATAGATTACGTGATAACTGAAGAAATTACTAATGACGATGTTGTAATAAAGAAAAAATTAGCGTCATATAAACAATGTGACACAAATAATAAATGTGACTTTAATATTGATACTGAATTTATTATAAAACTAAAACAATCACAGAATAATCACTGTGCAAGTTGTAACACAATAATGTTATGGCAATATTCGAATAATAATCCAAGACAATTTACCGTAGACAGAATAAATAGTGATATTGGTCACACACGTGAAAATGTAATGTTGACCTGTCTTGAATGTAATCGACGAAGAGGTTCTAATTTACATAAGTGAAGGTGGCGGTAATTGTGTATCTGTAGGAATTACTTGCAATTGTTCACGCACAAATCCACGTTGAGGGGCAGTAGAATCTAGTCTGTATATAGCAGGTCTTCCAGTAGGTCTAACCACGCTAGAAATTGTATGTGTGGTCAAACTCCAAAAAGGGTCAGTAGCTCGTCTTTTGCCACCCTCCAACTCCCCTGGTTCGGATAAATATCTCACAATTACATTACCTAATACTGGTTGTTGACCTCGTTGTCCATATTCATCGCTACGTGGTATATATTTTTTAGTTATTGCATTAGAAGGTTTCATGGAAGTTGCACGAGTAATTTCATTATTTAATGCAGATATCACACTTGGTAACCTTGCAACCCATTCACGAGATCGCTCACCGGACTTAAAGTCAGCAGATATTTCCTTCGCATATTGATATCCAAATAACCGCTCAGCAAGTGTTCGATTAAATCGTTCAACGATTGCTTGATCACGATGAATTTCAGTATGCCCTCGTCTGATTGTAACGTTATGTATTTTCATCAAAAATGATACTGCACCAAAAATATTTTACCAGGATCTACTTGTAATAGTTGTGGCCATTGTAGACCACCACGTTGATAAATTCGCTCAAACGCAGATGCAACTTCAAATGATGTTTTTGTTGATAATGGTTCAGCTTCTTTATATCTACTTGCAACGTCAACAACAGTCAATGCGTTTTTGTACGTGCGTGAATTTCGTCCACGTGTTTCAATATTATCGTGTGGTAAAAACAAAATATCTGCTTGATGAACTTCGTTAGGAACACTGACATCAAAATGTGCATATTGAATTTTTTTGGTGGTGGTAGATAAATTTGCCATATTGCCTGTTGTGCTAACCAACTTGCAGCAACAGAATGTGAAACTTGTGCTGCTTTAGCAAGTTTAGTGATCGCTGCTTTGCCTTTCCAATACCCTCGTGGGCTATAATAAATAGATTCCATTATAATAATTATACAATTAATTATCAGCCCCTAACATTATTTTACTTTTCATAGTGGATTTTATTAGGAAACTAGCGAGTTTCTCTCTAACAGATTTATTAAGTATATAATTTAATGCATGAATCAATTTTACATCTGCAAGATGCTGGTGCTGAAAATCTTTACTTTTATAAGCAACGTCATAAACATGACATGCTTGATCAATTTTATTTATTGGATACTCTTCTGGTCTTGGTTAACCTTGGTTATCGAGTCTGATATCGAGACGAGTTCCAGGACCACAATAATTATATCCAGGAAGGTGTTTCGCACCAATATACGTAGCCGATGGTAATCCAGGTAATTTTCCTAAAGAAGCAGCAATATCCCCACCCACCTTTGTTGTCCCTGAGAAAAAGTTTTATTTTTTGTACCACATTTTACACATTTACCTGTTAATGCATGTCATTTACTTTTCGTTATTATTGTTGTCAATCCAGTGGTCCCACCAACTGTGGGTGTTGATGATTTACATCGAATGCAATATAGACTCATGTTATTAATAATATGGATACAATAATTGATTTTTCGGCGACACGGAAACAAGAACCAGTGAAGCACCATCCCGCATTACCAAATTCGACAAGATTGGTTATAATAGGTCCATCTGGATCAGGTAAAACACAATTATTATTAAATTTAATAATGAGATGGATGAGATGGAACAAACTATATTTAATAGCACCTTCTGCGGATGATCAGCATTGTTACGAAGTACTTAAGGATTTTAACGAGAAAGCAAAATCGGTTAATAAAGACGGTGAAGATAATATTGATTTTATAACAGATATAGATGAAGCCCCATCTGTAGATTACTTGGATGGATTCATTAATAATCTCGTAGTATATGATGATGTGATGGTGGACAAACAATCTAATCCAGCGAGAATATTTTCTCGAGGTCGTCACAAAAACACAGACGTGATTTATGTTACACAGCGATATACACAGACACCTAAAGTGATTAGAGATAACTGCAATATTTTGGTTGTGCTTAATGGTGTAGATAATTTTACTCTACAGAATATTTATTATACTTGGTGTTCAGGGGATATGGATATGATTAAATTTAAAAATTTCTTTTCTAAAGCACAATCCCCATTTGGATATATAACAATATATCTACATATTCCAAGATCAAGATATCATTTTGGTCTAGATAAAATATTTGGTCAGTTCCCCTTGACTATCAATAGTATTTATGTTAATGAACTGTACTCATTACATAACTGCGTGATATTTGCCGTAAAACTAACATATTGTAAGCTTAATAAAGTGTATCTGTCTGTCTGTCTGTTTAGAAGCCCAAATGTATTGTTAAAAGTCCCGATATTAATGTGAATAACACGGTGATTATATATCGGTCACAAAGCAACTGTTGCATTATGAGCCAGATTGTCGTTTTATCGATCAGGCTGTGACTACACAACACGTGTAAAATATAATTGAATTCTTAATATGTGCAGCGCAGCGGTTATATATCTTTAATAAATCATAAACTAGCTAGATTCATTTATAAAAGTGAGAAATATAATGCTTAGAAATGTAATATCATCGTGTTGGGGAATAGCTAGTTATATAATGATTTCTCAAGCATGTATTTGTAACTGAACTTCGTAGCTCAATGCAAGAACGCTGGATTCTGATATTGAAGGCCACGAGTTCGGTTCCCATCACAGGCTAAACCGGAGGGT
The DNA here is from genome assembly GCA_016746295.1 of Potamilus streckersoni. Taxonomy (NCBI): domain Eukaryota; kingdom Metazoa; phylum Mollusca; class Bivalvia; order Unionida; family Unionidae; genus Potamilus; species Potamilus streckersoni. Next base: position 1,015,981 of record JAEAOA010001886.1, on the reverse strand, counting down.
ATGGTTCTGGATGTAACAAACAATATTTTATAAAGAAGGGGGGGGGGCGGACTTTCAAACCGCAATGCTTAAACAGTCTTCTGAATTTCTAATATTGCTTATTTCGTCGATTAGAAATTCGCCAGGGGATGTGTTTATGCGAAAAATAACCCCCTCCCTAAAATAATCAGTAGCATGCCTTGAGCTCTCTGCCCCATGGAAGAACCCCCAAAATAAACATCCAGAAAGGGTGTTAGCCAAAAGAAACAGAACATAGGCGTGCCGCATAATAAGTCATAAGAGAGACAACCATGTAGGATCCCATGAAAGTCACACAGGCTATCAAGATTTTCCAATTGAAGGGTAACCGCTAGGATGCTGCTGATTATTTTTGATAAAAATTACATATTATACATACATACATACATAGGAGCAGGCAGGGTGGAAGGACAACAATTGAGTCGCTTTACGAGTAAACAAAATCGCCTTACAAAGTAAGGACAAAATAACTTCAATAATAGTATAACAAAATTAAGCTAACCGGACAAAGTCAGGCGAATGAAAATATAATTAGATAGAGACTTTGGTTTAGTGCTATTGACTTTTTTTAGCCTCTGTAGGAAACTTTATTTTTCGTTAAGGATTCGAGCAAAAATTTGTAGGGTTCACCCTTCATGCTGCTCGCGAGCTTTACAGGTAAATCGTTTTATTGTTCCATTCGCGCTATGAACTTTTGAACTGGGGCCATCTTTTGATCCTATCTACCAAATTTATTACTAAAGGCAATAATGACAATATAAAATAATGTGACCGACAGGTTAATTCAGTACATATGAGCAGACTTTTTTCCTCTTAATATTTTCACATAGTCAAACACAACTTAGGTGTTACTATTTCTTTCAAAAATTGATTCTTAATAATACAAAATATCTTTCTTACATTTTTCATGCAAAAGGTTTATGATGTAGAATTGCGTTGCTGCCGCAACATCGCAGAATAGATATGTACTTTGACCATTTAACGTAGATTTCTCAATTATTCTATTTCTTTTAAAAAAATCTACCTTTTGCTGGCTGTTCAAAATTGATCTTTTATTTGGTTTCGAATCGGATCAATATGAATGAAACATTTCATATTTTGTATATGTAGATAGTGCACCTTGATGCATTAGAAAATACGGTTCCATTGGGTTTAGCTCACTGTCCTCTTTAAAAAGAAATCGACAAGCGTCCTTTGCTATCAACTTTCGTACATAACTTTGACTAATAAAATCTCTGTAAAGTTACAATTTCGCAGTTGAAATAGTCGTTACTGCAGTGAAGTACAATCATGTAATCATCTAAATCAACTACCACTCCTCTGGTTTAGGTATACTAAAGATGACCATCAATCTTTTCGTTTATCTGCATTCAGTGCCAGTGTTTAAGATGAAATTAATAATGCCTGAGTGTTCACAACCAGAGATAGAGCAATACTTGAATAACAAATCATATCCAGGTATTATTTTAATTTTATTATCAAAATGAATTGTATTATTCTTTGTGTGATTTAAATTGTTAACGTACCTGTAACAATTTAAGTCATATCGCTTCGATATATACAGTGTGGCAATTTATTGTGATCTCTGCTTTTGGGTCAATCGTACAAAAGACATGTAATATAATGTTCTAGCCAGTCCCATTAGTAATAGGCCGATCAGTACTAACACCAACTTATTAATTCGGCCAGCCAAACGAGGCAGATGTACCATTCTTGTAAGAATCTGCTGGACTAAGTCGGGACTTATTGTTGATTTAAAACTCAGTATGCTAATTTCTACATTTTTAATTCAGTTCTTATTCAATTAGTGCTGGTTGGTTTTAGTTATAAAAATATCAGTTGTACAAAGGTACCTCAAGAGTATGTATCAGTCGTAAATGTTTGTGTCCATATTAGATTTTATTACGATGACATTTTCTAATATTCCTGGTTGTGACATTGCTGCTTAGTATCACAGTGGCATGTTTATTTTAAGTCCACTGTGTTATTGCTGACTAGTATCACAGTGGCATATGTATTTTGAGTCCACTGTGTCATTGCTGACTAATATCACAGTGGCATTTTTATTTTGAGTGCTCTGTGGCATTGCTGACTAGCATCAAAGTGGCATTTTTATTTTAAGTTTAATGTGTCATTGCTGACTTGTATCACAGCGGCATGTTTATTTTGAGTCCACTGTGTCGTTGCTGACTAGGATCACAGTGGCAATTTTATTTTCAGTCCACTATGGCATTTCTGACTAGTATCACAGTGACATTTTTATTTTGAGTCCACTATTGCATTGCTGACTATTATCACAGTGACAGTTTAATTTTCAGTCGATAGGGCCACTACTAACTTGAATCACAATATCATTTTAATTTTGAGTCCTCTATGTCATTGCTAACTTGCATCACAGTGGCATTTTTAATTTGAGTCCACTTTGTCTGTCAATTCTTTCTTGTTTCAAAGCGGCATGTCTTTTTGAGTCCATTTTGTCATTGCTGACTAGTATCACAGTGGCATTTGTATTTTGAGTCCACTGTGCCATTGCTGACTTGTAACATAGTGGCATTTTTAATTTGAATCCACTATATCATTGCTGAATTGTATCATAGTGGCATTTTTATTTTGAATCCACTGTTTAATTGCTGACCTATGTCACTCTGAATGATTCTTATTTTGTCCATTTTTTCACTGTATTAATACTAAGTTGTACGCGATTGACGTTTCATCATATCAAGTATTTAATTACTTTTTGAAGAATTAGAAAATATTAATGATGACGATTACGATTTAAAACACAACCTTTTATGACTCGCCATAACAGACATTTAGTTTTATTTATCACACGTGTAAGCATTTGCCACCCGATAAGATCACATTAACAGCCTGCAGAGAAAAGGCAGAGAAACAACCAAAATGACAGAGCAATTCTTCGCAAAAGATCTGCTAAAGAGTATTTTAAAGTCTGTTATCGATTCAAGAATTTCTTGCATCGTAAATACCAACACCGATATTTACAAAGATTGTAATAATTGTATACAGATTTTTGTTTAAAAATGATACAAGTCATGAGGTGTGTCACCAATAAAAGATAAAAGAATCAAAGCCAGATACTCTACTAAAAGATTCAAAAGGATTATAACTCATTACAAGAAACAATTGGAGTGAATGTAATTAAACATCCAAAAGGCGTGACCCTATTAAGGGCCAAACGGAGACGACCCTATTAAAAGTGTCAAAAGGAGAGACCGTAGTAATTCACTTACTGATTTAATTCACTCACACTATTAAAGGAGTCAAAAGGAGTTGACCTTATTAAGAGTCAAAAGGAATGAATCAAATAAACATCCAAACGGCGTGAACAAATTAAAAGAAACATAAGGACTGTACCCTATTAAGAGAGTCAATATGAGTGGACCCTATTAAAAGTGTCAAAAGGGGTGATCGTAGCAATTAACTCACTGATTTCAATCACTCACTCAATTAAAAGAGCCAAAAGGAGATAACCATGTTATAAGAGTCAAAAGAATTGAATTTAATAAAACATCCATTGACTCACTGATTTCAATCACTCACTCAATTGAAAGAGCCAAAAGGAGATAAACATATTATAAGAGTCAAAAGGAATGAATTTTGTTCAACATCCAAAAGGCGTGAAACTATCTAAATAGTTAAAAGAGTGTAACATATTAAAAGTGTCAAAAGGAGTGACCGTAGCAATTCACCCAATGATTTCACTCACTCACTCACCCCATTAAAAGAGTCTAAAGGTGTGATCGTAGCAATTCACTCACTGATTTCACCCACAATTTACACTTTTTAAAGAACCCACAGAAGTGACCGTAGGAATTCTTTCACTGAAACGTAAGTTATGTGTAGTAGCAAACCGTTCGGAGTTTAACAGCTTCTTTCATCTTCTAATATCAACCTACACTTTTAATATGATCGATAATCATAAGTGCATGATTTCAAGTTTTTAATTTACTAGACATCTTAATCTTGCGCTTGCAAATTTTCCAGGTAAACTACCCTTTATCTACAGCTCCTTAGCAAATAAATCGCGTGCATATTACGTCTTATGAATACATAATGACATTTTATCTATAGATATGGTACGTGATTTGAATAATTTTATATCCAATCGATATATACATTTCTTCTCCATTTTACATAACTTGATAGTCTATGGCTGAAAATCCTATTTATGTAACTATGAACGCTTGAAGGATACAAGAGGTCTGTTATACAAATCTAACGCCTGATAGTGGATGAAATTTACCCAACCATAATCATTTACATGACAACACAATTTAAGTCGAAAACCATCTTCTTTAAGGTTTGATTTAAATAACATGCGATTGTTTGTAGATATTTCAATACGCCACCCACCCTACCCACCCACGCAGTAGCAGACATAACAAGTACAGGTTCTAGCACAGTATAAAATAACAAATTGTAATGTGGTGTGAAATGCTTTCATTTTTACGATTCTACATATTATTTCGTGTATCATGCATATTCTCCTTTTCTCTAATTCCCTTTTTCTGGTGTTTTTTGTTTTTGTCGTTTAGTTTAAACTTAGTAAAGTGCTAAATCCACGTGATCTTTTCTAAAATTGTGTGTGCACACTGAAGATACATATCTTTTTCCATATGATACACAATATCTGTCTTACATTTTTCATGCAAAAGGTTTATGATGTAGAATTGCGTTGTTGCCACAACATCGCAGAAAAGATATGTACTTTGACCATTTAACGTAGATTTCTCAATTATTCTATTTCTTTTAAAAACAATCTACCTTTTGCTGGCTGTTCAAAATTGATCTTTTATTTGGTTTCGAATCGAATCAATATGAGTGAAACATTTCATATTTTGTATATGTAGATAGTGCACCTTGACGCATTAGAAAATACGGTTCCATTGGGTTTAGCTCACTGTCCTCTTTAAAAAGAAATCGACAAGCGTCCTTTGCTATCAACTTTCGTACATAACTTTGACTAATAAAATCTCTGTAAAGTTACAATTTCGCAGTTGAAATAGTCGATACTGCAGTGAAGTACAATCATGTAATCATCTAAATCAACTACCACTCTTCTGGTTTAGGTATACTAATATTTTACTAGACTAAGTCGGGACTTATTGTTGATTTAAAACTCAGTAAGCTAATTTCTACATTTTTAATCCAGTTCTTATTGAATTAGTGCTGGTTGGTTTTTGTTATAAAAATATCAGTTGTACAAAGGTATCTCAAGAGTCTGTCTTAGTCGTAAATAATTTTGTCCATATAAGATTTTATTACGATAACATTTTCTAATCTTGCTGGTTGTGACATTGCTGCTTAGTATCACAGTGGCATGTTTATTTTGAGTGCACTGTGTTATTGCTGACTAGCATCACAGTGGCATTTGTATTTTGAGTCCACTGTGTCATTGCTGACTAATATCACAGTGGCATTTTTATTTTGAGTGCTCTGTGGCATTGCTGACTAGCATCACAGTGGCATTTTTATTTTAAGTTCACTGTGTCATTGCTGACTTGTATCACAACGGCATGTTTATTTTGAGTCCACTGTGTCATTGCTGACTAGGATCACAATGGCAATTTTATTTTGAGTCCATAATGGTATTACTGACTAGTATCACAGTGGCAGTTTTATTTTCAGTCGATAGGGCCACTACTAACTTGAATCACAATGTCATTTTAATTTCGAGTTCTCTATGTCATTGCTAACTTGTATCATAGTGGCATTTTTAATTTGAGTGCCCTGTGTTATTGCTTACTTGTATCAAAGCGGCATGTTTATTTTGAGTCCATTTTGTCATTGCTGACAAGTATCACAGTGGCATTTGTATTTTGAGTACACTGTGCCATTGCTGACTTGTAACATAGTGGCATTTTTATTTTGAATCCACTATATCATTGCTGAATTGTATCACAGTGGCATTTTTATTTTGAATCCACTGTTTAATTGCTGACCTATATAACTCTGAAACGTTCTTATTTTGTCCATTTTTTCACTGTATTAATACTAAATTGTACGCGACTGACGATTCATCATATCAAGTATCTAATTACCTTTTACAGAATTAGAAGATATTACTGATGACGATTACGATTTAAAACACAACCTTTTATGACTCGCCATAAGAGACATTTAGTTTTATTTATCACACGTGTAAGCATTTGCCACCCGATAAGATCACATTAACAGCCTACCAGAGAAAAGGCAAAAGATCTGTTAAAGAGTATTTTAAAGTCTGTTATCGATTCAAGAATTTCTTGCATCGTAAATACCAACACCGATATTTACAAAGATTGAAATAATTGTATACAGATTTTTGTTTAGAAATGATACAAGTCAAGAGGTGTGTCACCAATAAAAGATAAAGGAATCAAAGGCAGATACTCTATTAAAAGTCTCAAAACTATTATAACCTATTACAATAATCAAAGGGAGTGAATGTAATTAAACATCCAAAAGGCGTGACCCTATTAAGGGTCAAACGTAGAAGACCCTACTAAAGTGTTAAAATGAGAGACCGTAGTAATTCACTCACTGATTTAATTCACTCACACTATTAAAGAAATCAAAAGGAGTTGACCTTATTAAGAGTCAAAAGGAATGAATCTAATAAACATCCAAAAGGCGTGACCATATTAAAAGAGTCAAAAGGACTGTACCCTATTAAAAGTCAAAATGAGTAGACCCTATTAAAAGTGTCAAAAGGGGTTATCGTAGCAATTGACTCACTGATTTCAATCACTCACTCAATTAAAAGAGCCAAAAGGAGATAACCATGTTATAAGAGTCAAAAGAATTGAATTTAATAAAACATCCAAAAGGCGTCACACTATTAAAATAGTTTAAAGGAGTGGAACCTATTAAAAGTGTCAAAAGGAGTGACCGCAGCAATTCACTCAATGATTTCACTCACTCACTCACCCCATTAAAAGAGTATAAATGTGTGATCGTAGCAATTCACTCACTGATTTCACCCACTATTTCACACTTTTTAAAGAACCCACAGGAGTGACCGTAGGAATTCTTTCACTGAAACGTAAGTTATGTGTAGTAGCAAACCGTTCGGAGTTTTAATGCTTCATTGATCTTCTAATATTAACCTACACTTTTAATATGATCGATAATCATAAGTGCATAATGTCAAGTTTTTATTTTACTAGACAACTTAATCTTGCGCTTGCTTTCATCTTTTCGAATCTACATATTGTTTCGTGTATCATGCATATTCTTCTCTTCTCTAATTGCCTTTTTCTGGTGTTTTTTGTTTTTGTCGTTTAGTTTAAACTTAGTAAAGTGCTAAATCCACGTGATCTTTTCTAAAATTGTGTGTGCACACTGAAGATACATATCTTTTTCCATATGATACACAATATCTTTCTTACATTTTTCATGCAAAAGGTTTATGATGTAGAATTGCGTTGTTGCCACAACATCGCAGAAAAGATATGTATTTTAACCATTTAACGTTGATTTCTCAATTATTCTATTTCTTTTAAAAAATCTACCTTTTGCTGGCTGTTCAAAATGGATCTTTTTTTTGGTTTCGAATCGAATCAATATGAGTGAAACATTTCATATTTTGTATATGTAGATAGTGCACCTTGATGCATTAGAAAATACGGTTCCATTGGGTTTAGCTCACTGTCCTCTTTAAATAGAAATCGACAAGCGTCGTTTGCTATTAACTTTCGTTTATAACTTTGACTAAAAGAATCTCTGTAAAATTACAATGTTGTAGTTGAAATAGTCATTACTGCAGTGAAGTACAATCATGTAATCATCTAAATCAACTACCACTCCTCTGGTTTAGGTATACTAAAGATGACCATCAATCTTTTCGTTTATCTGCATTCAGTGCCAGTGTTTAAGATGAAATTAATAATGCCTGAGTGTTCACAACCAGAGATAGAGCAATACTTGAATAACAAATCATATCCAGGTATTATTTTAATTTTATTATCAAAATGAATTGTATTATTCTTTGTGTGATTTAAATTGTTAACGTACATGTGACAATTTAAGTCATATCGCTTCGATATATACAGTGTGGCGATTTATTATGATCTCTGCTTTTGGGTCAATCGTACAAAAGACATGTAATATAATGTTCTAGCCAGTCCCATTAGTAATAGGCCGATCAGTTCTAACCCCAACTTATTAATTCGGCCAGCCAAACGAGGCAGATGTACCATTCTTGTAAGAATCTGCTGGACTAAGTCGGGACTTATTGTTGATTTAAAACTCAGTATGCTAATTTCTACATTTTTAATTCAGTTCTTATTGACTTAGTGATGCTTGGTTTTAGTTATAAAAATATCAGTTGTACAAAGGTACCTCAAGATTCTGTCTCAGTCGAAAATGATTTTGTCCATATTAGATTTTATTATGCTGACATTTTCTAATCTTGCTGGTTGTGTCAAGGCTAACCTGTATCAGAGTGGCATGTTTATTTTGAGTCAACTGTGTTATTGCTGACTAGTATCACAGTGGCATTTGTAATTTGAGTCCACTGTGTCATTGCTGACTTGTATTACAGTAGCTTGTTTAATTTGTTTGCTCTGTGTCATTGCTGACTAGTATCACAATGAGATTTTTATTTTGCGTTCACTGTCATTGCTTACTTGTATCACAGCGGCATGTTTATTTTGAGTCCACTGTGTCATTGCTGACTAATATCACATTGATATTTTTATTTTGAGTCCACTATGTCGATACTGATTAGTATGACAGTGGCATTTTTATTTTGATTCCACTGTGGCATTGCTGACTAGTATCACAGTGACAGGTTTATTTTCAGTCCCCTGTTTCACTGCTAACTTGAATACCAATGACATTTTTATTTTGAGTCCTCTGTCATTGCTAACTTGTATCATAGTGTCATTTTTATTTTAAGTACACTCTGTCACTCCTAAAGTGTATCACAGTGGCATTTTTATTTTAAGTTCGCTGTGTACTTGCTGACTAGTATCACAGCGGCATGTTTATCCTGAGTCCACTGTGTCATTGCTGACTTGTATCATAGTGATATTTTTATTTTGAATCCACTGTTTGATTGCTGACTTATATCACACTCACAAGTTATTATTTTTTCCATTTGTCCATTGTAATAATCCTGAGTTGTATGCAACTGACGATTCATCATATCAAGTATCTAATTACCTTAACAGAATTAGAAGATATTACTGTTGACGATTACGATTTAAAATACAACCTTTTTTTATTCTCCATATCAGACATTTAGTTTTATTTATCACACGTGTAATGATTAACAACACAATAAGTTCACATTAACAGCCTCCAGAGAAAAGGCAAAAGATCTGCTAAAGAGTATTTTAAAGTCTGTTATCGATTCAAGAATTTCTTGCATCGTAAATACCAACACCGATATTTACAAAGATTGTAAAATTTGTATACAGATTTTTGTTTAGAAATGATACAAGTCAAGAGGTGTGTCACCAATAAAAGATAAAAGAATCAAAGGCAGATACTCAATTAAAAGACACAAAACTATTATAACCTATTACAATAATCAAAGGGAGTGAATCTAATTAAACATCCAAAAGGCGTGACCCTACTAAAGTGTCAAAAGGAGACACCGTAGTAATTCACTCACTGATTTAATTCACTCGCACTATTAAATGAGTCAAAAGGAGTTGACCTTATTAGAGTCAAAAGGAATGAATCTAATGAACATCCAAAAGGTGTGATATTCAAAGAGTTAAAAGCACTGTACCCTATTAAAAGAGTCAGAATGAGTGGACCCTATTAAGTGTCAAAATGGGTGAACGTAGCAATTGACTCACTGATTTCAATCACTCACTCAATTAAAAGAGCCAAAAGGAGATAACCATGTTATAAGAGTCAAAAGAATTAAATTTAATAAAACATCCAAAAGGCGTGACACTATTAAAATAGTTAAAAGGAGTGGAACCTATTAAAAGTGTCAAAAGGAGTGACCGCAGCAATTCACTCAATGATTTCACTCACTCACTCATCCCATTAAAAGAGTCAAAAGGTGTGATCGTAGCAATTCACTCACTGATTTCATCCACTATTTCACACTTTTTAAAGAACCCACAGAAGTGACCGTAGGAATTCTTTCACTGAAACGTAAGTTATGTGTAGTAGCAAACCGTTCGGAGTTTAACAGCTTCTTTCATCTGCTAATGTTGACCTACACTTTTAATATGATCGATAATCATAAGTGCATAATGTCAAGTTTTTTTTTTTTACTAGACAACTTAATCTTGCGCTTGCAAATTTTCCAGGTAAACAACCCTTATCTACAGTTCTTTAGCAAATAAATCGCGCACATATTACGTCTTATGATCACATAATGACATTTTATCTATACATATGGTACGTGATTTGAATAATTTTATATCCAATCGATATATACATTTCTTCTCCATTTTACATAACTTAATAGTCTATGGCTGAAAATCCTATTTGTGTAACTATGAACGCTTGAAGGATACAAGAGGTATAGTATACAAATCTTACGCCTGATAGTGGATTGAATTGGCCAAACCCCAATCATTTCAATGACAACACAATTTAAGTCTAAAAACATCTTATTTAAGGTTTGATTTAAATAACATGCGATTGCTTGTAGATATTTCAATACGCCACCCACCCTACCCACCCACGCAGTAGCAGGCATAACAAGTACAGGTTCTAGCACAGTATAAAGTACAAATTGTAATTTGGTGTGAAATGCTTTCATCTTTACGAATCTACATATTATTTTGTCTATTATGCAAATTATTCTCACATCTAATTCCCTTTTTGGTGGTTTGCTTTTCATTTTTGTCGGTTATTTTAAAAGGAGTAAAGTGATAAAATCACGCAACTTTTTCTGAAATTGTGTGTGCATACTAAACATACATATCTTTTTCCATATGATACACAATATCTGTCTTACATTTTTCATGCAAAAGGTTTATGATGTAGAATTGCGTTGTTGCCACAACATCGCAGAAAATATATGTACTTTGACCATTTAACGTAGATTTCTCAATTCTTCTTTTTCTTTTTAAAAACAATCTACTTTCTGCTGTTTAAAATTGATCTTTTATTTGGTTTCAAACCGAATTAACATGAGCGAAATCTTTCATATTTTGCATATGAAGATAGTGCACCTGGACGCATTAGAACCTACGGTTCCATTGGGTTTAGCTCACTGTCCTCTTTAAAAAGAAATCGACAAGCGTTCTTTGCTATTAACTTTCATACTTACTTTGACTCAAAATATCTCTGTAAAGATACAATGTCGCAGTTTAAATAGTCGTTACTGCAGTGAAGTACAATCATGTAATCATCTAAATCAACTACCACACCTCTGGTTTACGTATACTAAAGATGACCATCAATCTTTTCGTTTATCTGCATTCAGTGCCAGTGTTTAAGATGAAATTAATAATGCCTGAGTGTTCACAACCAGAGATAGAGCAATACTTGAATAACAAATCTTATCCAGGTATTATTTTAATTTTATTATCAAAATGAATTGTATTATTCTTTGTGTGATTTAAATTTCTAACGTACCTGTAACAATTTAAGTCATATCGCTTCGATATATACAGTGTGGCAATTTATTGTGATCTCTGCTTTTGGGTCAATCGTACAAAAGATATATAATATATTGTTCTAGCCAGTCCCATTAGTAACAGGCCGATCAGTACTAACACCAACTTATTAATTCGGCCAGCCAAACGAGGCAGATGTACCATTCTTGTAAGAATCTGCTGGACTAAGTCGGGACTTATTGTTGATTTAAAACTCAGTATGCTAATTTCTACATTTTAAATTCAGTTCTTATTGAATTAGTGCTGGTTGGTTTTAATTATATAAATATCAGTTGTACAAAGGTACCTCAAGAGTCTGTCTCAGTCGTAAATGTCTTTGTCCATATTGGATTTTATTACGCTGACATTTTCTAATCTTGCTGGTTGTGACATTGCTGATTAGTATCACAGTGGCATGTTTATTTTGAGTCCATTTTGTCATTGCTGACTTGTATCACAGTGGCATTTGTATTTTGAGTGCACTGTGCCATTGCTGACTTGTTATATAGTGGCATTTTTATTTTGAGTTCTCTGTGGCATTGCTGACTAGCATCACAGAGGCATTGTTATTTTAAGTTCACTGTGTCATTGCTGACTTGTATCACAGCGGCATGTTTATTTTGAATCCACTGTGTCATTGCTGACTAGGATCACAGTGGCAATTTTATTTTCAGTTCACTATGGCATTGCTGACTAGTATCACAGTGATATTTTTATTTTGAGTCCACTATGACATTGCTGACTAGTATCACAGTGGCATGTTTATTATGAGTCCACTGTGTTATTGCTGACTAGTGTCACAATGGCATATGTATTTTGAATCCACTGTGTCATTGCTGACTAGTATCACAGTGGCATTTTTATTTTGAGTGCTTTGTGGCATTGCTGACTAGCATCGCAGTGACATTGCTGACTAGTATCACAGTCGCAGTGACATTTTTATTTTAAGTTCACTGTCTCATTGCTGACTAGTATCACAGCGACATGTTTATTTTGAGTCCACTGTGTCGTTGATGACTAGGATCACAGTGGCAATTTTATTTTCAGTCCACTATGGCATTGCTGACTAGTATCACAGTGACATTTCTATTTTGAGTCCACTATGGAATTGCTGACTAGTATCACAGTGACAGTTTTATTTTCAGTCGATATGGCCACTACTAACTTGAATCACAATATCATTTTAATTTTGAGTCCTCTATGTCATTGCTAACTTGTGTCACAGTGGCATTTTTAATTTGAGTCCACTGTGCCATTGCTTTCTTGTATCAAAGCGGCATGTTTATTTTGAGTCCATTTTGTCATTGCTGACTAGTATCACAGTGGCATTGCATTTTGAGTCCACTGTGCCATTGCTGACTTGTAACATAAAGGCATTTTTATTTTGAATCCACTATATCATTGCTGAATTGTATCACGGTGGCATTTTTATTTTAAATCCACTGTTTAATTGCTGACCTATATCACTCTGACCCGTTCTTATTTTGTCCATTTTTTCACTGTATTAATACTGAGTTGTACGCGACTGACGTTACATCATATCAAGTATCTAATTACCTTTTGCAGAATTAGAAAATATTACTGATGACGATTACAATTAAAAACACAACCTTTTATGACTCGCCATAACATACATTTAGTTTTATTTATCACACGTGTAAGCATTTGCAACCCGATAAGATCACATTAACAGCCTCCAGAGAAAAGGCAGAGAAACAACCAAAATGACAGATCAATTCTTCGCAAAAGATCTGCTAAAGAGTATTTTAAAGTCTGTTATCGATTCAAGAATTTCTTGCATCGTAAATACCAACAGCGATATTTACAAATATTGTAAAATTTGTGTACATAGTTTTGTTTAGAAATGATACAAGTCAAGAGGTGTGTCACCAATAAAAGATAAAAGAATCAAAGGCAGATACTCAATTAAAAGACACAAAACTATTATAACCTATTACAATAATCAAAGGGAGTGAATCTAATTAAACATCCAAAAGGCGTGACCCTACTAAAGTGTCAAAATGAGAGACCGTATTAATTCACTCACTGATTTAATTCACTCACACTATTAAAGGAGTCAAAAGGAGTTGACCTTATTAGAGTCAAAAGGAATGAATCTAATGAACATCCAAAAGGTGTGATATTCAAAGAGTCAAAAGCACTGTACCCTATTAAAAGAGTCATAATGAGTGGACCCTATTAAAAGTGTCAAAATGGGTGAACGTAGCAATTGACTCACTGATTTCAATCACTCACTCAATTAAAAGAGCCAAAAGGAGATAACCATGTTATAAGAGTCAAAAGAATTAAATTTAATAAAACATCCAAAAGGCGTGACACTATTAAACTAGTTAAAAGGAGTGGAACCTATTAAAAGTGTCAAAAGGAGTGACCGCAGAAATTCACTCAATGATTTCACTCACTCACTCACCCCATTAAAAGAGTCAAAAGGTGTGATCGTAGCAATTCACTCACTGATTTCACCCACTATTTCACACTTTTTAAAGAACCCACAGGAGTGACCGTAGGAATTCTTTCACTGAAACGTAAGTTATGTGTAGTAGCAAACCGTTCGGAGTTTAACAGCTTCTTTCATCTTCTAATGTTGACCTACACTTTTAATATGATCGATAATCATAAGTGCATAATGTCAAGTTTTTTTTTACTAGACAACTTAATCTTGCGCTTGCAAATTTTCCAGGTAAACTACCCTTTATCTACAGCTCTTTAGCAAAAAAATCGCGCACATATTACGTCTTATGATCACATAATGACATTTTATCTATACATATGGTACGTGATTTGAATAATTTTTATATGCAATCGATATATACATTTCTTCTCCCTTTTACATAACTTGATAGTCTATGGCTGAAAATCCTATTTGTGTAACTATGAACGCTTAAAGGATACAAGAGGTCTGTTATACAAATCTTACGCCTGATAGTGGATTGAATTTACCAAACCCCAATCATTTCGATGACAACACAATTTAAGTCTAAAAACATCTTATTTAAGGTTTGATTTAAATAACATGCGATTGCTTGTAGATATTTCAATACGCCACCCACCCTACCCACCCACGCAGTAGCAGGCATGACAAGTACAGGTTCTAGCACAGTATAAAGTACAAATTGTAATTTGGTGTGAAATGCTTTCATCTTTACGAATCTACATATTATTTTGTCTATTATGCAAATTATTCTCACATCTAATTCCCTTTTTTGGCGGTTTGCTTTTCATTTTTGTCGGTATTTTAAACGGAGTAAAGTGATAAAATCACTCAAATTTTTCTGAAATTGTGTGTGCATACTAAACATACATATCTTTTTCCATATGATACAAAATATCTGTCTTACATTTTTCATGCAAAAGGTTTATGATGTAGAATTGCGTTGTTGCCACAACATCGCAGAAAATATATGTACTTTGACCATTTAACGTAGATTTCTCAATTCTTCTTTTTCTTTTTAAAAACAATCTACTTTCTGCTGTTTAAAATTGATCTTTTATTTGGTTTCAAACCGAATTAACATGAGCGAAATCTTTCATATTTTGCATATGAAGATAGTGCACCTGGACGCATTAGAACCTACGGTTCCATTGGGTTTAGCTCACTGTCCTCTTTAAAAAGAAATCGACAAGCGTTCTTTGCTATTAACTTTCATACTTACTTTGACTCAAAATATCTCTGTAAAGATACAATGTCGCAGTTTAAATAGTCGTTACTGCAGTGAAGTACAATCATGTAATCATCTAAATCAACTACCACACCTCTGGTTTACGTTTACTAAAGATGACCATCAATCTTTTCGTTTATCTGCATTCAGTGCCAGTGTTTAAGATGAAATTAATAATGCCTGAGTGTTCACAACCAGAGATAGAGCAATACTTGAATAACAAATCTTATCCAGGTATTATTTTAATTTTATTATCAAAATGAATTGTATTATTCTTTGTGTGATTTAAATTTCTAACGTACCTGTAACAATTTAAGTCATATCGCTTCGATATATACAGTGTGGCAATTTATTGTGATCTCTGCTTTTGGGTCAATCGTACAAAAGATATATAATATATTGTTCTAGCCAGTCCCATTAGTAATAGGCCGATCAGTACTAACACCAACTTATTAATTCGGCCAGCCAAACGAGGCAGATGTACCATTCTTGTAAGAATCTGCTGGACTAAGTCGGGACTTATTGTTGATTTAAAACTCAGTATGCTAATTTCTACATTTTAAATTCAGTTCTTATTGAATTAGTGCTGGTTGGTTTTAATTATATAAATATCAGTTGTACAAAGGTACCTCAAGAGTCTGTCTCAGTCGTAAATGTCTTTGTCCATATTGGATTTTATTACGCTGACATTTTCTAATCTTGCTGGTTGTGACATTGCTGATTAGTATCACAGTGGCATGTTTATTTTGAGTCCATTTTGTCATTGCTGACTTGTATCACAGTGGCATTTGTATTTTGAGTGCACTGTGCCATTGCTGACTTGTTATATAGTGGCATTTTTATTTTGAGTTCTCTGTGGCATTGCTGACTAGCATCACAGAGGCATTTTTATTTTAAGTTCACTGTGTCATTGCTGACTTGTATCACAGCGGCATGTTTATTTTGAATCCACTGTGTCATTGCTGACTAGGATCACAGTGGCAATTTTATTTTCAGTTCACTATGGCATTGCTGACTAGTATCACAGTGATATTTTTATTTTGAGTCCACTATGACATTGCTGACTAGTATCACAGTGGCATGTTTATTATGAGTCCACTGTGTTATTGGTGATTAGTGTCACAATGGCATATGTATTTTGAATCCACTGTGTCATTGCTGACTAGTATCACAGTGGCATTTTTATTTTGAGTGCTTTGTAGCATTGCTGACTAGCATCGCAGTGACATTTTTATTTTAAGTTCACTGTCTCATTGCTGACTAGTATCACAGCGACATGTTTATTTTGAGTCCACTGTGTCGTTGTTGACTTGGATCACAGTGGCAATTTTATTTTCAGTCCACTATGGCATTGCTGACTAGTATCACAGTGACATTTCTATTTTGAGTCCACTATGGAATTGCTGACTAGTATCACAGTGACAGTTTTATTTTCAGTCGATATGGCCACTACTAACTTGAATCACAATATCATTTTAATTTTGAGTCCTCTATGTCATTGCTAACTTGTGTCACAGTGGCATTTTTAATTTGAGTCCACTGTGTCATTGCTTTCTTGTATCAAAGCGGCATGTTTATTTTGAGTCCATTTTGTCATTGCTGACTAGTATCACAGTGGCATTTGTATTTTGAATCCACTGTGCCATTGCTGACTTGTAACATAGAGGCATTTTTTTTTAAATCCACTATATCATTGCTGAATTGTATCACAGTGGCATTTTTACTTTGATTCCACTGTTTAATTGCTGATCTATATCACTCTGACCCGTTCTTATTTTGTCCATTTTTTCACTGTATTAATACTAAGTTGTACGCGACTGACGTTTCATCATATCAAGTATCTGATTACCTTTTGCAGAATTAGAAAATATTACTGATGACGATTACAATTAAAAACACCTTTTAATACTCGCCATAACAGACATTTAGTTTTATTTATCACACGTGTAAGCATTTGCAACCCGATAAGATCACATTAACAGCCTCCAGAGAAAAGGCAGAGAAACAACCAAAATGACAGATCAATTCTTCGCAAAAGATCTGCTAAAGAGTATTTTAAAGTCTGTTATCGATTCAAGAATTTCTTGCATCGTAAATACCAACAGCGATATTTACAAATATTGTAAAATTTGTGTACATAGTTTTGTTTAGAAATGATACAAGTCAAGAGGTGTGTCACCAATAAAAGATAAAAGAATCAAAGGCAGATACTCAATTAAAAGACACAAAACTATTATAACCTATTACAATAATCAAAGGGAGTGAATCTAATTAAACATCCAAAAGGCGTGACCCTACTAAAGTGTCAAAATGAGAGACCGTATTAATTCACTCACTGATTTAATTCACTCACACTATTAAAGGAGTCAAAAGGAGTTGACCTTATTAGAGTCAAAAGGAATGAATCTAATGAACATCCAAAAGGTGTGATATTCAAAGAGTCAAAAGCACTGTACCCTATTAAAAGAGTCATAATGGGTGGACCCTATTAAAAGTGTCAAAATGGGTGAACGTAGCAATTGACTCACTGATTTCAATCACTCACTCAATTAAAAGAGCCAAAAGGAGATAACCATGTTATAAGAGTCAAAAGAATTAAATTTAATAAAACATCCAAAAGGCGTGACACTATTAAACTAGTTAAAAGGAGTGGAACCTATTAAAAGTGTCAAAAGGAGTGACCGCAGAAATTCACTCAATGATTTCACTCACTCACTCACCCCATTAAAAGAGTCAAAAGGTGTAATCGTAGCAATTCACTCACTGATTTCACCCACTATTTCACACTTTTTAAAGAACCCACAGGAGTGACCGTAGGAATTCTTTCACTGAAACGTAAGTTATGTGTAGTAGCAAACCGTTCGGAGTTTAACAGCTTCTTTCATCTTCTAATGTTGACCTACACTTTTAATATGATCGATAATCATAAGTGCATAATGTCAAGTTTTTTTTTACTAGACAACTTAATCTTGCGCTTGCAAATTTTCCAGGTAAACTACCCTTTATCTACAGCTCTTTAGCAAAAAAATCGCGCACATATTACGTCTTATGATCACATAATGACATTTTATCTATACATATGGTACGTGATTTGAATAATTTTTATATGCAATCGATATATACATTTCTTCTCCCTTTTACATAACTTGATAGTCTATTTCTGAAAATCCTATTTGTGTAACTATGAACGCTTAAAGGATACAAGAGGTCTGTTATACAAATCTTACGCCTGATAGTGGATTGAATTGGCCAAACCCCAATCATTTCGATGACAACACAATTTAAGTCTAAAAACATCTTATTTAAGGTTTGATTTAAATAACATGCGATTGCTTGTAGATATTTCAATACGCCACCCACCCTACCCACCCACGCAGTAGCAGGCATGACAAGTACAGGTTCTAGCACAGTATAAAGTACAAATTGTAATTTGGTGTGAAATGCTTTCATCTTTACGAATCTACATATTATTTTGTCTATTATGCAAATTATTCTCACATCTAATTCCCTTTTTTGGTGGTTTGCTTTTCGTTTTTGTCGGTATTTTAAACGGACTAAAGTGATAAAATCACTCAAATTTTTCTGAAATTGTGTGTGCATACTAAACATACATATCTTTTTCCATATGATACACAATATCTGTCTTACATTTTTCATGCAAAAGGTTTATGATGTAGAATTGCGTTGTTGCCACAACATCGCAGAAAATATATGTACTTTGACCATTTAACGTAGATTTCTCAATTCTTCTTTTTCTTTTTAAAAACAATCTACTTTCTGCTGTTTAAAATTGATCTTTTATTTGGTTTCAAACCGAATTAACATGAGCGAAATCTTTCATATTTTGCATATGAAGATAGTGCACCTGGACGCATTAGAACCTACGGTTCCATTGGGTTTAGCTCACTGTCCTCTTTAAAAAGAAATCGACAAGCGTTCTTTGCTATTAACTTTCATACTTACTTTGACTCAAAATATCTCTGTAAAGATACAATGTCGCAGTTTAAATTGTCATTACTGCAGTGAAGTACAATCATGTAATCATCTAAATCAACTACCACACCTCTGGTTTACGTATACTAAAGATGATCTTCAATCTTTTCGTTTATCTGCATTCAGTGCCAGTGTTTAAGATGAAATTAATAATGCCTGAGTGTTCACAACCAGAGATAGAGCAATACTTGAATAACAAATCTTATCCAGGTATTATTTTAATTTTATTATCAAAATGAATTGGATTATTCTTTGTGTGATTTAAATTGTTAACGTACCTGTAACAATTTAAGTCATATCGCTTCGATATATACAGTGTGGCAATTTATTGTGATCTCTGCTTTTGGGTCAATCGTACAAAAGACATGTAATATAATGTTCTAGCCAGTCCCATTAGTAATAGGCCGATCAGTACTAACACCAACTTATTAATTCATCAAGCCAAACGAGGCAGATGTACCATTCTTGTAAGAATCTGCTGGACTAAGTCGGGACCTATTGTTGATTTAAAACTCAGTATGCTAATTTCTACATTTTTAATTCAGTTCTTATTGAATTAGTGCTGGTTGGTTTTAATTATATAAATATCAGTTGTACAAAGGTACCTCAAGAGTCTGTCTCAGTCGTAAATGTTTTTGTCCATATTGGATTTTATTACGCTGACATTTTCTAATCTTGCTGGTTGAGACATTGCTGATTAGTATCACAGTGGCATGTTTATTTTGAGTCCATTTTGTCATTGCTGACTTGTATCACAGTGGCATTTGTATTTTGAGTGCACTGTGCCATTGCTGACTTGTAATATAGTGGCATTTTTATTTTGAGTTCTCTGTGGCATTGCTGACGAGCATCACAGTGGCATTTTTTTTTAAGTTCACTGTGTCATTGCTGACTTGTATCACAGCGGCATGTTTATTTTGAGTCCACTGTGTCGTTGCTGACTAGGATCACAGTGGCAATTTTATCTTCAGTCTACTATGGCATTGCTGACTAGTATCACAGTGATATTTTTATTTTGAGTCCACAATGGTATTTCTGACTAGTATCACAGTGGCATGTTTTATTTTCAGTCCATTGGGTCACTACTAACCTGAATCACAATGCCATTTTAATTTTGAGTCCTCTATCTCATTGCTAACTTGTATCAGAGTGGCAATTTTAATTTGAGCTCACTGTGTCATTGCTGACTTGTATCACAGCGGCATGTTTATTTTGAGTCCAATTTGTCATTGCTGACTAGTATCACAGTGACATTTGTATTTTGAGTCCACTGTGCCATTGCTGACTTGTAACATAGTGGCACTTTTATTTTGAGTGCTCTGTGGCATTGCTGACTAGCATCAAAGTGGCATTTGTATTTTGAGTCCATTGTGCCATTGCTGACTTGTAACATAGAGGCATTTTTTTGAATCCACTGTATCATTGCTGAATTGTATCACAGTGGCATTTTTATTTTGAATCCACTGTTTAATTGCTGACCTATATCACTCTGACACGTTCTTATTTTGTCCATTTTTCCACTGTACTAATACTGAGTTGTACGCGACTGACGTTACATCATATCAAGTATCTAATTACCTTTTGCAGAATTAGAAAATATTACTGATGACGATTACAATTAAAAACACAACCTTTTATGACTCGCCATAACAGACATTTAGTTTTATCTATCACACGTGTAAGCATTTGCAACCATATAAGATCACATTAACAGCCTCCAGAGAAAAGGCAGAGAAACAACCAAAATGACAGATCAATTCTTCGCAAAAGATCTGCTAAAGAGTATTTTAAAGTCTGTTATCGATTCAAGAATTTCTTGCATCGTAAATACCAACACCGATATTTACAAAGATTGTAAAAATTGTATACAGATTTTTGTTTAGAAATGATACAAGTCAAGAGGTGTGTCACCAATAAAAGATAAAAGAATCAAAGGCAGATACTCAATTAAAAGACTCAAAACTATTATAATCGATTACAAGAATCAATGGGAGTGAATCTAATTAAACATCCAAAAGGCGTGACCCTATTAAGGGTCAAACGGAGAAGACCCTACTAAAGAGTCAAATGGAGAGACCGTCGTAATGCACTCACTGATTTAATTCATTCGCACTATTAATGGAGTCAAAAGGAGTTGACCTTATTAAGAGTCACAAGAAATGAATCTAATAAACATCCAAACGGCGTGACCATATTCAAAGAGTCAAAAGCACTGTACCCTATTAAAAGAGTCAAAATGAGTGGACGCTATTAAAAGTGTCAAAACGGGTGAACGTAGCACTGATTTTAATCACTCACTCAATTAAAAGAGCCAAAAGGAGATATCCGTATTATAAGAGTCAATAGGAATGAATTAATAAAACATTCAATAGGCGTGACACTATTAAAATAAATGATTTTGCTCAGTCACTCACCCCATTAAAAGAGTAAAAAGGTGTGATCGTAGCAATTGACTTACTGATTTCACCCACTATTTCACACTTTTTAAAGAACCCACAGAAGTGACCGTAGGAATTCTTTCACTGAAACGTAAGTTATGTGTAGTAGCAAACCGTTCGGAGTTTAACAGCTTGTTTCATCTGCTAATGTTGACCTACACTTTTAATATGATCGATAATCATAAGTGCATAACGTCAAGTTTTTATTTTACTAGACATCTTAATCTTGCGCTTGCAAATTTTCAAGGTAAACAACCCTTTATCTACTGCTCCTTAGCAAATAAATTGCGTGTTTGTTACGTCTGATGATCATATAATGACATTGTATCTATACATATGGTACGTGATTTGAATAATTTTATATCCAATCGCTATACACATTTGCTTTCCCTTTTGAATAACCTAATGGTCTATGGCCTAAGATCCTAGTTGTGCAACTTTGAACGCTTGAAGGATTCAAGAGTTCTGTTATACAAATCGTACGCCTGATAGTGGATGAAATTTAATCAACGTTAATCATTTAGATGACAACACAATTTAAATCTAAATATCTTCTTTAAATTTTGACGTACATAACATGTGATTATTTGTAGTTACTTGAATATGTCACCCACCCCACCCACCCACGCAATAGCAGAAATATCAAGTACAATTTCTAGCACGGTATATAGTACAATTTGTAATTTTGTGTGGACAACGTTCGTTTTTACGAATCTATATATTATTTTGTGTCTCATGCATATTCTTCTCTCCTGTTGTAACCCGTTGTAACCAGTTTAAATCGGTCTTAAAGCTTAAAAGATGTTTACTTTGCTCAATGTTTTTTGTTCTAGCCCGACTTGATCCGGTTAGGATCAAATAAGGTTGCTCAATTTTTCGTGGCCTAAGCCGTCTGGAACCGGTTTGGCACCGGTTTAAACTGGCCAGAATTGGCTATCACCAGCTGGAACCGGTTAGAACCGGTTCTAACAGGACAGACCCTTTTTATACCGGTTTGAAAGCTTAAAAAAGGCTTATGTTGCTCAATTTTACATGGTGTAAGTCGACTGGAATCGGTTTAGAACCGATTGTAACTGGCCAGAACTGGCTGACACAAGCTGGAACCGGTTGGACCGAATGAAACCGGTTTCAACAGGTTTTAAAGCTTAAAAATGGCTTATGTTGCTCAAATTCTGACCAGTTCAAAGCGTTTCCACAAGGTGGTCCACGAGGGATACAGTTATTACAGGTTGATCCTAGCAAAGAAGTTCTTGATGCTGTATCATCGTTAATGAAAACCATAACGATAAAATTAGACGATGACAAACAGAAATTCATCGTGATCAGGCAATCGTTGAAGGATTTAATCGAACACTTGCTGATCGGTTATTGGGATATCAATATGCAAAGAAAATATCCACTGACTTTAAATCCATGGAGAGATTTTGTGAATGGGTTGCAGGTTTACTAATTTGTGATAGCTGTGATAGCTGCGTTAAATAATAAAATTGCTCGTGTAATTTTCATGAAACTTTCTAAAGTAAACACAAAAATATACCAATACGCCGACGTGAATCTTCCTCTTATGCAGTACTAGGTAATATGACCTTAATATATTTATATTAACATGGTGAACTTGAAAGAGGTAAAAAAAAGGAGCAACTGATCCGGTATTCAGTGTGACCACATAAAGTTTCCAGCGTTGCAAGGTCTACAGGTAAACCTGCAATATACAGATTATATTCAACTGCTCCTCAGTAATAGTTAATCCCTCTGTCGAGTGATTTGTTATAGCGTATCATAACGTCCACGGTGATATATTTATGCTCAACGCCCTCTCAATGTCATCAACAACAACTAAAAGTGTATCGTTGTAGCACAAAAGTTTGTATCCCACCACCAGAAATAACGTAAATAATTGTTGTTGAATTGTATCGCGATCTATTTTTGTACTTGCAGCTTTCAAATCACAGATCTCTACAACTTCCAAAATCATTCAAACGGGTTTCTGGAATTACTTTACAAATTATTTCACACTATATTTTATCTATCTGTAGTCTTATTAAGTTTTAAAACTCTTTCTGTGATTTATAAATATCTTCATTGCCACCATTTATTTCTTCGTAATAATCTACAAATGTTTTCAGCCACCCATGCAGAGACAATCCAATAAAAGATGGCGGTATACCATGATCGCCACACATTATAATAGCAATATTCTTAAACAACAGTTAGTCAAGAGATAGTTTTAATATCTCCAGCGACACCGGTCACATATCGTGCCAGATAATAATTTTAGAAATGTATTTCTCATCCATGTGTCTTCGCACCATCTGAAGAAACTATGAAAAGTTTGAGATTTGATTCTTCGTTATTTTGTTTCTCTGGCGAGTTTACATATCGGTTTCAAAACAATCATATCTAAATAATTATTGAATAATTGTATCGCGCGTGTTGTTTTACTTGAACCACCACGCCCATTCAGATAAACGTTTTTATGTGTAGCCTTATAATCATATACAGATGGTGCAGATGACAATTCTAATATTTGATTATTATTGTAATATATTTTCTTAATTTCAACGTCAAAAGATTCGGAATAACTAAGTATATCTTCATGTTTTATTCTGTATTCGCCACATGATGCATGATTGTTAATATGCAATTGCTTCAACGCATCCGCATATTTTTTATTTTTTACAAATGAATCTCGCGACTCTGACTGCAATCAAAGGAGATCTGTTTCTTATTTGCCGATTTGCCGAAACGTACTCACATCGAAGATCTTAAATGAGTAAACTCCGGTGACTCGCCATTAATCGGCTCACTATTGTACCTAATTTAGTTCCGTTTGATAAATAATCATTACGTCAACCTATAAATTTGTTTTCCGTTGTGTCAGCAATTATAATATCGAGTTCAGCTTCATCCATAATTAATCTTGCACAATGGCATTTATGATCATATGATCCTCTTTTCGTAAATTTACCGATTATTTTTCTGCCAACATCTTTTGTACGCTTTCATCGTTGTTTTCTCCTTCATTTACGTATAATATTAGTAATTAACAATATCATCTTCGTTAGTATCAGGATAATTTTTCCTAGCATCATTAATATTAAATCTAAGCGGTTCTGGCAATCAAACCTGTATTAGCACGCGATATGATATAATTACTTCACTCACTTTTAAGGAAATTAATATTACAGCATTAAGCATGCACTGTAATAGTACTATTGGAACTCAACATTATTCTAAAAAAATGTCATTCAAAACCACGCATAAAACAACCGGCTGAAGATTTTCCATTAACACAAATGATTTTAATCCGCTTAAGTCAACATCGGATAACTCTGGTCAGTTCGTATGATGGATGTCCAAATCTCTTAACGATTCAGAAAACACTCCCGTATCCAAGAAAACTTTCACGATAACATGCTGCCACATCACCTGAGATAACGTCTCTATAAATGTATTTAGTATTCCTTAATCCACCGTGTCCGTATTCCACACAACTGCGTTGGACATCTTCAAGCAATTCTAATCGTGTAGGTTACCAAGAATTTGTCTCCTCAGCAGCGTGAGCAGCAAATGATGTAACGGTAAAACAGTTATTCAGTAATTGTCCAATCTTAATAACATCACGTGTATAATTTAATGCAATATTTTTACTTTCTTCGTGAAGAGATTATGTACGATAGATATGACCATTAGATCTTAGAAACTGATCCTGATAATCACCTTCCAAACTGCGATTAAAAATGTACAGCATAGCGTTATAAATATATATGATAATCTTAATCTTGAACAAATAGGTGTTATTTTGAATTATTAGAACAATAGAAATTAAAGAATAGATATCCTTGGCATCTGATTATAAATTCATGACGTTTATCCAACAGGAATTGTTGCTGTCCTTGACAAAAGGTATAGATAATCAATTGAAGCTGTTTGTACCTCTCTCACACGCTATTGACAAAATTAACTTCGAATTATCTCATGAATATGAACATAACAAATCTTACCTTTCGTATAAGACAATTGAGGAAGCATTATTATAGTGATAATGAAGCTAGAGAACCAATTAATGGTAATGCTTAACAAAATCCCTGGCAAAATTAATAGTGCCGAACTATAGAGTTTATTTATTTATAATAAAGCAATATTCTTGTTTCCGGTTGGTTCTGATAATTGCGATTTACCCCATCAGAAGTAAAAACAATATTCTGACCCGAGTTAGATTCGGACATTTCTTCTGTTTTATCGTGACGCTAATATACAGATTTATACACAAATTTCATTTTGCAAATCCAGAATGTGTCCTATCTGGCCTGTAAGTTTGAAATGTATCCTTGATAATAACGGATTACGTATATGGCGATAAATGGGGTTCATTGGGTCTGATACAATTAAATACCCGTGCGGGATTTGAGGTGTTAATGATTATATTATATATAATTTCTGGTTATGGCAAGCCTATGAAAGATTTACTTGATAAACGCCATTAATTACATCACTTAGTAGATTGACTGCGATCTTTGATGTTATATAAAAACTACCAGGTTATATATGAAGGCTTCCACCGTATGGATCGTTATTATGTTTAAAAATAACCTGTGGCGGGGATATTTTTCTCTACTATTCAAATACCCCGGGAAAATGTTAGTCAAAAAGATCAGTGATTGATCTTTTCATATCTGTTACATCCTGGTATTATAAGTGTTTTTAATTGTTCTTCTGTTAGTTTGTAATGTTTAATAAACAAATGTTATGTCATTTTCCACTCTAATATAAAAATCACTATCTATACCAACGCTACGCTCTCTTACAGCATATATTTTATCATTGAATTTTTTAAATCTATCAAAACAATGTTTAAATTTGTTATTGTTTCAATTATATGTTGTTTGACGTATTCGGTGCAATAAAGAAGAAAATAAATTTCGTAGTTGATTAATTGATTCTTCGTATTCGAGTTTAATTGGGTCCGACCATAATTTAAGATTTTCTTCATTAATGTGAATTTCTCCATTAATAGATTTATGTGTCTTCTTCTAATATAGAGCTCTTGATAATATTCTAACCAATAATTAGGTACCAAAGGACATTTACTTAGAAATTCTGGATCTTTCATACTTTTTCGCTTGTTTTAAATTCTTCTAGTTTTGTTTCTGGATTTTCATTATAAACGAGGGGACCATCAGGCCATCTTAACATGGATCTGACCGATGACTGATAAATATCTACAACATGATCAGGGGAATTTGTTTCAAGTGAGGACAGTAAGATTGGAATGCAAACAGTATTAGCTATTTTGGATTTCCTTAATAGATTTAATTCTATGTCCTGAGTTAGTAATAACATTATTATTCATGTTGATAATTGCACGCATAATGCCACCGTTGACAAACACAAACTTAAATTCCTGATCTTCGACGTATATTTTTGATGCTCCTTCTGTATCTCTGGCCTGGTTTCCAAGGTCTGTAATTTTATTTTTATTGATGATGCCTGGTGGGGTATATTCGTGTACGACTTTATGAGATGGTTTAAATGGTGGTGCCGGTGAATTTGCGTTGAATACAGTGAGGGTTTCCCAGGCCATATAATGGTGTATTTGTTAATTTTTGTGTTCGTAATGTTGAATACCAGATTGGAATATCAACGGCTAAATTACTAGATCGTACCAAATTTTTATGGTTGTGCCAACCCATACGAATCTAAATAAAATAATTCCACGTGGAACAATCTCGTATACAACCCAATTAGTAATTGAGCCAGAGATTTTATCGGGATTAATAATAGCAGTTACAATATTGTTTGGTTGTTTCGATAATTGATCATTCATAAAAACTCCTCTAAAGTTTTTATTTTTAATTTTTCAGGGGCATTAAGTAAATCAAAATCAGACATAGGAAGAATCATCGAACTTTTTCCGGGTAGTCTTAGACCTTTTCCGAACCACGAATGTGACGTCCCTGGAAGTCTTAGACATTTTTCCTCTTTTTGGAGGTTTTTATTCCAAACCTGTTGCTTTATTTAATGCCAACAACACTTATAGCAGCTGCTTTTGCAACAGCTGGTGCCTTAACGGCTATTATCTCGTAACGCGGCAATAATTGGAAAAAATACCTCACGTTGTAGCGATGTCTTCAACGACACCTGCAGAAAGATTAAGTTGTATGCTAGTCTTTGATTGTTTGGCTTCATTGAAGTGCCTATATTGACGTTCTAATAATGATAGCTTTTTCGCACCACCTGCGATTTGTTCTGGCTTTTGTGATATTTTTACAGCACAATTGTTTTTGATGAGGATTGTAGCTTTTTAATCTGTCCAGTAGTCAGACTGACATTAACATGTTGATATGACATTATACTATCATGAGCAATTTAATTGCAAGTTTGAAAAATATTTACATATTTTCTACCGGGGTATCAATTTATATAACTTCTACTGGGGTATCAATTTACATATTTTCTACTGGTGTATCAATTTACATATTTTCTACTGGTGTATCAATTTACATATTTTCTACTGATGTATCAATTTACATATTTTCTACTGGGGTATAAATTTACATACTTTCTACTGGGGTATCAATTTACATATTTTTTACTGAGGTATAAATTTACATATTTTCTACTGGGTATCAATTTACATATTTTCTACTGGTGTATCAATTTACATATTTTCTACTGGGGTATCAATTTACATATTTCTACTGGGGTATCAATTTACATATTTTCTACTGGGGTATCAATTTACATATTTTCTACTGGTGTATCAATTTACATATTTTTTAGAGGTGTATCAATTTACATATTTTCTACTGGTGTATCAATTTATATATTTTCTACTGGTGTATCAATTTACATATTTTCTACTGGGGTATCAATTTACATATTTTCTACTGGGGTATCAATTTACATATTTTCTACTGGGGAATCAATTTACATATTTTCTACTGGGGTATCAATTTACATATTTTCTACTGGGATATCAATTTACATATTTTCTACTGGGGTATCAATTTACATATTTTCTACTGGTGTATCAATTTACATTTTTTCTACTGGGGTATAAATTTACATATTTTCTACTGGGTATAAATTTACATATTTTCTACTGGGGTATCAATTTACATATTTTCTACTGGGGTATCAATTTACATATTTTCTATTGGGGTATCAATTTACATATTTTCTCCTGGGGTATCAATTTACATATTTTCTACTGGTGTATCAATTTACATATTTTCTACTGGGGTATCAATTTACATATTTTCTCCTGGGGTATCAATTTACACATTTTCTACTGGTGTATCAATTTACATATTTTCTACTGGTGTATCAATTTATATATTTTATACTGGTGTATCAATTTACATATTTTCTACTAGGGAATCAATTAACATATTTTCTACAGGTGTATCAATTTACATATTTTCTACTGGTGTATCAATTTATATATTTTCTACTGGTGTATCAATTTACATATTTTCTACTGGGGTATCAATTTACATATTTTCTACTGGGGTATCAATTTACATATTTTCTACTGGGGAATCAATTTTCATATTTTCTACTGGTGTATCAATTTACATATTTGCTACTGGGGTATCAATTTACATATTTTCTACTGGGGTATCAATTTACATATTTTCTACTGGTTTATGAATTTACATATTTTCTACTGGGGTATAAATTTACATATTTTCTACTGGGGTATCAATTTACATATTTTCTACTGGGGTATCAATTTACATATTTTCTACTGGGGTATCAATTTACATATTTTCTACTGGGGTATCAATTTACATATTTTCTCCTGGGGTATCAATTTACATATTTTCTACTGGTGTATCAATTTACATATTTTTTACTGGTGTATCAATTTACATATTTTCTACTGGGGTATCAATAGCTCTCATCTCATTGATTTATCGCAAAGTATACATCAATTGCTCTGTAATTAGGAATATCTACATTATTTATGTTCAAATGAGCTCGAAAGTGTATATCAACGACAGATTATCTGAATAATACCAAATGTTGCAGCGAAAAGTAATAGATCGGATACAATATTGTAAAATCAAGCTGTGATATTTGCAAACCAGAATCAACATTTTGGTCGCGACCTATAATTGACATTAAACGATAATATGCTAAGGCTACATGATTTTGATCGAAATTTAACAAAATATCCTCATTTGTTTCATGATGTTTATTTATCCTCAAATAATCTTCAGGAAAAAAAAGATCATGAAATATCATATGACTACGTTTTTGTGCGTTTAATCGTGCGCTATTCTGAAAAGCGATAAATATATGTCTTGGTGAGGAAATACCGTACCGAGAAGCTATTTGCCATGCAAACATGCCATTAACTGTACTCTGAACAGCATATGTTGTTACTGTCAGTCAAGATAACATTGATTTACTACCTTGATCCATAAAAGAGAGTAATCTTTGTTTCCCAGCAATAGATGGAGTTGATACTGGCACCCACAATAAAAGCTTTGTCACGATTACTGTACCAGCGTGAAGAGCAGGTCTCCAGATTGCCTCATTATCTGTAGCTTGTCTTACACGTACAACTAACTGTAGGTTTAGATCCATAACTAAACGTTCTGAATTTCTACAAGATCCAAAGGTATGTGACAGTGGAATTGTACACGAAAATTTTCTTCTTCCACATTTTACCATTGATTTACGTGCCGCAAATCCAAAGTTAAAATTTACATTCATTGATATTACTGCAAGACCCATAGTTACATTAATGTTTTCTGGATAATCAGAATTATCCTTTGCAAACATCTTGAATAATCATCACTGTATAATGCTAAACCATTTATTGTTGTTAGAACATTAACATCTCTCTGAATTGATTCTATATTTCTTCCATCAATCAAATATGTAGCGCAATCAAGCAACACCATAATACCATTATGAACAAAACTAATATTTTCCTTTCTTTTCTCATCCTTAATAATATATTTTAATTTCGTTTGAAATGTTGGTTTATCGTCTGACAAAACTAACAATAAAATAATGGTCTATCAAACACCTTTATATAAAAACATATGTTTATTACCATTTTCTCAAACGTTTTCGCATTACGAATATTATTTTACAGTAAAATATGTGAAAATATCAGGCTAGGACTCCTGTGATTATCAGTTACAGAATATTTTTTATTTATTTCAGGCTATAAATGTATTTTGATTCAGAAGACTTTCATCTTGAATCTGCAAAGGAACGTATTATTCTTTCAGTTGTCGTTGGCAATTGTTTTTCCCAGAAAAAGCATAACAGAAAACAAAACCGAAAACAAAACTCACTTTAAGTACCGTTAATATATAGAGGATCTCAAATAAGTAACGATGTAATTTGAAACAAGTTGAATAATGTCCATCTTTTGCGAGCCTTTGTGAGCAAAATCCTGACATAATTCAAAGAGTTTCATAAATTAATATTAAATGGTTACCCATTTGAGATTCTTTTTATCACAGTTTTTTTTCCAGTGGAAATTATTTAGATAGATAGAAGAACAAATAATTTCGTTCATTCTGATAGACGGTGTACCTTTCATTAGATGTGCATAAAATATAGTTCCAAACTAAGCTGAACGTAGATTGTATTGTTTTATAAACTATACATCAAAGAAAAAGCTTCCATCCGAATAAACATAATATTTTATAATCACAAAATCATTTTTTAAAACAGAATGATCAATGTGATTTGATGCTGCTCATTGTTTGATACCGTACACATTACAGGTCGACAATAAAATGCACGTGTACCCTAAAATGTATGTTAAAGAACTACCGGTAAACGTTATATTGTTGCGATTTTTATGTGAAATAAGATTATGGATGAAAATTGTCACACATTTACGGCAATGCATTTGTGACCTGATATTTGTAGTGATTGATTTGAAAAATATACTGTACAGAAGAGTTCAACAGATTTATTTTTGTGTCGGATATACATCCCATAGAAGTTACGTAAAGATGCTGTGGTTGAATAATACTTTGTCAGTTAGAGATCCATTCATGTCCAGATTATTCTGCGAACAGATGTGAGTTTGTTTACTTCTTGAAGTTAACATTTAAACAACGCTTCTATATACGGTAGATTCTTTATCTATGTTACTGATATACGCATACCACCCCACCCAGCCGCCAGCTATCTCTTAGTTTTACGCCTTATTGTCGTTCTTGTCTTGTGGTTTTATGCCCTTTTCTTATGATGATATTGTTAAACGTGACATCATGAACCCCTGTAGGGGTAACATATCCATGTTGAGATAGCCGATATAATATTTCCTCAATTTCCATTTGCGAGGCGAGTTAAAGAATGGCCGCTAAAAATGTTGATTCAAATCAAAACATTCAAGAAGGCGGGGTTAAAAACATTTCCCATGATCCCAGCCAATCAGTACAGAAAATACCGCACAATCATTTCATGGACTTATTTGGACCAATCAGAATCACATAAAGTGATATTTTACCGTGCTGTAATATCAGAAATATGAAACTGCACATACTATAAGAAAACCATACCTCTACTATGTGATAAATAAATATCACAACATGATCGCAAGCACTGGCCAGATTTTAGAAACGTATGGCTTTGAAACCGATATTGATATTATATCACACAATGATAAACAATTTTAGCAATATTCCGATTTTTCTTATTAAATCAGATATGTACAAACTATTCCAATTGTAAGTTGTCCGTTATTGCTGTCAATTTGCATTGTCTCGTACCATTCCAATAAAAGACATTTATTGTTTTACAATAGCGGCTTGCAATGTTACATAAATTATAGTAAAACACACTTTGGTATAATATGAACGTATAATACGAATTAGTAATTTATAGAGAGAAGTATAAGTAACAACAACATTAAAGATCAAATTGAATCGATGAACATTGCACGAAATGTTGATTTTAGTATTGATGATATTGCTTGCGTAGAATCGAAGAAATAGGATGTTAGTTATAGGCACAGGCTATAAAAGCGAATATGGAGAGGAATGATTGTGTTGTTTTGACTAAGCGTCTTAATTTGAAAACATCCTTGACAGGTTGTTGTTTGGGATCTACTCAGAAGAAAAGCTGATTTCGAACAATCGGTGGCTAAATATATGGTAGATTAGAAAACCC
The DNA here is from genome assembly GCA_016746295.1 of Potamilus streckersoni. NCBI lineage: Eukaryota > Metazoa > Mollusca > Bivalvia > Unionida > Unionidae > Potamilus > Potamilus streckersoni. The sequence goes on along the minus strand of JAEAOA010001886.1, from coordinate 983,122 downwards.
GTAAGGAGCTAACATTTTACATACTTCTGTGGATCCTAACATGCCATCATAAAATATTTTCGACACATACACGTCCGTGAGATTTATATCAATGGATTTGTTAAACCCAGGAAAATAAGCATACTTACACGGAGAATAATGATTTCAGCTTATCTTGGAGAGATAAAGTTAGGAATGTGCTCAAGCAGTCGGAACACTTTGAAGAAGACTAATGAGCTCATTACGAAAAATAGGAGGTTAACTATATAATGGAATTAACAAAGCCCGTAAGGAGATTATATGATATCCTTTCTATATTACAAATGAAACAAAACCAAACCAGCAGTAACGGGATTGTATCCTATGTCTAGTTGTGGACTATGACATATCCTTCGCAACTGATTTTTGACATCGACATTTTACCTCCCTCTATGGATTTGTGATTTATCCTCCAGAGAAAACATTGCCACAATTATTAGAAAGGAATCAGACATGTCCTGCTATAACTGCAACAACTATATAAATCTGGTACATTTTATATGAATGCTGACTTTATATCAACAATTTGCACATCACGAACCCTGAAAGAGAATATTCTGATTTCCATCTCTCCTTACAATTGTTTACTTGTAGAACTGCTCACACAGTATTAAGCATTTAGATTAGATGAGCCACTTGCTAGAACCAATGGTAATAAGTACACCTTACGGAGATTGCATCTTACGTCCACAAATGGCCACTATGATTCTCTCCTTTGAATTGTTTTGAATGACATATTATATCTGGTAATTTTTCAACGCCAAGAAGTGCTGACGAGATTCATTCTTGCAAAATAAGAGAATTAAATTAAAAACTTCTGTTAAATGTATAAAGCTTTTATAAATATAATACGATAACATACATACATACATATATATATATATATATATATATATATATATATATATATATATATATATATATATATATATATATATATATATATATATATATATATATATATAGATGCAATAGACTGACGACGAAAATTCCATATAGCCAGGCACTGAGGATACGCAGAATTTGCTCCGACGATGAAAGATTCCTAGAAAGGTCTGAAGAGCTGGCTAAACATTTAATTTACCGAGGCTACGACAAAGACCTGATTGCGGAGGCAATCCAAAGGGCCAAACAAACAAACTGTGATGGCCTACTCAGATATGGACAGACATAAAAGGTTGATAGGATACCATTTATTCTGACCTATCACCCAGACAATCCCAAAGTAGGTAAAATCATCACAAACCACTGCCTAACCGTGCAATCGTCAGACATACTAAACCTAATACTTCCGAACAAACCTCTAGTAGCTTACCGGAGACCAAATAACCTAAAGGACATCCTAGTCAGGGCAAAGCTAACGCCAATCGCTAGTCAAAACCAACCTAGTCAATCTGGACTCTGTGGCGATAAAAGATGCAAAACCTGTCAACATATGATAGAGACCAAGACATTCACTAGCACAGTGACTAAAGAAAAACTAAACATACATGGTATAAACAAAACAAGCAAAACAGAGAATGTGATATATCTCATCACATGTAAGATCTGTGGCCTTCAGTACGTCGGAGAAACTGAAAAGCTACACAAAAGGATAAACCTTCATAGATCTGTTTGGATGACAGAAAAGCTGTACAGAAGCCCGGTCGCAGAACACTTCTCCTCCCCTGGCCACACTTTCAGTGATATAATACTTATCGCTATTGCTAACAACCACAGCTGGAGTTCTGAAACTAGGAAGGAAAAGGAATCATACTGGATACGCCGCCTTAGAACATTGAAACCAAGCGGTCCAAACCAAGAAGACTAGAAAATGAAAACTATGCACTAGTAGAATTTAACATTTTCTAAATCTTCTTATTATCCTTCAATTTTTACTATAAGAATTACCGGAATAGAATCAAATATCCGGGATATAATATGCGTTACATATGTACGCAAAGTAAAAATAGATGTCGCTTTGGCTTGTAGACTTTTAGGGAATTATACAACGTTTTCAGTTTCCGCAACTAGTCTATACAAGCTGGTTGTATTTATAGTTTTAGCACATGTGAAGACAGCCATGTAGAGGTTTACAAACACAACGTTTTTGTATTTATTTGTTTGTCGTATATATGTTTTGTATTTGCCTTTGAAAAAGACTCATTCAGAGTCGAAAGCGCTTAGGCTAGTTAGTTACTAGTTTCGTACTGTTCGTCGTCAGTTTATTGCATCTATTTTAATTAATCCCTGACACACATGATCCCTTGGTGGATCCAGTACGCTTGAAAGGGTTGTTATTCGCCATATGATTTGTATTCTTTATATATATATATATATATATATATATATATATATATATATATATATATATATATATATATATATATATATATATATATATATATATAGTCTACAAACTTTTCTTAAGAAAACAAAACAAATCTATTTTTAATACATCCAATAAAATCGTATACAATGTATTTAGTGCATAGATCTTTATCTGACTGATTTGCAGAAACATTTTAATGACTGTTGAATACATGTCCGCATATCTTAATAAATGAGAACAAATGTAGTAATAACTTTAGAAGGACTACGTAGACGGTCTCAGCTTTCTGAAATAATCTTTATTTAATCATCTCAGATTAGTAGACCCATTCATTCAACATCCAATCCGTGCATAGGTTCAGCAATGCATGCCTAATTGATGGGTGGATGTATGCTTAGTACCACGTAATCAGAGATAGACTACTTTATAGGCCGGTATCCTGAAACATGAGCTCCAGTGATTAACGCGATAGGTGAAGAACCAGGCGTCTAATAGAACCAATAATACAGTCAAGAGTATTAAGTATAGCGAAAAGCAGACTATTTGCGAAGATTCATTCCGATAATAATTATTAACTGCAACAGGTTAGAGACCACGCTTTCTTGAACGATGAAGTCTTTGCCATTGCTCTACATTTGCACACTGTTACTATTATTGCAGAACTACAGCTATGCAAGTAAGTTTTTAAATCAGCTAATTTTTCACTTGTAGGCAGAGTTGGTATTGTTCATACAAATTAGAAACAAAATTAATATAGAAATATAAGTTATCATATAAAGTGCATATTTTAGTTTTTTAAAAATCTCTTTTTCTCGTTGTTTGCTCAATTTTTACAGATAACTGAACTATTCTATTATGGTAAACTAACTTTTGTAAACCTTGGCAAGTCATCTTTTTCTCAATCAGCACATTGTCAAAGTGTATGAAAAGCGACTAAATTGGGCTAGGAGTTTTTTTTTCATAAAGCAATCACATATTATATGATTATGTTTTGGCCCTTTTGCTTATATTTGTTTAAGCAATTTCTAAATATAATAGGTTTATTTATATTTTATATCAATTTAAATTCTTGGAAAACTACAACTTGAGTGCAATCATAAATAATCTTATATATATATATATATATATATATATATATATATATATATATATATAAAGAGAGAGAGAGAGAGAGAGAGAGAGAGAGAGAGAGAGAGAGAGAGAGAGAGAGAGAGAGAGAGAGAGAGAGAGAGAGAGAGAGAGAGAGAGAGGCAACTACTTATTCTGCAAGACATGATCCTGGAACTTACGTTGTAAGTCAATTATTGGGATTGTTCTTTCTTAAACCACTAGACCACAATCCATCCTACTCAATAAATATGTATGATCATCTTACGCCACTTACCTTAAAAATGTTTTACCCCGGTGGCCGTTAGTGTTTTTTTTTCATTTGAGGATCTTTCATACAGGAACCGTTTATACAAGAATATTCTAATGTTATTTATTTGTCAAATAGAATAGTAATTTGCAAACGGATGATACGTTCTATCTGATTTTGGTTGTGCACACATAGGAATAAATTAGAAAATAAATTAGGACAGTTTGATGTTACTTTTGGTTACAACATCATCGTTTAGATATCTTGTACAACTTTTACGTCTTTAATATTTAATCAAATTTTGGAAACATAACCTTTCCTTTCCATTTAACAAACGCTAGTATCCTTCTAAGATCGCGTTTTAATATTTGTGTTAAGTTTATATACAGTGTGGTTAGCTGTTTTGTAACTCATTATTCACAAAGTGTTCATTTTAATATTGTCATCAATAATCTATTATTAATCAAGTCCATGTTTAATGTACCGTATTTGTAAGATCTTAGAGACCATACACTTTCAGAATAATCATAACCAGTAGTATAATATATAGGTAATTCATTATATGTCTTAACAAGAACATGAGCTTCTGATGTACTAAGAAAATCAGATAACAATGTATTTCCAAATGAACCAATTTATTAAACCTTTTCTTCATATTTTATCTAATTCTTCTTAATGCATTTTGACTATATAACGCTAATTAAGCCATCTATCAAGTAACAGATGTTATTTGTTACCATCATCATGTAAAGCATGCTTTCGTGAATATCTGCCTTCAGCTCTCAGCTGCCTTAGTTTAATTTTTAAACTTCTTCTCCTTTTACCATTTTATGTTTTCCCAACTCCATTTAGTAATTTAATATCTCATAATGTCATTGTGTTCATTTTTTCCTTAATATTGATTGTTATTTAGAATTGTACTAAACGGTTTCTGAGTCATAAAAAGGACAAGAGATTAATGAGCCTATAAATATGTTATGATAAATAAATTGCATCAGCTCTTGTAACAATAAATTTCAAGATCTGTATATGTAATATCATGTTGTATATTAGTTATACTTATAAGCTTACCGTTATAATTCTTATAAACGTTATTCTCTTCATACTAGCGTTTCATGAATTAATACGGACATTTTATCAGCTGCATTGTCGCTTCACATAGTATTTTAAAATAGTACTTATTTCTAGTTCAATTAAATATGATGACTTTTGTAAATTATTATAACCAATTATTGTACTCGTTTCTATGACTGTATCACTGGGTAATGAATTTATGCCAATTCTAGCAAATGAATAGTTTAGTGTAACTTTTAACTTTTGAATATCTTTCTTAAATTTTATTGCGATTATTTTCATCTGAGTCATGACCTTACTTACCTACATATAATTCTTTAAATAATTTTTATACGGTATTTAACAGCAGGATCGTAAACGTAATTAGTTATTCTTTATTCTACTTATGCAAAAAATGGATATGACATAACATAATGCTTTGATCGGGACGCACCATTTCTCCATCTGTTAGGCGGTTGCTATCTTGGAGAAAGAAACAAGTCCACCGTAGTTTTTCATTTTCTCTATTTGTAAGTAGCTTCATCACTTCTTAATTGTTGCATGCGGAAACTTATTACACACTGGCTTTCGTTTTATGATAATGGCAATGAGTTTCATTTGTTTGAAGGTATATATAAAACCTATATATTGATTTAACTAACTATAGTTTACTTTTTCCTGATAAATGCCAAAATGACATTCCACATTAAAAAGGGCTGTCATACATTCTGAGCAGTCAAATTGATTTTACCAAACTTACATATCATACTGTGTCCTAAGGTTGTTCAAAGATCCATCATAATCAAAATTTTAAAATGTAATTAAAACAAATATTTAGTGTTTTTATTAAAATATATTATAGTTATCTCGTTAATTTAATGTGCCCTTTCTTTATCTATTGCATATAATAGGATCAGAAGAGAATAATACGATACATTGCTTGTCAGTCTTTGAAATATAAAGCACATTATTTATTTTGATCCCCCTGCGGGTTCGGGGTTGTAGAATTGGTTCGACGTGCCTCGCTACGTGTCGTAAAAGGCGACTAAGTAGAGGCAACCTATTCGCCGTGGGTTGCGATCCGTAACGGAGGAGGAAAGGATCCTGGTAGTTGCAACACACTACTTTGGCCTCTACTTCTTTTAAGACGGGTGGTTGAGATGGGCCCGGTCTCAACAAATCGGCTGGTCACGCCGAGCCCTAGGAAGTCTTTATTTACTCTCTCACCTCCTTTTACTTTATTCTTGTATCTCGTTTGATACCACCGTTTCCCCTATATTCTATTCCCATATCTTTCCCTTTCTTAAATCTTAGAAGACTTCCTAGAAGGCGGTGGCTTAACGGGTCAATCAGGGGGTAATTTTACTGACCTTCGAAATTGGCGACTTCAGGGTCAACCAAAGATAATTTTACCAACTGAGTATGGTATTTGTGTATTCTTGGCACTTGAAAAGTGTCCCCTTGTTTGGCTCCTTGGTGGGTGGGGAGCACGGGTGCTGAATTTTTCAAACTGCCATCATAGAGAATTTAAAAAAACTCCAAAACGTACCAAATCTGTGTCATCAGAGTCGGATGATAAAATATGTAGTGTGGAATCCTTTCCTCGCTTCATGGTCATCCATTCAAAAGACGAAGCTAAACAACTTGCCACATTGTCACCATTTATAGTCGAAAAGACTATACTTGGATTAGTCGGCAAGCCGAAAAGTGTGACGAAGCTAAGATTAGGTGACCTACTTGTAGAGTGTGAGCGCAAAGCTCAAACTGAAAATATACTGAAAATTAAGACCTTTCACGATATTCCAGTAACCTGCTCCGCCCACTCTACACTTAATACATCAAAAGGCATCATTCATTGCCGTGACCTTGCCGGAGTCTGCGACAAGGACATCGTCGAGGGCATGAAAACTGAAGGTGTCACTGTAGTCCGTAGAATTTGTATCAAACGAAACAACAATCTGCAGGACACCAACACTATTATACTCACCTTTAATAAGCCCATATTTCCTAAAGTGGTCAAGGTTCGCTTTTTACAAGTTAAGGTTGAGGTATATATACCAAATCCCCTCCGATGTTACAAATGCCAAAAATACGGCCATCGTGAAGACAGATGCTCTAAAAGCCAAATCTGTGGCCGGTGTGGCGACTCCTCCCACCGCGAATCAGAGTGCAAGGCCACTCCGCACTGCGTAAACTGCGGCAAAGAACATCATGCTAGTTCCAAGGAATGCGACACTTGGAGACAGGAGAAGGAAATCCAGAGGATTAAATACACTAATAATATTCCCTATCCAGAGGCCAGGAAGCTTGTTCAAGCTAGATCATTCCCCGGCCCATCCTTCTCAACTGTAGTAAAGAGCAGCCAAAAAGCAACGAAAGACGCACAAACTCAAACAAACCCGCCTGAACCCCATTCTGACTCAAACATCCCACACTATAGACCGCAGAAAAACTCTACATCGACGCAAACAACATTCAACATTACCTCACCACCAAAATAACCAAATAGCAAGAAAAGGCTTCAAACAAATAGGCATAAAAAGGGTCTGATGACCCTATAAAAACACACAACAGGTTTGAAGACCTAGAGGACATGGATGCGGAGGAATCTGCTTCATGTTCTCAGGGTAACTTCAGATCCAACAACAAAAGATACACCCCCGTACTTCCTCCAGATAAATAATCAAATTATCTGCCATTCGAAAGGTCTAATATACAGTTGTAATGAAGAACACCATTTTACAATGGAATTGTAGAGGACTTAAATGCAATTACAATGACATACTTCTGCTTTTGAACGAACATTATTCTGCAGTACTATGTCTGCAAGAAACATTTTTAAAAGACACAGATAAAACCACCTTCAAAAATTACTCTTCTTAAAATGCCTACTCCAAAACGTGTGACAGGGCCTCGGGAGGAGTCTCCATTATTGTAAGCAACAGGGCTACACATTGCGCTATTCCCTTAAATACAAATTTACAAGCAATAGCTGTAAGCGTCACACTGCATCGAGTGGTTACATTATGTTCTATTTATTTACCACCAAACAACAAATTAGTTCCAAATGATCTAGACAACCTAGTTAAACAACTGCCCACACCATTTATTCTACTTGGGGATTTTAATGCCCATAACATTTTATGGGGATCCAACCATATAAGCGACAGGGGCAAAATGGTTGAAGATTTCATTATTAGACATGACTTGTGTCTTTATAACACCAAATCACCAACATATTTACACCCAGGGACGGATACATATACGTGCATCGATTTAACAATTTGTTCACATTCGCTGCTTTTAGATTATAATTGGAAGGTCACTGAAGACCTTCACAACAGTGATCACTTTCCAATATCCCTTGAAAATATTCACCCACAAATTGATGACACAGTTCCGTAATGGAATTTAAAGAAGGCCGATTGGGCCAAATTTGAAAGACTCTCTATAACTATGCTAAACAGAAATACAGTAATAAACGACAATAATCCTATCCGACAATTTACATCAATCTTACTTGAAATTGCAGAATAATCCATTCCTAAGTCCTCTCCAAATTGCAAAAGATTACAAAAAACCCTGGTTCACTAAAGAATGTAAAGAAGCTATTAGGCAACGCCGAGAGGCATTAAAAAATTTAATAATCGTCCAACACCCGAAAACTTAACACAATACCGTATTATTCGGGCCAAAGCTCGCCTCACCATTAAAGAAAGTAAACGAGCATCATGGAAAAAAAATTGTTTCATCTTTAAACTCTCGTTCCTCTATAAAGAAGGTTTGGGACACGATCCAAAAAATAAATGGAAAGGGAAAATACAATTCCTTCCAACATCTGAAGGTTAAAAACAACAAGTTTAATACCAAATATGAAATAGCAAATGTGCTTGCTGACTGTTTCTCCAAAAATTCCTCATCGTCTAACCATTCAGAAGCCTTCCAAAGATTAAAAACCTCAAAGGAAAAAACACGATTGAAATTTACATCGAACAACTTGGAAAGTTAAACCAACCGTTTTCATTATCGGAGCTTATGGAATCTTTGAATAAGGCTCATGATACATCTGCTGGGCCTGACGATATACATTACCAGTTTTTAAAACACCTCCCAGAGCCATCTCTAACAGTCCTTCTGGAAATCTTTAATGTTTTATGGATTACTGGTAATGTACCAAAAAAATGGAAAGAAGCAACAGTAATAGCAATCCCCAAACCAGTCAAAGATAACGCAGATCCTAGCAACTATAGACCAATATCTTTAACTAGCTGCGTGTGTAAAACATTGGAACGATTGATCAACTCTCGGCTAGTGTGGTATTTGGAAAGCAACAACTTAATATCTCCTTTCCAATGTGGATTTCGTTGTGGACGTAGTACCAATGATTATCTGGTTAGACTTGAAACATTTATTCGCTACGCTTTTATCAAGAAAGAACATTTAGTAGCGGTTTTCTTTGATTTGGTAAAGGCGTATGATACAACTTGGAAGTACGGAATACTAAATGACCTGCACGATCTGGGTCTAAAAGGCCGACTGCCCTTATTTATATCAAACGTTCTCAAAGATAGAGAATTCAAGGTACGAGTGGACTCCACCCTCTCTGATCTACATGATCAAGAGATGGGTGTGCCCCAGGGCAGTATTTTATCGGTAACGCTTTTCAATATAAAAATTAATAGCATCACCAATTGTCTGAGTCCTGGTGTGGATTGCTCCCTATATGATGATGACTTTTTTAATATGTTACCGATCCAAACAAATGCATACAATCGAAAGGCAATTACAACAAAATATCAACAAGATCCAAAATTGGGCCAATACTAACGGTTTCAAATTCTCGAAAACAAAAACTGTATGCATGCATTTCTGTCAATTACGAAGACATCATGATGAATCAAGTCTTACGCTGGAAGGAACACCAATTCCAGTTGTTAAGGAAGTAAAATTCTTAGGTATCATCTTCGATAGAAAACTGACCTTTATCCCACACCTAAAGAATTTAAAAGCTAAATGCCTCAAATCTCTGGATTTACTTAAAGTAATAGCACACACTGACTGGGGTGCTGATAGAAAAGTCATAATCGGCATATACAGAACATTCATTCGCTCGAAACTAGACTACGATAGCATCGTCTATGGTTCAGCAAAGAAGTCTTATTTGAAGATGCTTGACCCAATCCATCATCACGGAATACGACTTGCCCTGGGAGCATATCAGACATCTCCGTGTGAAAGCCTCCTCTTTGAAGCGAACGAACCACCTTTAGCACCACGAAGAGAAATGCTTTCCGCTCAATACGCTCTCAAACCCTCTGAACTCTGCTTTTTCGGCTGTTTTTGAACCCAAATATAAAACTTTATATGACAATAAACCAAATGTCATACCTACCTTTGGCATTAGAATGGTACCATTCTTTGATAGTACAAAAGTTGATATTTCGAAAATTCTGAACACGACCATTTCCGAAACACCTCCATGGCTACTTAAGCAACCAAGGGTACTTTTCACGCTACACGATGGAAAAAAATCGGAAACAAACCCGTCCATCTTCCTCAACTCTTACCATGAACTGCTCTCTCAGTTCAAAAATTATACAAGAATATATACTGATGGATCAAAAGATGAGGAAAAGGCTGCTGCAGCCTTCGTTAGTGAAAAATACATAAAAACTGTTCGCATGCCAAAAGGTACGTCAATTTTTTCAGCTGAAATCAGAGCAATAGACCTTGCTTTGCAATACATTGCAAGCGAGCTTATTTTAAACAGCATTATCTTCTCCGATTCACTATCAGTACTTCAGTCGCTACATAACAGAAAACTGGAGAATCCATTATTAGCAAATATTCTCCTTAAGCATACTGAGCTGAGTACCTCCCACAATATAGTATACTGTTGGTTACCCAGCCATGTAGGAATTAAAGGTAATGATAAAGCAGACCGTGCTGCTAAAATGGCCTTATTACTAGAATCAACTGATTTTAAAGCACCATATACTGATTTTAAACGTTGTATCAAAGACTGTTTACACCAGAAATGGCAGGTATCATGGAATGATGCCGTGAATAACAAACTTCATGCCATCAAGCCAACCTTAGGAGAATGGACCCCTTCCTACAGATCCGTCCGTAGAGAGGAGGTAGTCATTGCAAGAATTCGACTCGGTCATACTCATTTAACCCACTCCTACATATTAAAAGGAGAAGACCCACCAGAGTGCATAGCTTGTAATGAACCATTCACCGTTAAGCACTTTATGCTGGAATGCTTCGATCTTCAACCTACGCGTAATCATTTCTACGTTGTGCAAGACATGAGGGAGCTCTTTGATACAGTTAACATTACCAACATTATAGACTTCCTTAAGGAAGCAAATATCTATCATAAGTTATAGCTTTTATTTTATCACCTTGTTCAGTTTTGTGTTATATTTATGCAGTCGATAGATTTTAATTGCCAATCATATGTTTTCGTTATCATACTTTTGCACACCCCGTTGATCGGGAAACTTTTAATACTTTACCATCGTTCACATTTTTATCGCTTTACCTTTAACTGTTTGGACCCCAATCGCTGGTCGATAAAATTATTTTACCAGTTTTAAATGTAAAAGAATATAACCTTATGTTTGGCGCTAAATAGCCACATAGTGCTGGTGCGCCGTAAAAATATAAACCAATCAATCAATCAATTTAGTTTGATTGAAATGCTCAAAGTTATTTGAATTCACTTTATAATGAATTTTAAAAAATAAAATTTGCATATGTGCTGGCATTATATCCCTTTTTTGGTATATAGATGGTCTTGGTGTATTTGCGTTTTCGAAAAATCTGAATGTCCTGGCGGTTTTTGTAAACGTTGAAAATCACAGGCCGGGGGGAAGGGGCGTCGAAATTAGATAACTAGCTGCCCTGCCCATTTGATAATATTTGCCGATTTTGTAGCTGACGTATTTCTCATAAACGTTTGAGCATCTGTGGTCATGTTTTCTTTCTCATAAACTTTAGAACACCCTTGGTCTATGTGTTTTCATAACGATTTTTTCAACCATTAGCCCATTTTGTTCATACCAGTTATCAAGGTTAGTGGTCTATGTTTCAACGACCAGTGGCACAAATGTTTGATTTATCAAATTTTGGTGACCAGTGGCTTAGATGACCACAAAATAAGTCGGTTTAACACCAAACTTTGAAATCCATTGTTTTCCGTCATAACATTGGACGATAGAAAGTACCGGGGTCTACAACTCAAGGAATGGCATCTGGGCAAGATGTTAGGGTAATGGCCAGATATTCGTAATTACTACAATTAGTACAGCACACACACACACACACACACACACACACACACACACATATATATATATATATATATATATATATATATATATATATATATATATATATATATATATATATATATATATATATATACATTATGGTTCATATACCGTTTAATAAGAGTGATATCTTATTTACAGATATTTCAGGTTCGTATAGATTTTATTTGATTTCATTTTTTAATCTGAGAGGAATAAAATAACTTTAACCTTGTTAAATATTTAAACATGAAACAGACGGCTAGTCTAGCTCATAATAATTAAACAGAATTAAACCACTTTATAACGTTTACTGCCTTCAAAGAAAGGTTAGACCCATTAGTTTTGGAGTTATGTTCAAAATTTTGAAATTGATCATCATAAATCATCCAAAAATTCTTGAAAATAGTTAATATCGATTGGTTTTTTAATATTATAAGTCTAAAATTGAATTGTTATCTAGGCAATGCTAGTCAAAAAAAAGATCTTTAAAAATAGGAAGACAAAGATAAGTATGACACAAGAAAATTAAATGAGCTAAATCAATAAATTATATTCTAAAGCTACAAGCGGGTCTGAAGAGTCCAAAAGCGATCACGGTTTCTAAATGTGTTATTTCAAACAATGTAGATTGGAAGATCATTGTGATCATACGTAACCCATGTTTGGTAGGGTATGTAAAATAGATATTAGATGTCCTTATGGATGTCTCTATCGTACTACTTGGAGGAGAAGATGGTCTATGGGAATAATAGTGTTTTGATTCAAAATAACTGAGATCACTAAAGGTGAACAGTTGATGTGTAAAATATGTTACCAGTAGTTTTTGTATCTAAAACCTTTCATGTAAAAATACCTTTAATACAATAGACATGAAAAGTGTACTCATCTGACTAATACATGATTTTATACTAGATATTATTTGGGATTGCTACCACTGGACTGCAAGGGACAACGATTTAATTCGTGCTCGTGGAAGTGCAAGCAAATTTGTAGCGGAGCGTAAAGTTTGCGTGGACATCCGAGGTCACCTGTTTACGGGAGGTGTAGACAGTCTAGCACCCGGATGTGGAAAATGCTGGTGCTGTCAAAAGCTAGGTATGTTCAGTTAGTAGTTACAAAGCGTTACGATTCAATTGCCTTAAAATAAGTTACAGAAAGAAGCAAAGCCAATACGTTTTCTGACCGTTAAAATAAATTATCATTTTATAAGTTATAAAATCAAAATTTAAGGGGAAATTAAAGTGTTAAAATTTGAATAAAAAATAAACATAGAAAGATCTAATCAAAACAAAACGATTTCAGTGTTCCGAAAAGAATTCAAGTCCTCGAAAGTGTTGATGTGCCAGCAGACTTGATGTATCAGAATGGCTTCGTCAGCAACTCTTTGGAATAAATTCGCAATTATCACAGAATAATATTTAAGTCTAGAGCCAAAGATAACTTTGTAATTCCAATGAATCATTCGAACAAATGATTTCCTCTCAAATTAAATCTAAACTCAATATTAAACATGTCTGTCAGAAGACTTTATAAGTAACGAATCCACATTTTTGTGATTTATTGTATTTAATTTCATTTCTATACTTTGTCTAAAAATCTTAAGAAAATGGAAGAATCAAATAATCTCTCTCTCTCTCTCTCTTTCTTCATAATATGACTGTATTACGACTCTTATGTCGCAATATTTCCTACGTAATATTTGTCTCCATACCCAATGTCGCAACGGAACCCACTTGGTGAACGAGTTAGTAGAATTTACTCCAAAGTGGCACGTATGTCCATTATTGCAATTAACTTTAAGCATTGCTAGAACCTATTTATAGTTTATATGGAATCCACCGAGACTCGCCAACAGAGAAAATACAATATATGCATAACAAAAGAAAGAAATGATGGTTTCAAATAGTGTGAAAACAGGCTGAAAGATTGATGTGACGTATGCCTTATCTGTCAAAAGCATATGTATATAGAAGCAGATCTGCTTAATCCTTATTTGATAAAAAATGATGCAATGAACAGGTATCTTAAGTGTGCATTTGAAATCTGACCAAAGGAAAATATTGACAAATTTCTTGAAAACAAACCTAATTTAATAATAATAATAATAATAATAATAATAATAATAATAATAATAATAATAATAATAATAATAATAATAATAATAATAATAATAATAATAATAATAATAAGAAGAAGAAGAAGAAGAAGAAGAAGAAGAAGAAGAAGAAGAAGAATGCATCTTACCTGGCCGTCTTATAACGGATCGAGACACGTCAGTACAGGAAAATTAGTATATAAAGGTGAATTTATCTTTTAATACAAGAGGCAATCGTAGCTAAGAAGCGAAAGTATATGATGTTTAATGTCATTCATGCTGGGTAACAGAATCAAGAGAACATTATTAATTAGTCTTCACCTTTTTCTAAAGAAACCCGTTGGACGTGTCATCAATGGACTGAAAGTGAACGAACGCAGATAGAGAATCTTGGCGGCACTAAGGAAGCGCAGCGTCAAGTTTGCGATGCCAAGACTGGATACGTGTTTACTGCAGGCGTAAACAGCCTAACACCTGGATGTGGATCATGCTGGTGTTGTGGAAGAGTCTAAATAGAATGTATGCCTGTGATTTCTATTTGTGTTGAGTATAAAGATTAGAGTTTGCATTTTTCACTGTATCCAGTGTAGACATTAGTTAAAATTGACTAGGAAAATTATTGTAAAGTACATTATTGGTTATTGACAAGTTTAACTGTCGAAAGGAACATAACAAAATTTGTAGATTAAAATAAAATCTAAGCATTTAATTTTGTAAAGCTTCGATTAGATAACTGACAAAATATATTTGTTACGTAACATATATATATATATATATATATATATATATATATATATATATATATATATATATATATATATATATATATATATATATATATATATATATATGTGTGTGTGTGTGTGTGTGTGTGTGTGTGTTTAATAGCTAATATATTATAAGACACAACGAGTTCCCAATATGCCAACTATAACTCTATATTTAATAATATAAAGTCTTTATAATAGTCATATATGCTTTTTTGCAGGTAGAAACGGCGCAAGAAAAGCGAGATTGCATCTGTACGCATGTTTGCCTGCTGAGGGCATGAATATTCTTTCTTCACAACAAGATTGTTTATTCTTCAAATTTGAAAATAAAGTACAAATTATATTTCCAATTTTAAAAGCTTGTCTGGGTTTGTTTTAATATGATAGTCATCACTGTATAACATGGCTTAAATTTACTTTTAGTTTGATGTACTGTACTTTACCTATTTGTGTATGTTTTGCTTTCTTTGCATGCAAATTATATGTGGAAGAAATATATGCCGAGGACACTTCTTCATTCTTAATGCATCATTTTGCACTGCCATTATATTGGGCACAGCAGAAGCATGTGCTGTTTTCATTTCCTTCCTTCAAGCCTAAATACTTCCATCCTTTGTTCTACATGCATGCAGAGTTTGATCGCTTTAGCTTAAATGTATTTTACTTCCTCCAAAGTAAAAATATTTGCGATGTAGGTTTTCATATAAAAGAGGAGAGCAAACGAATATATATCATTATATAATATGTATCATTATATAATATGCTCTTCAAACAAATATCAAAAAGACTCCGAAGGGATGAATCCAAATTATGATATTTGGTTTGTACAATGAATCTAAACGGTCTGTAACTATCAGTGATTGTCCAATGCTAGTTTTGCAGGCATGTGAAATTTAGCTAAATTTATCGATGTTTGCAATGGATTTGATGTTTTTTTAAAAAAATCTCACATTGCTGAACGCAAAACAACAATGAAGTGATTATATATATATATATATATATATATATATATATATATATATATATATATATATATATATATATATATATATATATATATATATATATATATATATATATATATATATATATATATATATATATATATATATATATTTATTGTACGCTGTCACATTGATTGACCATACGAAATACACCATGATTAGCTTCTTGAACATTGAATGCACTTGCTCGAAAGTTCCTTCAACGTTGCTTTTTAATATCATGGTATGCTGCTTTGACTACACAAATCTCCGATTAAAGTATCTGTAACATCTTTGTCAGTTTGATGTTTTGGTTCTGCTCAAAATAGAAGCATATGTACAACAAACGGAGGCTACATATAAAGTACATTAAAAAGCCTGTAAGGCGATGACATTTAACATCCATCTCTGGAACATAATATCCCATCCTAAAATGTTTATGACAAACAAACTCTATGACATTTATCTATGAATTCGTCTAATCGTAGGGAATATGCATTGACGAAATTCATGGAAACTTTTGAGCTGCAACATCCCCACCTCAAAATATTTCACATGGTGCCTTATTTAAGAAGTTGTTTTCATTGAGACCTTGTATTTAGGGATTTGTTCGGCTCCGGAAAAGGCAAGCGGAATCAGAAAAAAATATTTCCGTTGGGTATCTGCTGCAAAGCCTGTACAAATAGGACCAATGCTATCACAAATGTCAGAAACAATGGAGAGGTTTTATGATATTTATATGGACGACGTATTGAACACATTTAGAAACATCAATTGCAATTTTAAGTTTCTAATGCTATTCGTACCACATTAATTGTAACAGTATAAACTCTAAATGTCTCCATTTGCTACCAAAAATTGGACTTTATGGAAGATGGTACCACCACCTATAAACTTTAAGATCCTCTTCATCGATCTAATCTTTTAGAAAATAACACAATATACCCATTGTAAAGCAACATCTAATCCGCGAATAGGTTCACCTTCAGCAAATGTATTCTTAATTGAGGTATGGGTATATACTGACCACCACGCGACCAAAACTAGACTATATATCATGATGTTGCCAGATATGTCATCTAAAGTGACTAATGTCTTTAGGTTCAGGACAAGGCGACGAATGGACAAATAAGGCAGTTAACAGTATTTAGTTATTCTTAAGGCAGATTGCTTGTCCGAATTGAGTCAGATAATAATTATTGACTGCAATCTGTTAGAGACGCACGTAATTCTAAGATTTTAAAAATGAAGTCTCTGCCAACCATTCTATACTTGCATACTTATCCTCTTACTTCAGAAATACGGCTATGCAGGTAAGTTTAATAAATGAGCTACTTTTTCAACTCTAGGCAAAATTGTGATTGTTCACACTATAAAAATATCTATTGCAGAATTATAAGATATCATAGAAAGTGCATCTAGTTGACTTAAATATCTTTCCTCGCAGTTTACCCAAAAAAAATTCGATTAACAGAATTTGCACAAATATATGACCTACTCCACAATGGTAAACAGACTTTGTTAACCTCGGTAGTCACCTTTTTCCATAATAAAACACTGGAAAATGTAACATAAGCGACTAAAGTAGACATGGCACCTCGTAAAGCAAGTACATACGAAACAATTTTGGTACTACCAGAATAATAGCTTTTCGGTAATTTGGTAAACACAACTAAGATGTTTATATTTTATATCGATTTAACATCTTGGAAACATTCAACTGGAGTGTACGCATATACATCTATCTATCTATCTATCTATCTATCTATCTATCTATCTATCTATCTATCTATCTATCTATCTATCTATCTATCTATCTATCTATCTATCTATCTATCTATCTATCTGTCTGTCTGTCTGTCTGTCTGTCTGTCTGTCTGTCTGTCTGTCTGTCTGTCCGTCCGTCCGTCTGTCAGTCTGTCTGTCCGTCCGTCTGTCCGTCCGTCCGTCCGTCCATCAAAATTATCTATCTATCTATCTATCTATCTATCTATCTATCTATCTATCTATCTATCTATCTATCTCTCTCTCTCTCTCTCTCTCTCTCTCTCTATATATATATATATATATATATATATATATATATATATATATATATAGAGAGAGAGAGAGAGAGAGAGAGAGAGAGAGAGATAGATAGATAGATAGATAGATAGATAGATAGATAGATAGATAGATAGATAGATAGATAGATAGATAGATAGATAGATAGATAGATCAACCATTTTCTTTGTCCTTAAGAAAACACTATGCCGCAATACATCCTACTCAACAAATATTTAAATACGTAACTTAACTTTAACGTTTTACAGAAGGGAGGCGATTCATGGATTGCTTTCAATTTAATGATCTTTTATATAGAAACCATTGATACAGCAACATAAGTTTTATTATTCATGCGCAGTGAAACAAAATTTGTAACTTGAAAAGGAGTGAAGTTTTATCTTAATTTTGTTTTCCAGAAAATCAGAATAATGTTTGAATAAATTAAGACTTCTTGATATTACTGTATTTTAAAACAAGATCGTCTAAATGTCATGTATATTTCTGATAGGCACCTACTAAACCGAATGGCACCTTTCTGGGTCGCGAATGTTGTTACTGCTCGAAAAGCTTGAGCAATGGGAACCTGCCAATATCCTCTGGATAAATCCAATTTGTAAACCCACTGGTTACCCGGCAGCTTTATAAACATACCCTCCATATCTAGCATTAGTTCTGCATCGAACACCGTCGTCTTATTTAACTGTCGAAAGTCGATACAGAATCAGTTCGTCCATTCTTTATTTTTGACTTGCACTATTGGTGAAGAATAGGGTGACTTGGAGAGTCCTATCACTTCTAAATCCAACATTTTACTCATCTCCTTGTCCATAACTTCACGTGCATTTACTGTACGGGATAACCGTTAAATCTGATGGGGTCCGTCGTATTCAGGTGAAGTTTGAGATCTAGCAAGGTTCTACAACCTGTTTTGTCGGTAAATACGGCCGAGTATTTTTCCAAGACTTCTTTTATATGTTGATGTTGTTTTTTTGGTTATCATAACACTCACACCAGAGTGATATACCCGTTCCTTCGCAAATTCCAGAGGATACTCAAGAGACACTTCTATTTCTGTACAAACATTTACGACCCCTTTTTCTACATTGTCGTTCTGTCGCTTAATGTACAACCCTTCTCGCAGATCTAGCACGTACTGCTGAGTAGTTTTTATTTTATCGTTCGCGACGTTACCCGTCCTAAGTTAGCGGTACTTCACGGTACGCGAACAGAACAATGTTCAAGTAGCAGTCACAGTCTTGTGGAAGTTGCATGTGCTTCAGGGTACCATTAAACTTCTCCACCAGTCCATTGCACATCGGATGGTATGGAATAGTGTACAACTGTTTGATGGACAACAGCCTACCTATTTCACCCATGAGGTCAGAGGTAAATTGGGAACAACAATCCGTAACGATTTCTTCTGGCTCCCCGACCCTACTGAAGATATCAACCAATGCCTCATCCACTCGTTCTGTTTCAATAATTGGTAACTACACGGCTTTGGGATATCTGGTAGCGTAATCCACGTTGGTAAGAATATACCTGTTCTTTCTTTCGGAAACTGGTTGTGTTGGTCCTACAATATTCACTGCCAACTTCTTAAATGGTGTATCTATTAATGACATCTGTCTGAAGGGCACACTTGTGACCCTTCCCTTATCTGCTGTTTTCTGACATACGTCATGATCTACAAAGCCGTATGACATCGCCATTAACACCAGACCAATATAATTCAGCGACTACTCTGCTCGTGGTCTTTGCCTTACACAGGTGTCTTGCGATGTGGACTCATGTGCCACCCTTAGTGCATGAGATCTATATCTCTGGGGTATGACTACTTGCCAATACTTCTTACCCTCCGAAGTGACAAACTCCCTATGAATTAGTCCGTTCTTCGGAACGAATCCCAAGCTGTCCCCACCCTTGCAGTGTTTAATGGCACCGGACGCGATTTTCTTAACGATGGACTTAATGGACTTATTGTGTTCTTACTCTTGCTTAAACTCTTCAGGCAAAATTTCGGATATCGACTCAAGAACTTTTAATTTCTGAAGCGCGTTTTTTCATCACCGGGTTTGTGATTGCGTTTCCAATGCCTGGTTCAAAGGTATTTGAAATCGGTAGAGGTTGGAAGGCAGGAACCTTCAACATTACCGATTGTCAGATCGTAAATAGGGTTTTGCATACAAAAGGCATTTACAGTTCCCGTTAAGAAAGGTGTTTCTACAATGACCCTTGCTACAGGAATGTGACCGATCATCTGATCGAGTAGCATACATAGGGACTCCCACCCGAACTTTTGGTTATCGTGCACTAGATTACATTTGGTCACTACACGCATGCAACTAGTGTCATGTACTACTACGACTTCTCGACTTTTCGCGAAACCGATAGCGGTTGGTACACGCGCTTCTGGAAAAGTAAACGTGCCAAGATGAAACATACCTGGTTCTACCTGCGCAAAACTAACACACAAACTTTTACTCTGTATAGTCACGGCTGCCTTATGTTTAAGACCCTTCCTTTAATGACATTTAGCTTCTATATGACCCCAGTCCTTACACAAGAAATATTGTATACCATGACGATATGTATCCTTATCTGACCTACCGGTCTCATCTGATTTCATACGCTCTTTAAGCATCGGCCTCGTAGACTGTTTTCCTTTGAAACCACGTTATGGGTACCCCATAAGCCTCGGCAAACAAATGGGCATGCTTAGCCATATCTTGTACGTTTGAGAAGACGTTCTCGTTTATAAACTAACATAGATCCGTATCAAATGTTTTTAAGCAAGAAATCAGTCAACTCTCCAAACGTTTTCACCCATTTCCCGCATTAAATTAATCGCTGAAAATAGTTCGCTTTTTGCACGATGAAGTGGCAAAAGGTTTCTGCCTTCTATGACTTGCTACACATGAACTTTTCTTTTTTTACGGAAAACAAGCTCTGTGAGCTCTTACCTTTCTGGAAGTGTTTCCTTAAGGACGTCGTAATTAAACACGTCGTCTCTAGGAATTCGTGAGTACACATCTGGTGCCCTGCTTTTTAATAAAGCAATGAGATGCGATAACCAATAATCTCGACTCCACTGAAGATAACTATCCTTGTTATCTTTATCATCGTCAAAGTTGATAATTTAGAAACTATCAGTTTACAAGAAGCAGACGTGTGTTTTCCTTTTCTAGCTGTTGCTAACTCTAACTGACGTTCATGATATAGTTTTCTTATTCTTTCCTCTGCCGCTATGATTTTCAATCTTTTCTAACTCAACCCGCCTTTCCTCAGCTTCCCGTTATTCCCTATCAAGTTCCTTGGTCATTTCTATCTTTCATTCCTCAACTTCCCATTCTAATTCCCTAGCTTTTGCCCTTTCATCCCTCTCCCGTGTTTGTTCTTCCTGAATAAATATGTATATATATATATATATATATATATATATATATATATATATATATATATATATATATATATATATATATATATATATATATATATATATATATATATGTATATGTATATATATATATATGTATATGTATATATGTATATATATATGTATATATATATGTATATATGTGTATATATATATATATATATATATATATATATATATATATATATATATGTATATATATATGTATATATATATATATATATGAAGATAGATACAGATATATGTCAGACTCTAGCAGTAAAGATAAACAAAACTAAAATATATTAAAAATTCAGAACAGATTTATTCATTAATTTCTCATCGGTTAAAAAGAACTACACCCATTTACCTGTTTACAGATTCACTTTATACGTGCAGAATTGTACAAATATATAAAACGATAGTGGAAATATCCAACCTATCTTCAACAACTTCATAATATACCAAAACCTAAGCCTTATTGTTAAAAATCTAATGTGGGCAAATTATGTTACTTGATATCAGATGTTATAAATTTCGGCATCTAAATTTGGATTTCAAAATTCGTGTACAGAAAATTCGGCTGCTTATGAGAACTTGTAATTTTGAAAACCGAACTTTTAATAACTTTCAAATTATTTTTCAAAATTTCATGCATGACATTGTCTATTTCCAAAATTTACCTTTCTCATTTTTATCTGTTTTAATCTTTTTCTCTCAAAGTCTAATACTCAATTAAGATTACTCTACATGATTTCGCTCTGCACCCTTCTCCTTCTCTTCCCCATATCTGTCATCTGCTTTGATCAACGACGCCGTTTATGTACAAGTCTGGCACGTGTAAGCATTTTGGTAAGCAAAGCATGGATTGGTGGGTATTGCAATCAATCGCCCAATCCAAATCGACCATGCTGTCGGAAAATAACTTCTCTATAGTAATACACACACAACTTTGTGTCTAACCTCTTGTAGACAAAATGATCAATCATAACAAACCTAACCGAATATATAAATCTCATCTTCGAATGTCTGTGAAGGTAATTTAATTTTAAAATCTTGTATTGTTGTACAAATTACGCAAACGGGTAACAACCATTTATATGAACTAGGGGATGTCTCAAAATATCTACGCTCGACAGCAACATGTTGCAACTAAGATCAGCTGATCGGAGGATGCTGCGGCATAGCAATCTCTCTCTCTCTCTCTCTCTCTCTCTCTCTCTCTCTCTCTCTCTCTATATATATATATATATATATATATATATATATATATATATATATATATACACACATACACACACATATTGGATATGTCTCACCATAATTGTAGTATCGCTGAAAAATATTCATTATTTATTTCGTTGGCGTCCGTCAGTTTAAGTTGTGGTAAAATGAACTTTAGTAATTCTGCTTCTGTGATCGCGTAGTATCTGAAAAACAGCTGTTTAAGTGTTATCACGTGGGGATCTCCAAGATCAACGAAATTAACTCCAGCAGTAATCACTGTTTCAACGATACGTTTATTGGCATTATTTAATTCGGATGCAGCATGGATTATATGTTGTATCGTTTCAATGATCTTTTGTTTTTGATCTTAGTTGGGATATTCTCCTGAGTAACTTTAAAATATATTTCTTTGTTTGCTGCTTACTTGTTTATGTTCATGTTTTATGGCATTGAGAAGTGAGTTAATAAATTTTCGTCGATGAATGGCTTTTTATTATCATCAAAGTCATATAATGGTTTACCTATTGAATTATCAGACAGGATAAAGAATTTTCTTATTATCAATTGATGATCAATGTAACTCCACAGACGTTTATTCGATATTATGGAAGCGACAAAATATTAGTTTACCTGGGATATAATCACTGCGTTGAGGTTTTGGCAGTGCAGTCACTGATGGTGGTTGTACTTCTGGCCATCCTGACACATTTCGGATCGACGACTGATGTATATCTACAGTGTTGTCGCATGTCGATATTTCGATCGAGTTCGATAATGTTGGCTCATGATCCGTAATATCGATTTTGAATTATTTTTATGTGATTAATTTAATCCTGCATTTGAATTCACTATTTATATGTTCTATTTGATAACTACTCATAGGAATATCAACAGCTTCCATTATTGAGTTCCATCGCGATTATTTTCATCCTAAAACACTAATGAGTTACTTGCTTCCAACCCACCGATTGACTTTGAGTAAAGTTTGGCCTGCTATAGTATATTCACAATTTTACTGTGCACTCATCAATGATTTTTTTCAGTTGGATCTGGAACAAGCACATTGGCACGTATCTATAATTATATGCTACAACAATGTCAATCAATTATTCATTATATAATTTAAGTAGATGGCAGTTTAGCGACTAATTCAAGACACCCATAATAGGCATCAATAATACAACACAAAGAGCCAATCCCATTCGGGTTCCACCACGAATGTTCCCTCGTCGTTTTGATCCAGTATTACTAACATGGATCCAGACGTAGGCAGGACTGAAGACCGCCGTGAAATGGTGGTGAATACTGTTTTGCCGAGTATTAAAAGTCTATATATGATGGTAACCTTAGCGCGATGTTTGATGGATTTATAGAGCAGTTCAGATAATGCTGATTCAGACGTACTGTATATACTAAATCATCGGTAATCTTTATGATTTCGGAGAGTTTAAAATCGGTGACTGCTGGACTTCCAAAAAGTTCTTAATCGATCTATTTGTGTCCCTACAAATATTTAGAAACGATTGTACATGAGTAGAATATTTAGATCTAAATGTATCACTGATGGTCATGAACGAGGTCATCATTGGCATCTTGCTGATGTCGACGCATTTATTCACTGAGGCGTCATCATCGATTCAGCTTCACTAAGACCAGTAGATGTATTATTAGTCATATTGATAGCACCAGTCATTGTAACACCGGCGATTAGTAAACTATCATTGATCTCAGTTTTGTTGTTGCTTTCTACTTATCTTTTTATTGCCACATCACCGCCTGATTTTGATACTCTCACATTGAAATTTTATTTCTGCTCATTCTAAGTTCGCCATATATATTATCTCCAATTCTTCTGACGTGTCCAGTAATCTCTCCCATGAGTGCTGGACTTGATTTCTCCGAATGATTAATTTAGCGTTCGTAGCAAATACCGCTAAGTTATCTTCGGTTGCATTTTGAACACGCAGAATAATATATGTTAACGAAATATTGCTAGTCTTCAATCGTTCTTGTTGATCCTGAAAATATAAACTTTATTTTGGTCCACATCTACGAGAAGCAAACGATTAACGGGATCGTCCTTGACCATGTCAAGAGTTGTATATTTTGGAAAATTTACCTTGAGTTTTGAGACCCGAAACAGATCTTCCAGAAATATCTACCATTATATTTTTACATAACGCCTGTTTAAAATCACGGTGGACGGATATACTGTGAGGTTGTATACTCGTGCAGGACTTATTCAGGCGTCGTCGTTGACAATGATACAGCGTCGAGCACATCAAGTATTTCACGGCCACACACTGTGAATAAATTACCGTCTATGTTGGTAATGATGAATACCAGGCAGAGTGCTCTGAAGTCTGTCGTCATAACTTGAAAGCTCCTTCTGTCTTGGCTGTTCATACGAATCAAAATAAGCTCCGAGTGTATCAATCGCGTATGCAACCCAGTGAGTACAAGGTTAGGAACTTCCATCGAGATTAATGATTCTGGTTCCAAATGGTTTGGTAGTTTAGATAATTGGTCACGCATAAAACACCTGTGAAGTGCTTGATATGCCTGGCTCCTAAAATGAGCATTCTGATATTTCTGCAAAAGCCAAAGATATGTTACAGTGGAATTGCACAAGAAATCTATTACCTCCATCTTTCAGCGTTGATCGACGCGATATGAATCCTAAGTTGAATCCGGTTGTTTCTCGGTCGTCTAATATGATGCTGTATATTGTGAGGGTGGTCAGAAGTATACTTCACAATCAACATTGTCTGATTTACAGATCTTGAATAATGGTTGCTGTATATTGCAAGGCCAAGTATCATCGTGGCAACGTCGACGTCATTCTGAATTGATTTAATCTTTCTTCCGTCGATGATATACATAGCACTGTCAAACAACGCAATGATGCTAGTATTCACAAACGAACCATAATATTAGATCCATATTCGGTATTATCGGGTTTTAAAATTTCAACTTTTACTCCAGTAAATGCTTCGGATGGTACGAATTATTTGCCTGAATCAGGTGATTTCCTTTACTCGTAAAGCGACCCAATTGTTGTCCTTCACCCTTCCTGCTGCTATTGATAGTCAAGGGGAGTTTAATCAAAGATTTTATATAGACCAATCTACGAGCGTATGTATAAATTAATATATAGAGTTTTGTTTCTCAAATCAATTATATTTCCATCCTGAGTGGTGAGTTTGAAATTCATTCTTGACAACAATGGATTATGTACACACAGGTAGACTTGATTTATTAGCTCAAATACAGTTAGCCACCCTGCGGGTGATTGAATACTGGATGAATATAATATGTATACCTGCTGAGCCTGATTAGACTTAGAAAGGTCAACGTGTTAGCTGCTATCAATTAAATCGCATACTAGATTTAGTGCGATGGTAGATCTTATATTAACAATATTAGGTGAAATATCACGTCCTGTTCCATATGGGTGCGTCATTATTATATTTGATAACAGTTGGAAATGGGATTAATTTTTTTCCCATGAATCACATATTCTTTTAACGTGTTCATCAATAAGATTACTAACTGAATTTTTAATTCCTCAGAGTTAAATACAGGTATTATAAATGTTGGTAATTGTTCTTGCGTAATTCCAGAATATTTAAGAAAAACTGTTGTGAAAAAGCGATTGGCTGGTATACATTGAATTGGATCATCTTCATTAATTATATTATCTTCAAAAATATTTTTGAACTGATGGTGGTAGCTTTAATCTTTTCTCTCCATTAACAAAAATATTATTCATGAACTCGAGGTCTTAAGCAACTTGATTCAAATGTTGTATTGATTTAATTATTTGATTTTTTAAATCATCACAGTAAGATACATTAATACTTATAAGTAAATTTTGTAGAATTTTAAATACCTGTTCATGTTCAGATTTAATCGTATTAGCATAAGAGTTAATTGGATCAATATCTAGTGTTGCTATTTTTTATCTTTTTTCTTGCGATCAATATATTTTATAAAAAAATCTATTAGATCTATATAATGCGCGACTATATTAGTACCAAAATACAATTTCCATGGATAAGCTTCTTCTAATTTTTGATATTCTGGAAGTTGTATAATTTTTCTAATATCTGTGACGAAGTCAGATCTCAGTGGTTCTGGTGGACATTGATAAAACTGTGCAACTGCAGGCCATCCTAACACTGATCTAATCTAACTTTGATAAATATCCACAGTATAGTCAGGAGAATGTATTTCAATCACCGATGATAATGTTGGTTCGTATACAGTAATTACTATCTTTGATTCTTTTCCGGTTATATACCTAATTCTGCGCTGGAATTCCTCATTGATTTGCTCTATTTGATAACTGCCAGTTGGAATACTAACTACTTGCCAATCGGGAGTTCCATCAGATGTATTCTGATTTGGGAATACTAATGAATTATTTGCCTGTAGTCCACCAAATGGTTTTGATCTAATATTAGGCCAGCTATAATAAACACGTAACTGAGCTAATGCTATCTCTTTTATTGGAATTGCAGTTGGAAAATTAACGCTAAATTCAGTATTGGTCGAACTTATTGATATCATAGTAGTTTTTGATGGCGTCCAATTAGTGACGATCTGTTGCAATTGTTCTAGTGAATCAGGCATTATTATCATGTTTATTATTTATTTCTCCATCCTTTCGTTATTGTCACTAGATGATGCGTTATTTTCCATTACAAATGCTTCATCGTAGGTTTTCATTATTATAACGAACTCTTCGTCAGATATTTTACCATAACTGAAGTACAAGGAAAGATGTGAGCATAATTTAGTATATGCGGCTGTTGCTATGTGTAATTTCATCATGTACTCGCGTAATTTATCGTTCGTGAATGTAGATATTTTCTTAGAGATAATACTGAGAATACCTGCACATGTTGTTGTCGTAGAAACGACATTTGTTAAAACCACAGGAGCAGTCATAGTTTAACTTTGATAATTCTAATCTGGTTTCAGCAACAACGGCAGAAACCGAGTAAGCTACTATATCGATAATAACCATACGTCTGCGATATTTTTTTTTTACTTTTAATGTGTATTCGTCAATGATATTTTTTAGTTCAGTCTGACACTTACATAACTGATTATATCTGTGACGGTGAACGTCAATGAGTGACTCTGTCATCGGATGCATTATGCCCAATGACGTTGTTATTTAATTAATTAAGTGAAATGGGAGCTTTAGTTACAAATTCCACCACCAGTAATTAGCGGAGGACAAACTTCTATCCGATGCTTCCAACGTGACCGTTTCTTCAGAATCTTTATCCAACATTACATATACGGTTCTATACAATTTATTAGCTAATGGAGATGTGGTAAGTATGTTAAATTCTGCAGCGCTAAAGACAGACAACCTATATATACCAGCGACCTCCGCGGTGTGTTTGATGGTTTTATTTCGTTGTATCCATGTGGCTGAGCCTGATGCGACGACGTACCCTATGATAATGATCTGTTTGTGAGGAATTTTAATCAGGCTAATCTTTTGAGCAATATTCAATTGCACTAATAATATCTTTGAGTTTTGTGTTAATATCAGTAAGTTTTATAACAACATTTGGTGGACTTCCAAACAATCGATATTAGTTTGGTTTATATTTCTACGAAAATTTAGAAACGTTTGTATGTGATCAGAAAACTCATTTCTAAATGCAGAAACTGCATCATTGATTGTCGTTAACGAAGTCGTTATTGGAATTTCCTTATCATCGACCTACTTTTGTGTAGCAGCATCAAACTCAGATTCTGGTGTTTTTAAATTACTAATACCATTATTATTCATATTAAGAAATACACGCATTATACCACCGTTGATTAATACGTACTTAGACTCCTGATCGTCAACATATTTTCTTGTTGTAGCATCACTATCTGTGGTTGGATATCCAAGATCTGTAAATTTTTTTTGTTCATAATGAGGTCCCCACTAAATACACCGCCAGTCGTCCTGACATAATCGTTAACTGACTTACCGGAATCCTGTATTTTACCCTAATCAGTAAAAGTAACGATATTATCAACAACTGCAGTAGGAATTCGTATAAGTACATCTGGTAGCTGTATATTGCTTGTCTTTAATCGTCCTTGTTTGTCCTGAAAAACAACCACTTCATTTTGATCCACACTCGTGATATTTAATAGATCATCAATCTCATTTCTGAGTTGATACAGGGTTGCTTATTTAGATAAATCACCTTGTTGCTGTTCTTTACCAGGAGCAGATCTTCCGTAAATATCTCCCAATACATTTACTGATGTCTGTTCAAATGTTACAATGTGGTATATTCATGAACGATTTTATCAGATGGCTTTCCTTGCTGTGCCATGGATACAGCATCAAGCACACTAAGTACTTTACGACCACATATTGGTGGATCAGTTAATGTTTCTATTGGTAGTGTTGAATACCAGATTGGTACAGTATTATTACTGACATAATGAAGAAATTCTTTTGGTTACGCTAATCCATATGAATGAAAATAGATAATTCCACGTGGATTAATTGCATATTCTACCCAATGCGTGCCAGGTCCAGAGTTTTTATCGAGATTAATAATACCAATTTCAGTATTGTTAGGTTGTTTTGGTAATTGATCGCACATAGAAACACCTCGGAAGTTTTTTATATTTAGTTTTTCTATCAACATCGAGTAAATCAAAATTAGACATAGGCGAGATCAGTAAACTGTCCCTGGAAGTTTTAGACCTTTTCCATACCATGAAAGTTGGGTTCCTGGTAATCTGAGACTTTTTCCCTTTTTTTGATTCCACGTCCGGTTGCTTTCTTTAATGCCATTGCAGCAGCAGTTTCAACAGCGCCTAATGCAGCTGCTTCTGCAACAGCAAGGGCTGCTGCAGCTATTAATGCTGGTATAGCTGCGAAAAGGGAAAATATACCACCCGCTTTTAAAGCATCTTTGATAGCGCCTGCAGAAAGACTAAGTTTGACACCTTTATTTGATTTTCTTTTTGCTCTTTTAAAGTTTTTGAATTGACGATCGGTCAACGATAATTTATTTGAACTGCTCATCTGTTCTTTTTTCAACAATAGTTTTATTCCACAGTCATTGTTTGATGCTGATTGCAGCCTTTTGACCTGACCAGGAGTCAGGGTAACATTAGCTTGATTGTATGACATTTATAATATTCATAATTGATCTAATTATGTGTTACATGTTCTCTACTGACGCATCAATGACTCTCATTCGTCCACCAACACCTTCAATTAATATTGATTTATCACTGAGTATAACAGGGATTGCTCTGTAGTTAGGGATAGCTCCAACATCTCTATTAACACGAGTTCGAATATGTATATCTAAAACAGATTGTCTAATTAAATCTAAATGTTCTAGCGAAAAGTAATAAATAGGATACAGCGTTGTAAAATCCAGCTGGGATATTTGTAAACCAGTATCAACGTTTTTATCACGTCCCATAAACTACATAAGACGATGATACGCACGTGCCACTTGATTGTGATCGAAATTTAACAAAATATCCTCGGATGGTTCTTGATGTCCATTTAATCTTAATGAAACGTCAGGAACACAGAGTTTATCAAAAATCGTAATAATTTCATCTTGATCGTTTATTCGTACAGTATTTTGAAGCGCAGTAAATATATGTCGCGGCGAAGAAACACATTGCTGAGAAGCTATTTGCCATATGAATAAACCGTTAATTCTACTTTGAACAATATCTGTGGTCATTGTTAACCATGAATACGCTGCTTTGCCACCTTGATCCATTAAAAAAGTAATCATTGTTTTTCAGATATCGAGGGGATCATCAGTGACATCCACAATAAAAGTTTTGTTAGTATAACTCTACCAGCATCAGCTGCACCAGGTCGCCAGATTGCATCATCATCTGTACAGTTTCGCACGAGTATAACTGTATGTTTGGCTCCGAAAACGACTTTTCTGACATTTCTGCAGAATCCAAAGATATGTGATAGAGAAATTAGACATGAAAATGTTCTTCTATCACCTTTTAACATTGATTTTCGCACTGAAAATCCTAAGTTAAAATTAGCATTCATCGATAAAACTGCATCAGCAGCTCCTCCTGCAGCTCTCACATTACCAATAGTCACGTTTCTACTTTCTGGAAAATCAGTTATATCCTTTGCAAACATTATTGATGGACCAGCTGATCTTGAGTAATCGTCGCTGTATCTTGCAAGACCAAGTATTGTTGTAGCAACGTCAATGTCGTTTTGAATTGATTCAATATTCTTTCCGTCAGTCATGTACATAGCGCTATCAAACAACGCCATAATACCATTATTAACAAAACCAACACTAACATCGGCTGCATATGGTGCTGGTGCTGCAGGATTAGAGTTATTTAAAACTACACCTTCGACCCCAATAAATGCTTCAGTGGGTAGAAAATATCTACTTGTATCCTGAACCTGTAACTCGATTTGTCCACGCTGGTCTGGAATTCTGGCATCATAAGAATAATACTGCTAATCGCGCACAGACTCATCTTTGAGAACTGGTACGTCCATGTCAAATGCACGATCGCTTATACGTTTAAACATATTTATTATAATTATTTTCGTCTCAAACGAAGACCACTTCCTGCTATCAAACTAGCAGTTATATTTTGTTCTTTTTCCGACATTGGGACATGAACTAACTCCGCTAGCTTTTGATTAGCGGCTTGATTTATTTTTTTTACTTACACTTGCGGACATCACTTCATTGCTGAGCAATTTCACTTCACCTTCGGCCTCAATAAATGCTTCAGCGGGTAGAAAATATATACTTGTATTCTGAACCTGTAATTCGATTCGCCCACGCTGATCTGGTATTCTTGCGTGATAAGAATAATACCGATAATCGCACACAGACTCATCTTTGAGAACTGGTGCGTCCATGTCAAATGCGGGGTCAGATATGCGTTTAAACATCTTTATTATTACCATCTTCGTCTAACACGAAGACCACTTCCTGCTATCAGACTAGCGGTTATATTTTTTCTTTTTCCGACTTTGGGACATCAACTAACTCCACTAGTTTTTGATTAGTTACTTGATTTATTTTTTTTACTAATATTTACAGGCATTAATTCAGTGTTAGGTATATTTACTGGCTGAGGTCGGACTGCTTGAGGTCTGCGTATTAATCGTGCTAGTCTATCTTTGATGGCCGAGAATGCTTTACTAGCAACATTACCAGCAACACCTATAGCTTTATCAGGAACAACATCAATAGCTTTCATACCCAGCTGCTTTGCAATTGGTATTGCTTTTGGGGCTATTCTTCTAAGTAGTCCCTGATTAATATCACCTAACCCATCTCCTTAGGTTGCCCTGTATATCGGTATTCGAGAGTTAATTGCCCTAACCAGAAATGTTCCACGTTGAGTACTATGTACTATCACATTCTGTTAAATATTCATTATATTTAATTACATACTTAGTCTGGTGACTTAGTCACTATAATAATCATCGACGATTTCATTAATGAGAGACTGATACAAATCAATCTCCATGATACCGCCTGTAAATAATATTTTACAAATATCTGCTGCTTCATTAATAATTTCTGGGGAATTATTACCAGCTCGTTTTCCTCCAATCAGAATTTATTGGGACAAGTAATAAGACCACTACCTAGACCACGTTCAGTTCTGTCGCGAGCGTCTTGAAATATTTCTTCTTCTTCAGTTGGTTTCGGTGGTGGTTTTTGTAGTAGTTTTGATGGTGTTTTTGGTAATACTGGATAATCAGAAAAGATTGCTCAAATGGTTTTGGTGTTTTTTGTTTTGGAGGTGTTTTCCTTTGTTTTTCTTTTTCCTCTTTTCTTGATTGGATTAAATCTTCAATTGCCCTAACATAATTTCGATATAAAAGTTTTTAATTACCTTAACAGTTTCTTCATTAAATGTATCTATTATTTCAACGTTTGGTTCAGTGGCTAGTACTTCAGCACCTTCTTCTACCTGGTCTGCATCTTCAGGTATTTTCGAGTCTAGCATCACAGCAGTAATTTCTTCTGGAAGGTTTTCAAAAATCATTTTTGTTTTCTTAGTTCTTGTTGCTATTGTTTCAGCTGCTTCAGATTTTTTTTTCTAACACAGGTTGAATATCTTTAGTGGTCTCAATGATAAGTTTAAATAACTGTGATGTATCCTCCTCAAATTTAACTTGAGATTCCTGACGCAATTGTAATTGTTTCTTAACATAATCATGAATAGGTAGATATTTTTAATTGTCTCTAGTCGTTCTCGAGTTATGTTGGCTGAGAAAGACTCTTCAATACTCATTTTTAATAATATTAATAATATTTATTTAATTGAATTCATAATGGAACAAAGCGCGATAACTATGTTCTGAATCTATGTTAAACAAGAGAGAAGTTATTTCACTTGTTCATGAATGTAACATATTTTCGATGCTTAAGTACGAACAAAATACATCGTTTTTCAGACAATTATTACCTAAATTATCTGGCATTCACAAACAATTAAGTGTTAGCGAACAACAAAAGTGTAACATAAAAAGATAATGGTACACATCTGTCTCTATAACTTAAAATTTCAGCCGATTTACGTAAAACCTTCCGTCGTTGGTATTTAGGTCAAAATTTATTTATATCTTTGTAAATAACCCTAACGGACGACATTTTTTAATGCAGAAAATACAACGTGATTATATTTTATAGTATTATCTTTGAGAATTAAATCAAATTCATGATGCAATTCTATAATAATTAGAAATATTTGTTCAGTATATACTCTCACACATTTTCCTGTGCATTTTTGTACGTAAGTTACGTATATATTAACCATTTGAACAGATGTATGTAATACAAGACCATAGTCTAGTGGTTTAACGGTCTGGCTGTGGACCTTGTGGGTGCGGGTTCTAATCTACGTGACAGCCAGGATGGCGACGATTGGTGATTTAATCGCAATTTGTATTTTTAAGTGAGGACGAAGTCCAGAACGATCAAATACACCCACCCGCTATTACACCAAGTGGCGTGGTGAATTTTTGTATCACTCACAGGGTTTATTTTAGGGTGAGTGTATTTAATCGGCTGGATGTAGGTATTCCCCAAAGTTTATGTTTGTGCCGTCCACGAAAATCTAAAATCATATTTATGTATATATATATTCATGTTCATACTATTGTTTTGTGTGACCTCTGAACCTGCTCTGATGTTATAGGGAAACAGAGGGATTCAAAATTGGTTATTTGTGCCGTCCTTAAAATTAAGGTCTTTGAGATAAGTATATCAACACCACATGTTCATCTGTATATATATATATATATATATATATATATATATATATATATATATATATATATATATAAATATACAAAACATAGTTACGACAAACAAATAAACACAAAAACTTTGCGTTTGTAAACCTCTACATTTCTATCTTCACATGTGCTAAAACTATAAATACAACCAGCTTGTATAGACTAGTTGCGGAAACTGAAAACGTTGTATAATTCCCTAAAAGTCTACAAGCCAAAGCGACATCTTAGAACATTGAAACCAAGCGGTCTAAACCAAGAAGACTAGAAAATGAAAACTATGCACTAGTAGAATTTAACATTTTCTAAATCTTCTTATCCTTCAATTTTTACTATAAGAATAACCGGTATAGAACCAAATATCCGGGATATAATCTGCGTTACATATGTACACAAAGTATAAATAGATGTCGCTTTGGCTTGTAGACTTTTAGGGAATTATACAACGTTTTCAGTTTCCGCATCTAGTCTATACAAGCTGGTTGTATTTATAGTTTTAGCACATGTGAAGATAGAAATGTAGAGGTTTACAAACGCAAAGTTTTTGTGTTTATTTGTTTGTCGATATATATATATATATATATATATATATATATATATATATTCATGTTCATAAAATCGTTAAATGTGACCTCTGGACTTAACCAGATGTCATAGAGTAACGAAGGAGTTCAAATGAGGTCAGTGTGCCGTCCTTATATGACCTCTAAACCTGCTCTGATGTCATAGGGCAACAGAGGGACTCACCTGAGGTTGTCGTTCGTCTTTCGAATTTCCTCCTGGTATCACTAAGATGTTGTTTGGCACCTTAACAGATCACATGGGATTAATTTAAATTCCCCTGAGCTTATCAGCATGTTATATGACAAGCTGAGAGTTCATAGGGGGTTGTGTTTTAATTACATGTTTGTTTTTTTTAATAAAAAATAAATATACATAATGAACAGTAAGAATATTTCTGATATTGTTTCTGCTATTAAAAAATTAAAGCATGAAGGAATTAAAATATTCGATTGCCTTAGTCCTGAAAAATTCTTGTGTGACTTTGAATTATTACAACAGAGAAAATTTCAAACTGAATCAACGTTTTATTCCAGCTACAGATTTATTAAGTCAATTTATAATTCTATGTTAGAATCTTTAGCTTGTAGACGACAAACAAGTAGGACTATTCACGCCTCTTATGCGTTCAATCGACAAAAGAAACGTGCACTGTCTCAAGAGTACGAACGAAAAAAATAGATATTCGAGTAATGCGACTGAAAAAGATTATGTTATTTGATTATGTGATAAATGACAGCGAAACTTAAGATAGCGACATTGAAGGCGGACCCATACATGTGATTATAGCTAAACAGAATCATTGGCAAGATTGATAGAATCGAACTTTATATAAAGTAAAATAATTTTCTGAAGAGCACGCAGTTATTATACGTACTCAAATATAATCTTTTGGTCATACTTGATTGAATATGCTGATTTTCGTTTATGTTCAGCTGCAAACTTAACTGAAGGTATGCAAATACCAAAATATTTTGGTGGCTGCATACATATAATTAAAATTTTTTTTTACGTCAGTAACTATGTTATTAGATATGACCGACGTAGAAGTCTTAGGAGAAATACCAGTATTCCACCTTTATAATTCTGACTCTTCTTAATAGCACGGAGGTTACGATAACTTGTTAAGCTGCGGAGATCCATCAATGTGGTCAATAACAATTAGATCTTTAACGACCACATAAAAACACTCTTATATAAATATCTTTCATTTTTACTAATATTAAATCTAAAATAACCAGCGTTATCAATATTACCAACTGGTTTATTTAGTCTACAGTTTCTAATAACGCCATCTTTGGACGCCTCGTAATTCATATATACTGGATGTCTCACAAATTATTTTTGCTCCATTTAAATAATATTTATTTGTTTAAATCATTGTTTTGAAATTTAGTTAGATAATCCTTTTCTGTTTTGATAAGGGATTTACCTGTCGATGTATCTTTTTCGTCATAATAGCGTTTAAATTACCTATAGTTTTTACCTTCGTAATTTGCACAAAGTTGTTTTTTCCCCCTAACTCCAATATAACATTGAATGCAGGGCTTTGCTCCAGTCCAGTACTTCCATGTCTGATACTTTGAATATGGTGACTACAGTATTTGCTTTTGTTTACGGATGGTTTATCACAATAAGAAAT
Source organism: Potamilus streckersoni (assembly GCA_016746295.1). Taxonomy (NCBI): domain Eukaryota; kingdom Metazoa; phylum Mollusca; class Bivalvia; order Unionida; family Unionidae; genus Potamilus; species Potamilus streckersoni. Next base: position 947,005 of record JAEAOA010001886.1, on the reverse strand, counting down.
ATATCAAATTTTTCAACCAAATACACTTATTTTCTGTATCAATCATATATATATATATATATATATATATATATATATATATATATATATATATATATATATATATATGTTGAATTTTAGGACCCACCCACACACTTCTTAGTCCAACTCTTGGAGCTTGTCCTAAAACTTAACAACTTTGAATTTAATGAAGAAAACTACCTACAAATCAATGGAACTGCAATTGGTACTAAAATAGCCCCTTCGTATGCCAACATTTTCATGGGAAAACTTGAGGGTCAGCTCTTAGCATCGGTTGAGCGTACACCATAAAATTTAACATTTTCTAAATCTTCTTATTATCCTTCAATTTTTACTATAAGAATAACCGGTATAGAATCAAATATCCAGGATATAATCTGCGTTACATATGTACAAAAAGTAAAAATAGATGTCGCTTTGGCTTGTAGACTTTTAGGGAATTATACAACGTTTTCAGTTTCCGCATCTAGTCTATACAAGCTGGTTGTATTTATAGTTTTAGCACATGTGAAGACAGCCATGTAGAGGTTTACAAACACAACGTTTTTGTGTTTATTTGTTTATCGTATATATGTTTTGTATTTGCCTTTGAAAAAGACTCATTAAGAGCCGAAAGCGCTTAGGCTAGTTAGTTACTAGTTTCGTACTGTTCGTCGTCAGTTTATTGCATCTATTTTAATTAATCCCTGACACACGTGATCCCTTGGTGTATCCAGTACGCTTGAAAGGTTGTTATTCGCCATATGATTTGTATTCTTTATATATATATATATATATATATATATATATATATATATATATATATATATATATATATATATATATATATATATATATATATATATATATATATATATATATATATATATATATATATATATATATATATATATATATATATATATATATATATATATATATATATATATGACAAATCCAATTCTGGAATACTGACTGGTATTGATAAACCGTATTTTGAGCGAGGGTATCCAGTTACTGCTGTGGTATATGGATTGATTTTAATAAATGATAAACCTAATATTTCGGATCTCAAACCGATGAGACTATTAGAGTCAAGAATAAACTGTGTTGCAGAGCGCATTACTGAACATTTTACCATGCGATGCGTGGTAATGCCTTAACAGATTTAAGACGTCAAAAATATTTGAATGGGCAGAGACCGTTAAAGATACTGGAGCATCTAATAAGAATGCTGCAAAGCTAGAAAAATTATTAAGATTTACAATAACAGTAAAAACACTAACAGGAGAGATATTGTACAAACCAAAATATACAAAAAATGAAAGTCCTATAACAATCATTGATCATAATGCACATGCATGGACTGATGCTATACCTGTATTTCCACGAGATAGAATGATTAAATTTATATAACGGTCATGTATTTGATTTTATTAAAAATGTTAGTAAAAGTTACCCTTTATCTGTTTGGTTATTTCAGAGTTCGGAACTCGATTATCATGATTAATTTGTACGATACAATGGTGATATTTTTCGTACAGAATCTCTTTATGAAGAAATGAGCAATCTTGCACTAAAATATACTTCTGACGATGACAAAATCAGACAAATAGTGAATAATTGTTTAACCGTACCATCTGTTGCGGCTCATTTTGCTCAAGAAAAAAAAAATTCATGGAAACATAAAAGATCATAATTTTTTGAGGATATACTAAAAATTTGCTTAGAATATGGGCACGGTGGATTATGGAATATTAAATACGATTATAATGATGTTATATCAGTCGATATGGCTGCATGCTATCCTGGAAGTTTTCTTGGATATGGTGAGTGTTCTAAATACTTTAACAGATTCGGACATCCCACACATGACAAGACCAGAGTTGCGATAAATGGACCCTTACCAGGTTTTGACTTAACAGGATTTGCATATATAGAATCATTCGAGTTCGCAAAATATCTCTATCCAATTACTTATGTTTGGTTTGGTAAACACTTTTCAGAAACAATGTTGGACTCCAATAGTGTTATTAAGATATTTTAAAGGTAAATGAAGCAATTATATCCAAGAGTCCACAAAAGCAAGTTTGGTTACCAGAAACGGACAGATTTAATATGGAAGATGTTAGGAAAGAATATCCAGATCTTGCCGAAGATGACATTATTAGATTATGTAAATGCAGAGACGAGTACGATGAAAAGCGTGCAACATATCTCGGTAGAAACATAATCGGTAAGTTTACTCAGGGTAGTTCATACGGTTATAAACGACACTGTACAAGATTGATTATAGATGATGCTTAGCTAGATTTTATAATCGCTGATGCAACAGAGAGAAACACATTTATAAGCCGAAATATTGCTTATTTATCGGATGGGACCAAACTAGGTATTATTGTGAGCTATCTTGATGGCGACTCACCGCAGTTTACTCATTTAAGATCTTCAATGCTAGCCTGTGTTTCTATAAATCTACTGTCGATGATAAATAGATTTCCTCGTTACGTTGTAAGAGTCGCTACGGATTCATTTTATATAAAGAAACAAATATAACGATTTATTAACTCGCTACTCGGTAACGGTGAGTGGGTATCATGGAGGATAAAGCAAGGAAATATACTTAGTTATTCTGAATTTGCTGAAGTTGAAATTAAGGAAATATATTACAGACATAATAATCAAATATCAGAATCATTTGCACCATCTGTGTACGATCCTGTGGCTAGACATAAGACTGTTTATCTTAATGGGTGTGGAGGGTCAGGTAAAACAACTCGTGTGATTAAATTATTGATGAACAACAATTCAGATATGATCGTTTTGACACCCACACATAAACTAGCCAGAGAGATAAAAGAACGAGATGTCAAACATGTACATATAGTTTCTTTAGATGGTGTGGATATACATGGACTTCTGAGCGAATGGGTGAAAAATATATACTTAAGTATATTATATTGGACGAGATAGAGACGATGTCGTTAGAAACACTAAAAACATTTCTTGAATGGTTATTAATAGAAACACGGCTATGATTATGTGTGGTGATCATGGTCAACCACCGCCTTTTGTTGGAAGTCTCCACATGAATGGCTAAAGAATAATGTGGATTATTATGAAGAAATACATGATGACCATAGAGCTATTGATGAACCGCTGAAAGAACTTAAAAGATTAATCAGACTACAACCAGATAATATACAATGTGAGATAATGCGTGAGATAATTCCAGAAACTACCATGAATGATTTTTTGTCTTTATGGAGACATACTGATTTGATAGTCGCAAGTAGAAAGATAGTTTGTGATGAATTGCAGAAGAAATTATTTACATTACATTGAAAAAGGTTTCCACATTTACCTGTACCATTATTTTATCGCCCAGCAGATACTCGACGACAGAATATCGAAGTTAAAATTCCTGGTGGCGGATTACAAAATCTGGTATTGAATGACATTATTTTGGTACCTATTAGTACAGGTGAAGGGGCATTCAATATGGGTAAATCACTGTGGACGTTAGGATACGCTATAACGATTCATTCGTCGCAGGGATTATCTATCTCTGATACAAATGTCTGGATTGTAGATGACCGAATTGAGTGGTCAAACTTAGACTATCTTGCAGTATTTCGCGTCAGACGAATAAATCAACTACATAGGGTTATTATAGATTATGTGATAACCGAAAACATTACTAATGACGAAGATGTAATAAAGAAAAATATAGCGTCTTGTAAACAATGTGATAAAAAAATAAATGTGACTTTAATATTGATACTGAATTTATTATAAAACTAAAACAACTAAACAATAATCATTGTGCAAGTTGTAACACAATAATGTTTTGCAATATTCGAATAATAATTCAAGACAATTTACCGTAGACAGAATAAATAGTGATCTTGGTCACACACGTGAAAATGTAATGTTGACCTGTCTTGAATGCAATCGACGAAGAGGTGCTAATTTACATAAGTGTAGGTGGTGGTAATTGTTTATCTGTAGGGATTACTTGCAATTGTTCACGCACAAATCCACGTTGAGGGGCAATAGAATCTAGCCTGTATATAGTAGTTCTTCCAGTGGATCTAACCACGCTAGAAATTGGGTCAGTAGCTCGTCTTTTGTCACCTTCCAACTCCCCTGGTTCGTATAAATATATCACAATTGCATTACCTAATACTGGTTGCTTAACTTCTTGTCCGTATTCATTTTTACGTGGTATATATATTTTTGTTATTGCATTAGAAGGTTTCATGTAAGTTGCACGGGTAATTTTATTATTTAATGCAGACATCACATTTGGTAACCTTGCAACCCATTCACGATATCGCTCACCGGACTCTGAGTCAGCAGATATTTCCTTCGCATATTGATATCCAAATAACCGCTCAGCAAGTGTTCGATTAAATCGTTCAAAGATTGCTTGATCACGATGTATTTCAGTATGCCCTCGTCTGATTTTAACGTTATGTTTTTTCATCAAAGTTAATACTACACCATAAAATTCTTTGTCAGGATCTACTTGCAATAGCTGCTGCCTTCGTAGACCGACACGTTGATAAAAACGCTCAAACGCAGATCTAACTTCAGATACTGTCTTTGTTGATAATGGTTCAGCTTCTTTATATCTACTTGCAACGTCAACAACAGTCAATGCGTATTTGTACGTGCGTGACTTTCGTCCACGTGTTTTAATAGTATCATGTGGTAAAAACAAAATATCTGCTTGGTGAACTTCGTTAGGAACACTGACATCAAAATGTGCGTATTAAATTTTTTGGGTGGTGGTAGATAAATTTGCTATATTGCCTGTCGTGCTAATCAGTTTTCAGCAACATAACATGTAACGTTTCCTGCTTATGCAAGTTAAGTGATCGCTGCTTTGCCTCTCCAATACCCTCTTGGGCTATAATAAATGGGTTCCATTGTGATAATTATAAAATTAATTACCAGCCCCTATAATATTTTACCTTTCATAGCGGATTTTATTAGAAAACTGGCGAGTTTTCTTCTAGCAGATTTATTAGGTATATAATTTAATGCATGAATCAATTTTACATCTGCAAGATGCCGCTGCTGAAAATCTTTACTTTTATAAGCAACGTCATGAATATGACATGCTTGATCAATTTTATTTACTGGATACTCTCCTGGTCTTGGTTGATCTTGGTCATCGAGTCGGGTATCAAGTCTATTTCCAGGACCACAGTAATTATATCTAGGAAGGTGCTTCTCACGAACATACTTAGCCCATGGTAATCCAGGTAATTTTCCTAAAGAAGCAGCAATATCTCCACCTATATGTGTTGTCCATGAGATAAATTTATATTTTTGTGTACCACATTTTACACATTTACCAGCATTACCAAATTCGATAAGAATGATCATAATAGGTCCATCTGGGTCAGGTAAAACACAATTATTATTAAATTTAATAATGAGGTGGTTGAGATGGAACAAACTATAATTAATAGCACCATCTGTAGATGGTCAGCATTGTTAGAAAGTACTTAAGGATTTTAACGAGAAAGCAAAATTAGTTAATAAAGACGGTGACGATATTATTGACTCATCACAGATGTAGATGAAGCCCCGTCTGTAGATGACTTAGATGGATTCATTAATAATCTCGTAGTATATGATGATGTGATGCTGGACAAACAATCTAATCCAGCTAGAATATTTTCTCGAGGTAGACATAAAAACACAGACGTGATTTATGTTACTCAGAGATATACACAAATACCTAAGGTGATCATAGATAACTGTAATATTTTGGTTGTGTTTAATGGAGTAGATAAATATACCATGTTGAATATTTATTATACCTGATGTTCAGAGGACAAAAGTATGAATACATTTTTAAATTTCTTTTCTAAAGCACAATCTGTTCCGTTTGGATTTATAACAATAAATCTACATAATCCAATATCAAGATATCGTGTATGTCTAGATAAAATCTTTGGTTAAACTCCCCTTGACTATCACTAGCAGCAGGAAGGGTGAAGGACAAGAATTGGGTCGCTTTACGAGTAAACAGAATCACCTGACAAATTCAGGAAAAAATACGTCAACAAATAATATAACAAAAATGAGCTAACCTCATGACTTTGTCAGGCGTATGGAAATATAAATGTTAGAGACTTTAGTTTAACGTTGTTGACGTATTTTTTCAGCCTCTGCATGAACCTTTATTTTTTTGTTATGACTCGACAAACTTTTGTAGGGTTCACCCTTCCTGCTGCTATAGTAATTTCAATTATGTTTTTGCTTCATTACATCAAGTTGCTTTTTTATTTGCCTCTAATGTTTTTATTGTATTTTGAGTGTGAATTAAAGCTGTTTAGCTTGGCCAACATAGCGGCGCATTTGCATGTCAGCGTGGAGTCAGTGGCTTTCGAATACAGTTTTATTATCCTACATAAGCTACTTTCTGGCTCTGTTGTGATCGCACAATGACGACTCATTACTTTATGAGGTCTCCCTAACAATACATTTCTATCCAATAGTAATTGCTCCGGCGATAATGGATACAGCTCCCACTACTGTATACAGGAAACACTCCGACTGTCATGCTGGTACTGTTCCAATTGCAGAAAGCCATACTGTGTGACTAAATGTATAACGTATTTAACGTCGTTGATTTATAGAGTTTATAGAGTTGTATTAGTGTGTTTATCAATTTCCATTTGCATTTGCGTCGCTGCAGGGTTGATTTTATTGCGTCGATACTGCTGTTGGTTCATCATTTTCTAACGCCCTCATTTTAATTATTGTTCTCTAATCGGAGTGCCATGACATTCCTCGCGCTGTCACGCGGTTACTTACACAAGTTTAATACAGTAAACATATTCTGAGGTAGATTTTGTTCATCCAAGACAAATTTAAAAGAAGGATCTAATCAAATTATTTCCTTGCTCCTGTCATATCAACGTTCATTTCCAGTTTTAATAGACCTCCATCGGAGCCAACAGTGGTGAACCCACTGTGCTTCAGTGCCGTTGATCTCAGTTTGCCATGAAATCTTTCATTTCTGTAGCAATCTCCGTTTGGAAGAACAAACTCATCAAATTCACCTCCTCGATCAAAATCACTTCGAATAAACCAGACAGATGTTCACTAACAATGTATTTTGGCTCATGGTGTAATGTTCAAATAACATAAGGAATTCAGGATGCCTTGTTCCCTTCCACGACACCAATTCGAATGCAACTATGTGCATAAGTCTTTGCTCAAAGTTCCTTTGAGATTATTAATGGTTTCAATGTCTGCTTGTAAACAGCATTTTACGCCATTCAACGATCTTACATCAGAATCGAGCCTTTTCGCCAGAGCAGCTAGTGGAGGACTCGCTAGATTGTCATTAACCCGGGTAACAGATTTATTAACATTGGGGCTTACATAAACTGTTTTGTCGGGCTTCTCTCTGACTTTACGAAATCTACTTTCTTAAACTCTCGAGGATGGAATTAACCAACTTCATCATAAATAAAATTCGGGTTCTGTTCTTAAGTTATATTTTGTGCAGGCTATCCCCTATAACAAGGCAAACGATGCAACTGCCTTGGGCCCTGCGTTTTCAGTAACCCCGCGCTGCTGACGGAAATGAATTCCGCAATCCTAAGACGTTTTTTGCAATTTTGTTTGGGTAAATGTTTAATATGTTAATTTTATGTGTCTAAATAAAAACAAAACAAACATACCATGCATTTTAAGGGATTTTAGTATTGACACAAAATAAAATGTCATATTTTACAAAAAACACGGAAAATTATAAGCACAGAAACAATGAACGTATACGAATATTTATCAGAATTTTACATGTTGTTGACCTAATGTTATTTATTTTTAAAAAATGGAAATTTTTCAAGTATCTTCAGATGACATGCACGAGTTTTGTATTAATTGGATATCATTGATAATGGCTGATTTCGAAACTCTGCCGTTGTTTGAAATTAATGACTATATATTTACCCTTTTACATTCTGTGTCGTTTGTATCCTGCGATCAATTGGTTACCATTATATGTCCATCCATCTCTCTTTCCATCCATCCATATGGCTAAAGTTTGTACATGTAGGGCGCTAGGGTGGGGCATTCATGATCCTTGAACAAAATTCTTTAGATATATTACATCACTTTATTCTTTCCAATAATCTGATTAAAATCGAACATAATTATATCTAGATTTTACTCCGTCTTGGCGATCTATCCATCATTCATTCCTTGTAAATCAACACACACACACATTACAATGTAAACCCACATTGAAACAAACTGGTATGAACCAACTAAAATGTATATGAACCTGATTGGTGCCTTACATTAGAGGAATCAAGAGCCTGAATTGTGCCTCGGAATACTGACATAATTGTTTAGTAATGGAGATAATGATTACGAATTAGTTTTAGTTTTAAAGATAAACTTGTTCACTAAAATTGATTAGTTGGACTTAGTCTAATATAATACAAAATTCTTTTTATGGGAAAAAAATGTTATGATTAAATATTTTATTTTTATTACATACAGAATAAAAATAATATAAATTACCAACATTTTGCATGCAGCAGTGTAGGTGAATGTAGTGTGTTGGTGTACGTGTATATGTCTGTTTGCTTATTTGTGTTTTCCTTTTTGTTTAGTTGTTTTTAATCAAGTTTAAGATGATGAATTGAGCTTTACTTACAACCGTGTAGTGTTCCGTAAATTGTTTGCTTTATCAGGGGAGGTAATTATTTAATGACAAAATGGACTTAAAAGCTTTAGTTGTTTCTCTTAGCAAACATCTTACTAACAATATCACGTACAATCATATGAACGATGTCCATCCTAGACTAAGATACTTTTTCAAACTCAACAATCGTATGTTTCCTAAAATTCTCAAAAAATATTTCTCAAATAATTAATTATTTTGTATAGCCTTAAAATATAACTAAGAGTGGTGTTACAAACATTGGCTTGTTCTAAAACAATTGGAGTATAACATGTACTTATTACAAGATTATCATCCAGTAAGTGTTGACCAAGTGAAGCTTTCAAACAGGTGATTTCTTAAGTAAAGAATGGAAGCAGAGAGACAGTAAAATGTATTGTCCCGAAAAGTGATAAGACACATTTATTTTATATAAATCTTCATAACACATTACTTACACTATGGCAGCATATTTGAACCATAAAAGCTTTTTTTAACAGATTTGAATGAATATGTAGAAAAGCTTCCCAGATCTTTAGGTCGTTTAGATTTGTACAAATGATGGATTGTGGCCATCGCATATGGTAAGTGTTACGGTACAGGATTAAATTAGTTGCCAAATTGCTAATGCGTTTGTCTAATATACTGATATCAGCAACTAGACTATGTCAGTACGCCTTGGGGCAATTGCTTCTTATTCAGAGATTTTCAAAATTGCAAATATTTAGAATATATATTTTTAATCAAGAACCAGAGAACAAAACGAACATACAAAATAGTCGACAATATATACATTGAACGTTCTGAAGTTCAGCTCCCTTAAAGCTTGATTTGCCTGTGGTGGATTCCTAAAGTCATCCAGTGGACGTTGCAACACAATTCCAAGTGAGTACTTCAGAAACACACCTGATGAGTTATGTGGTGCCATCCCGTCTTACTCCAATCCTCATCCTCATACTCTGCTACAATCTGTTAAATTCAATGACCCAATGGTCCACCTGTTCCTCAATTTTCTGTTTTCCTCTCAAAACTGCCTAATTTATCAAAGTGTCTTCTGGATTATTCCATTTTGGTCAGATTGATGCCTTTTTCATCTGTAAATATTGTTATTTCTTCTGCTGCATGAGGACATGTTCACATTTATGTTTTTACAAATAATGTATATTTTTATTTGTAAATCTGACTTTTATTGTATGTTGATAATTGATCTTAAGTCTTAATTAACATTTAATTTCTATACAATTCGCACAAGATAAATGTGCCTGTTTATTGGTAAATATTACTAATATGCATGTTAATAATCAACCGTAAGTTTCAGTCACTGTTATTTCACACTTTGTGAAATAATAAAAACACCTTTCGCCTAGCTGCAATGCAATTACAAGAAACATAAATACAAATACATTAGGCTCAATCGCATATGTAAATAAGGTATCGGTATTGGATCCAACTAAGATCGGAAGAGGACACCACTGTCTTCTATTTTATACTCTCCTTGGGCGAGGGGGACGTCGACTAATAACGGGGGTGCTTGGTAACCATTTGTATCCATCTTCTGGCACTCTGGGAGCCTGACATGTCTATACTTCGATAAATATATAATATAGCTTCTTCGCCTGCCCACCTGAAAATAATTATGACAGGAAAAAGTATAAATAACTTCATATGTGGAAAGACAACAATATGGTCAACACTATCGGCCAGTACTGAAGGATACACTCTGAAAGAATTAAAAAGTGTAAATATCTAGTTCCGCGAGATGTATGTTAAGTATGTGTTTTATATGGTGCCCTCGCATCAACACTACGCAGATGTCTATCCTCTCCAAGGTTGACAAGTATGTGTTCGCCCTGGACCTGCCAAAACACAATGTCACAGCCAAGTGGGATGCCATGAAGGACACCATCTATAACACAGCCATGTCGAAATTTGGCAAGAAGGAACGGTCCAGCCAGGACAGGTTCAGCGCAGACCTTTTAAGTATGGAACCAGTAATTAAGAGCAAACGAGAAGCCTTCATAATTTACAAAAATTGCCCTAATGAAGGTACACTTGCTGCCCTTAGAATAGACCGAAGAACCACCAAACGCATTGATAAACAGTCAGCAAACGAATACTGGCAGCAATTGTGTGAAGGAATCCAGCTCAGTGCTGAGTCGGGAAACATCCAAGGCATGTACAGTGGCACCAAGAAGGCCCTAGGCCATATAGTGAAAGGAGTTGACAACCTGAAATCTTTGATGGGTGAGAAAATAACATACCGTGAGCATCAGATGACCAGATGGGTGGAGCATTATTCAGAGCTGTACTCCCAAGAAACGTAAGTAACCGATGTTGCGCTCAGCATCGTACAGGAACTGCCCGCTATTGAGGAGCTAGACAAAATTCCTACATTAGAGGAATTCAGCAACGAGATCGACTTCCTCCCAAATGACAAAACACCAAATAGCGATAGCATCCCCCCAGAAGCCATCAAACATGGGATGGATAGATAGATAGATAGATAGATAGATAGATAGATAGATAGATAGATAGATAGATAGATAGATAGATAGATAGAATATCAATTTCAGATGTATATGCTTACACTCCAGTTTAGTGTTTCCAAGATATATAAATATAAACATCTTATTTGTGTTTACCAAATATTGAAACGCTATTATTCCTGTAAGGCCAAAATGGCTTCGTATTTACTTGCTTTACTAAGTGCCTTGTCTACTTTAGTCGCTTGTCTTATATTTTCCAGTGTTTAGTTGTGGAAAACGGTGACTTAACAAGGTTTACAAAAGTCCGGTTTCCATTGTGAAAGAATAACTAAATACTGTCAACTATCGTATTTGCTCCATTTGTCGCCTGGTCCTTCACCTAATCACGTTAGTCACTTTAGATGACATATCTTGCAACATGATGAAATAAGTCTAGCATGGTGGTCAGTATGTACCCATGCCTCGATTAAGCGTATATTTGCTGAAGGTGAACCTATGCGCGGATTAGGTGTTGCTTTACAATCAGTATGTTTACTGTAGCAATTGTGTTATTTTCTAAAGGATTCAATCGATGAACATGATCCTGATGTTGATAGATGGTGGTACCCTTTTCCATAACGTCCATTATTTAGTAGCAAATGTAGACATTTAGAGTTCTTACTGTTACAATCAATGTGGTACGAATAGCATTAGAAACTTAAAATTGTAATTTATATTTGTAAATGTGTTCCATATAAATATCACAAAACTTCTCCTTTGTTTCTGACATTTGTGATAGCATTGGTCCTATTTGTACCGGCTTTGCTGCAGATACCCAACGGAAATATTTTTTTCTGATTCCGCTTGCCTATTCCGGGGCCGAACAAAACTCTAAACACAAGGTCTCAATGAAGATAATATCTTAAATATGGCACCATGTGAAACATTTTGAGGTGGGGATGTTGCAACCCAAAAGTTTCCATGAATTTCGTCAATGCATATTCCCTTTGATTGGACAAATTCATAGATAAATGTCACAGAGTTTGTGTGTCGTAAACAATTTAGGAGGGTATATTCTTTTCCTGAGATGGACGTTAAATGTCATCGACTTACGGGCTTTTTAATGTACTTTATATTTAGCCTCCGTTTGGTATAAATATGCCTCTATTTTGAGCAGAATAAAGACATAAAACTGACAAAGATGTTAAAGTCAAGATACTTTCAGCGGATATTTGAGTAGTCCAAGCAGTACAATCTTTCCTCTCCATACTATTTTTTATAGCTTGTACCCATAATTATCATCTAATTTCTTACATTCCACTCAGCAAATGTAATCAATGCTAAAAACATTATTTATTAGAAAGTCCTTAGACTATATATCAGTCTAGTTCATGTTGTTGCCACTTGGATTTTATATCGAATTCAAACCTGGAATTGTATTAGAGTGATTAAACTAAAGACAGTTGATACATCAACATTTTGCAATGTACACCAGACACATAAACAACTTCAGCTTTGGAATTGATTTAGACAACTACTAAATTTTATTCAATGCTTTAAATTATTAGGACTTGTGTCTGTAATTCTAGAATTATTTGGGAATTTAATTCTTAATACCGTAAGTTCCTCTATTCATTTTCACTTTGTCTTCTTTTGAAATACTTTATCTGCTGAATTTCACAAAGCGTGTTCCTGTTCATATTTTCTGTTACTTATTTTAAGAGCATATACTCGTAATAGTTTACCGCAAAACAAACCAAATGATTGACGATTTGGTAATATCAAATGTTAACAATTTGGAATAAAATTTTTGTCGCGAGCAAACCTTTTAAAGAAGATTAATTGAATGTAGTACCTTTGCTGTTATGCTTTTCGATAAGACAACGATTATAATTTAAAGCAATTATTTGTTGTATGAACTACATACTATGAGCTACCTCTTCTACTAAATTAGTTTTATAATGTTTCATTCTAAGTTTTTACATATTTGACAAAACAAGGGCATATGTATTTCGTAAACAAAAGGTATCTTTCTTTCCTCCTTCTTGTAAACAGTTTTGAAGAGATTCGAACATTTTCAGGAACGTCATAACATGACAATAAAAAACAACGTTGAAGGAAGTTTCGAGCAAGTTAAACACATCCGGTTACCACAAAGTAATAAAAAGCTATAAAACTTAAACAGTTTTGCTACAACGCCCAGTTGTTAACTAGGAAAAGATAGGACAATAACATAAAATAATAATAATAATATTCGGTAAATCAGCTAGGAATGTTCATAGTCAACCAGTCTTGTACATCTTTTCCACATTTGCGACTTAAGTAAGTTTTCACTTTTTTACTCACATTGGACATTATTTGACGATTGCTTGTTAGCAGAACCTTATTAGGACTATTAAGTAAAGCATTTGATTAGACTTACTACGATTAATAAAATCTCCTGATTGAAGTTTCGAGTTAAGATAAAAGTGTTCAAACTTTTGTCACAATTGTGAGATGTTTGTGATTTAGATCATGTCATTAGCAGTGTGAGCATTTCTTTTTAATAAATCCAAATCGACTTCTTTAATTATCAGTTTATCATCTAGAACAAGCTACTAATGAACATTGTACTCTTGAATGGAAAGGTGGTTTGATTGGTTGAATCCTGTATCATATTCGTACCTCTGCATGCAGAACACTGGATCAAGGTGTATCTATCACAAAGCTAAATCTATTGTATATTTAGTCACTAAAGTTTTTAATTATAACCAAAATTATACAGGAAAAATAAAAAAAAAAATTATCTTCAAAAACGTTGAACCACTCAACTGAATTTTGGCGGGCTAATAAGGTAGAACAAGAGAACAATAACATTTTACACTTGATCTCATCTAGAGACCTAATAAATATGTATAAATCGCGCTAGACATCAGCTAAATAATTTGGCCCTGACAACCTGTTCTAGGACATAGACGTTACGGGTAGGAAAAGAATGTGTTTAGAAGTTGTGAATTTAATTTGAATTAGGAATATACGATTCATTTTCTTTAAGTATATTTAACTTCATTTTATTTTTTTAAACCTTTGTATGAATTGCACAATCTACATAGAAGTATTCATGTACAACAATAAGATAGCTGTAAGAAAATAACAATATCAGAAACAAGCCACACTCAAACATCACGTGCTCAATTTAGTCACATTAAAACAGTGCATTATGTGATTAACTCTGTGCTTTGTTATCACAATGACATCAGTGTATTGGTGAATTGTTTGTAGCAAACGTTATATGTACTTCCTTTTACTCTTGGGTAAAGATTGCCTTACTATTGGGAAAATACTTTATGCAATGATAAAAGTAAACAAGATGTCCTTTCAAAGTATTTTATAAGTAAATTTTAAAGTTAAAATGTAACCTTCAACCGTTAGGAATTTTCAAAGACATATTTTGTGTTCTCGAATTTAAAATTTTGAGTTAGATATTGGGCCTCTTTAGAGGCAAATTTCAGAAAAGTCACACTTGTATTATCCCTCCACCCCTACCTCTACGTATATATGAAACGAGACTCATGTCAAAAACCAGTCATGGGTTGTGTTGATGTAATACGGAGAGACCTTGCCATCATGATCAAACAAACATGCCAAAAGTGAGACAATAAAAACGCAACAGATACGTTGATAATTATGCTTGCAATTGTTGTAATAGAAAGATGTACATTCGATATCCCTAAAGCACCAACAGTTAAACTATTAGCACACAATTGTTTTTATGAAGCGGGCGTTCATGGCGTGACCAAACATTTCAGATGAAAGATAAAGGCGTTCATTACGTGATAAGATCTAAAAAAATAGTTTTAATTGTTCTAGGTTGTGCACCTGCTTATTTCTCGTCCCTCGCTCTGTCTCGCTCCCTCCCCCAACTAGTGATGTTGTTGGAGGAGGAAGTTGAGACTTATTTAAAGGCTAACAGAATCGCTATATAAAATGTAACAAAGTACATCATGTTCTGAGTAACTAAACTACCCCACTGGACACTCAATATAACTTACATATTCAGTCTCCTCTTTCAAATATGTAATTACCAATGCCAGTTAAAGATGCATTGCTAAAGACGTGTTTGGTACACATTAACTTACATGACCTGTTGCTATTGGATATTCTATGTCATACAAACAGTATAGTATACCTGCTACTGGATATTTTATATCACCCATGCTGCTAGTACAGTATACCTAGTATTGGATATTTTATGTCACCCATACAGCATAGTACACCTATTATTGGATATTCTGTCACCCATACAGTATAGTATACCTTTTAATATACTTTATCACAATTGGTACACATTTTAATTACAATTAGTAAATTGTTTAAGAAGCGCTTTTAGTTGTCATTACAATTATAATCTGAAGACGATGGAGAAATCAGACTCTGATTAGTGTATATTGCAAACCAAAACTAAATAAGTAACCAAATAGATTGCAAACCGTTATTAGGCAACTATCCAAATAGATTGCAAACCGTTATTAGGCAACTATCCAAACAGAATGCAAACCGTTATTAGACAACTATCCAAATAGATTGTAAACCATTATTAGGCAACTATCCAAATAGATTGCAAACCGCTATCAGGTAACTATCCCAATAGATTGCACACAGGTATTAGGCAAAAATTCAAATAGGTTGCAAACCTAAATTAAGTAACTATACAGATGACTTCACACTGAATTTAAGTAACAATCCAAAAAATACTGCACAACGAAATTAAGAATCTATCTCAATAGATTGCAATCCGAAACATAAATAATAACTCAAATACATCGCAAGCCTTACAACGCAGAAAACGGCATATTCGAATGACAGAATAAAAAACCCCGAAAATATCAGCCACCATCCTTGCAAGTATAATTGAAATCATTAAATTATATTGTTTACACATGTTATACTCTGAAAAGCCTCTTGGTGCATTCTTTAATGTTGATATTGTTCTAAAACCCAGTTATGTTGCTGATAATCTTCACTGTATTTATACGTGCAAGAAATCTGTTTAAAAAATTTAACATGTCCTCACTTTTCCGTGGAAGGGGTCACTCATTTGGAAAATATACAATTTGAAGCATTAAATGTACAATCTAACTTTGTAAAATGTCGCTGTCCCTAACATTATTGATAAAATTAGGAACCTCTTTCTTATCAATGTAGTAATACAATGTTAATTACAATGTTAATTACAATGTTAATTACAATGTTAATTACAATGTTAATTACAATGTTAATTACAATGTTAATTACAATGTTAATTACAATGTTAATTACAATTAAGTGAGAAATTAATTCATGCATATTAAATATTTTGCTTTAAATTATATAGTAAAAAAAACCCTACAAAATGTTGCCACTTTAAGAGTGAAATATTTGCATATATCTACTCAAATGCAATATGTATTAAATCATAAAATAGTACAGTATAAACAATATATGTAGCTTAAGAGGGTCAAAGTTAAAAGAAAAACACAAGAGGGTTTTTAATGTTGTTACAAAAATGATCCAAATTTTTGTTCAAAATAAAAATATAAGTCCTGTAAAATTTCTAACACATTCTGAAGTGTCTGAAGTTCCGGTCCAAAATAGTGGATGACCAGGTCAGACGAAGGCTAACAGAAAATTTCAGAATTTACACAATAAAGCACAGTTTGTGTTGTTCCATTCCAATTTAGAATATTTTCGGGAAAACGTCTTTGTCCAAATGAATAATGTTGTTCTCCAGGAAAACAATTCTTGATAAAAACGAAGTAAAAATAGCTTATCTAACGAAACATGTTTTACTTTGACATACGAACAGACAACTTCTTCTAGCCCGCAAATACCTTTTTTAAGGTAATAGAAGTTGTGTAACTGACTTTACTACTCTACGACTGTGTATGACTCGACTACGACTGACGGTTGTTGACTCTTGACTACGACTGCCTGTTCGTGACTGTTGACTCTCGACTATGACTGTCCGTAACTGTGTACGACTTACAAAAAACTCAAGCATATAAATGAAGCTAATGCGTTGTTTGAATTCCACGCGCATGAGAACGCATGCAATTTCGTAACACTTCTAAACATTAGGAAAGTCTGACCCAATATCAGCTAATCGCTTTCAAGGCTATTCCTGAATGTTTACTTGTAACGAATTTGTTATCATACACATCACGTGCTCAATTTAGTCACATCTACGACTCAGTAAACACTGTGTTATCAAAATCATGTTAGACGATATTAATATAATTATATTAATGATTACATTTAATGAAATAAAATTAAAAAAAAAGATTTATGCAAAATTGATTAATTAACACACACATACATTAACCACAGGGTCGTTACTATGTCTTGTCATCATTTCTTATTTTTAGACCATTTTTGTCATAAAGGGAATTATCAGCCGCTTAATGTGTTGATTGTTGCTGTGGATCTAATCTTCTTGTACCTCGTTTTACGTGTAGCTAATGTCATCCAAATGTTAATACTGAGTATGATTTTCGATAGAAGCGCGATCAGCAACAGCAACATAAAAATACAATATACAATAACAAGTGCAATACACGTTTTGATATCCATTTTGCTGAAAATACAGTTATGGTGGTAATGTGAAGTAGGTGAAAAAAAGTTATAACAGGTGAACAACTGTGGCAGCGAACACAACAACAGACTGCAGTAGAAGAAATTATCCAACGACGCTGGAGATGGATAGACCACACACTCCATAAGGCTGCATCCAGTACCACCAGAAAAGCACTCATCCGGAACTCACAGGGGAAACGGAAGAGAGGCAGGCCAAGAAACACCTGGCAGCGGTTCCTATAGAACAGTGGTCCCTAACCTTTTTGTCGTTCAAATTATAACAGAGTTACACCAAAAATGAATATATAGTGATTTAACATTTTAACTCACTAGTATGCTAAATGAATGAGAACCGTGAATTTGTTTATTTGCTACGAGACTGTTCCATCTAGGCGTAATAGGAGAGAATGACACCCGAAGTGTGTTGCTTATGTCTAGTTTATTCCATTGTTTTGTTTTGGTTGCTGTCACTGCAGAAAACCCCGCTTCACATAGATAGGATGTTGGAAATGGCAATAGGGATTTAAGGCTCCGTCATTTACAATATTCAGCAGTATATCAGACACTCAAGATTCACCTGGTTTATTGATAAATGGGCTGAGGATCCATTCCTTACAAGTTCGTGGGTCTTTTGTTGTTGGGATGTAGCACTCGAACTCTTTTAAAAGCAAAGACAGGCGATCATCGTGCAAGAACTGGGAGAATGAATGCTCAGGCTCAGTCTCGCCTAAATCCCCGCTAATGTCTGAAAAATGTCCAAAATGCCTCTATTTACGCGCCGTCACAACAATTCCAGTTTGGTTTTAAATGCAGCTACTTTGTCTGCCAACTGGAAAACAGTTGTCGTTTTATCCTGAAGTGACAGATTGAGTTTATTGAGCAGGCTGAATATGTCATACAGGTAAGCCAGTTTGCGACCAATACCTTGTCACTAAAATGTGCTGCCGGGTGTGACTTCTTTTCTGAGAGAAATCGTTGCATTGGCTCTCGTAATTCAAATACTCTGGTTAATGATTTATGTCTGGATAACCATCTTATTTCTGTGTATAAGAGAAGGCATATGTGTTCTGCGTCCATCTCCTCACTAAGCTTCTGAATTAGGCGTGAATTAAGGGCATGTGCTTCGATGTGGTTAATAACTTTAAAGACATCAATCAATACGTTGTTAGATTCCGGTGATATTTTTAGGTTTGCAAGCATTTATCTGTGAATGATACAATGCGTAGATTCACTCTCAGGTGCAACTTCCTTAATCCGAGTAGTTAAACCAGACAGTCATCCGGTCATGGCAGCAACTCCGTCTGTGCATATGCCGACACAAAAAGACCATTTTAGTTGTACTGATATATAACCATCCAATTAACTTGAACAGTTCTGTTCCTGTGGTGTTGGTTTGCAAAGATAGTGCGCATAACAAATCCTCATGCACATCCTTTTGATATAGATATCGCACATAAACAAGTAGTATTGCATTGTTGTTGATATTTGTAGATTCGTCAAACTGGAGTGCGTACCACGATGATGTATTAATCCTCTCCAACAATTGTGTCTCGATATTTTCAGCTATTTCTTCAGCGCGCCTTGTCACAGTGCTAGCCGAGAAAGGCACATATGCTATCTTTTCCACAGCAGCCTCTCCTAGAAGTTCACGGCAAATGTCTTTAATAGCGGGCAAGATAAATTCTTCACCGATAGTGAATGGCTTTTTAGCCTTAGCAATACGGTTAGCTATCAAATATGATTCTCTCCGTGCATTCTCCTTTATTGGTGTGGTAGCCCTCAAATTTCTTCTGTCCTTCGTGTTCCCGTTTTTTTTTTCTTTCCAAATACTCCAAAGGCTTGTCTTTTAATCCAGGGTGCTGGGCGTTCAAGTGGCGAAGCAGTTTTGAAAGTTTCATTGCTTCATTAGAGATCTTGTTGCCTCAAGCTATGCAGAGCGGGGTTGGTATGTGGGAATCACCTATCGCGATAAATCCATATTTCAAGTAGGACACATGATATTGTCTGCTAAAAGTTTTATGTTTCTTTGATGTTGAAGACTCTTCTACTGTCTCTTCACTGGGCCTTTTCTTTTATCCAAGGAAACTTTCTAACAACGTCTGTTTCGTACTCATTTTTGCTAAATTGTGGGTTAAATTTGAGCAAGCACAATATACACGTACACACAGCACTGTTAAACAAGTATCGGTGAACAGAGAAAAGAGCGATACACACCTTATCTCCACCAAAGCTGCACTTACGCTTGTAGCCGCTCAGCTCCAGACCTGACTTAAATCTGCCCCGATATCACGATATTTTGCGCATGAACGATATTGGTTAGGCTTTAGGTGACGTCTCTCAGCTCCAGGTTAACATCTTGTCCATAGAAAGTTGAAGAAACCAGAGAGAAATACACGACAGAAACTAAAATGGAAATAATTTAATGTTCCTTGGGCAGCCTGGTACCATTTGATCCGCGGACCGGTACCGGTCTGCGGCCAGGGGGTTGGGGACCACTGCTATAGAAGATAGACCACACTTGGGTACAACTGGAGAGACTTGCTCAAGACCGGGAAGGCTGGAAAGAGTTTGTTGGCGGCTTATTCCATCGCAGGAGCCACAGGCGATGATGATGATGTTGAAGATGATGATGATGATGATGATGATGATGATGAAGATGATGATGATGACGACGATGATGATGACGACGAAGACGATGATGATGATGAAACCTATATTCTCTTCTTGAGAGCCACTTTTGAAATATAAATCCTTATAAGGCCTCTAATTCATGCACACTTTTATCGACATCATTGCTGTACTTACCCATTGGGAAGACATCGGTTTATCATTTTAAATGAGTACCTAGTGCTTCTCTATATTCATTGGTCAATACAATTATCAAATGGTAGTAGTTTTTTTTATAATGCACGTATTTGATACATTCATTTCTAAGTTTTCTTCACTTTATAGGTAATTATTTTTTATATTTAATATTAAGATATATAACAGTGATAATCTATCTCAACATCACAGTGTTTGTCCCTCTCCCACCGTACCCAAACCTTTCCCCATCTTTGGACACCCAAAGCTTTCTCCCGAAAATGTTACTATGTTTGTATGTGCTATAAGCTGTCGTATGCAGTTTCTGCTTTAAAAATTACGAACATTGTCGATTTGACATTATAGCAGCTATTTGTATCGTTCAAATTACCAAACGTAAAATAGTTCCATTTATTTAGCGCAAAACAAAGTTTTCTTCCTCCCCTCCCTCCACAAAACACACACACACACACAAACACACACAGAAACATACACACACTCATTTTAGAAAGGAAATCCACCTCACCTAGTCAGGAAGCAAATGGAAATATATATATATATATATATATATATATATATATATATATATATATATATATATTGCTGAATTTGGCTGACAAGAAAAATACTCTTAACTGATGAAACCATACAAAACCTAGATATTCTTTATGTCTGCCGGTTTTGCTAAATTTAGTTCTGGATGCGTCTCAATGGCGACTAGAAATACCTCAATCGGTAAAAGGACACTAAATTTTGATTCAGTATACATGAGAGAAAAAATGTAAAGCTGTAAATAATTTTTAAATCATGCTAAGACTGTAGCCTTTTAATCGGTCCAAGTTATACAAATCTTACTTAAAACAAGATATCATGTTCAACAAACAATTCTCATTTCGTCAAACTTTCAGCTATTTAGAAAAGCCCGATAAAGCAACAAACAAAATGAAATATGCAAAATGATCTTAAATGTGCAGCAAGTTGGAATGAAATAAAATCGAATGGAGGCGACGGTACGTACAGATTTTCAGAATCGAATTTACTGTAAAACAAACCAACTGATTTACTATTTGGTAACTTAAATTTTTTGAAAAAAATTATGTCACTCATACAACATTCCACACGTAGTAAGCACGCTGTTGTGCATTTAGCAGCACAGAGGGAGAACAGACAACTTTGCCCGAGACGTTTATTTAAAAAAAAGGTTCCTGCAGAGGCTGAGAAAAAAAGTCTACAACGTTAAACCAAAGTCTCTGAAATTTTTATTTTCACACGATTAGGTATTTAATCGTAAAAAAAAAATTTGGTTAGCTTATGTTTGTTATGCTATTGTTGACTTATTTTATCCTGAGTTTGTCAGGCGATTTTGTTTACTCGTAAGTCGACTCAGTTGTTGTCCTTCACCCTCTCTGCTGCTTTGAATTAAACAGCCATTACAAATATTATCAATGATGAGTAATGGAGAACCACATTCAGCTAAATTAGCTCGAGAGCGACTAGAGGCAATTAAAAAATATCTAAAAGTTCGTGGTTCTGTTAAGCAAAAACTACAATCGCGTTTGGAATCTCAAGTTAAATTTGAGGAGGATACAAAACAAGTATTTAAACCTATCACTGAGACCACTAAAGGTATTCAACCTGTGTTAGAAAAAGAAACCATCTGAAACAACTGAAAAAATAGCAAAAAGAACTAAGAAAACAAAAAAAGATTCTTGAAGAACATCTAGAAGAAATAGCTGCTGCAATGCCAATACCGGAAATACTCGAGGATACAGACCAGGCAGAATGTAACACTCAACAAATACCAGGACAAACGCGAGGTAGGGTTAGTATAAATGATAAATTTACCAAAGATGCCATTAATGGTATCAGACAGATCAAAAGCGTAAAACAATTAGCTGCTAGTGCTGTAAGAAATTATAATAATCGAGAACAATATTTTAAACCTGAATATGCTGATGATGATGTAAAACACGAAATTTGGTATAAATGGATATTTCGCATACACTATGGCTTTAATTAAGCTCGAGACGATGATCCAAAAAATACTGATTATATTCATGAAATAGGTAAATATACTGCCTTCATGCGATTACCCCCCAAAAAACAACAACAATTACTACAACAATATGAACCACCATCACCAGGAAAACCAGTAACACAACTACAAAAACGATTACGAAAAAATCACAACAATATTAAGAACAACAACAAGAACTAGAACAAGAACAAAAACGACAAAAAAAAAACTACTACAAAAAACACCATCGAAACCTAATGAAGAGGAAGAAGTATTTCAAGATCCTGGTGCAACTGGAAGTGGTCTAGGTAGTGGTATTATTGCTTGTACCAATAATGTTCTTGCTGATGTTGAACGACTAGAAATCCTCATTGGAGGAAAACGAGCTGGTAATAATTCCCCAGAAATTGTTAATGAAGCAGCAGATATTTGTAAACGATTATTTAGTGGTGGTATTATGGACATTGATGTATAACAGTCTCTCATTAATTAAATTGCCGATGATTATTATAGTGACTAAGTCACAGTGATTAGATACAATTAGTGATAAAGTCAATTAATAATAAAATGATTGTGCATGGACCTACTATGGTTAGGGTAATAAACTCTCGATTACCAATATATAAAGCAACCTACAGAGACGGGTTATATGATATTAATCAGGGTCTGTTTAGAAGAATAGCCCCAAAAGCAATACCTATTGCAAAGCAGCTGGGTATGAACACTATTGATGTTGTTCATGAAAAAGGTATAGACGCTGCTGGTAACCTTGCTAGCAAAGCATTCTCAGCGATCAAAGATAGACTAACGCGATTAGTACACAAACCACAACCCTTCCCACCTCGACCAGTGAAATTGCACAACATTGAAGTGATGCCCGCAAGTGTAAGTAAAATAATAAATCAAGCCACTAATCAAAAACTAGCGGAGTTAGTTGATGTCCCAGTGTCGGAAAAAAATATAACCGCTAGTCTGATAGCAGGAAGTGGTCTCATTTCCAGAAATGGTCTTCGTGTTAGTCGAAGATGATAATAATAAAGATGTTTAAGCGCATATCTAACCCAGCATTTGACATGGACGCACCAGTTCTCAAAGATGAGTCTGTGCGCGATTATCAGTATTATTCTTATGATGCCAGAATTCCAGATCAGCGTGGACGAATCGAATTACAAGTTCAGGATGCAAGTAGATATTTCTTACCCGCTGAAGCAATTATTGAAGTCGAAGGTGAAGTTTTAAATAACGCTAATCCTGCAGCAACAGCACAATATGCAGACGATGTTGGCGTTGCTACGACAATACTTGGTCTTGCAAGATACAGCGATGATTACTCAAGACCAGCTGGTCCATCAATGATGTTTGCAAAGGATACAACTGATTTTCCAGAAAGTAGTAACGTGACTATTGGTAATTTTAGAGCTGCAGGAGGAGCTGCTGATACCTCTGCAGTATTATTGATGAAGGGAAATTTTAACTTAGTATTTTCAATACGTAAATCAACGTTGCAGGGTATAAGGAAAACATTTTCTAGTGCAATTCTACTGTCACATATCTTTGGATTTTGCAGACATGTACGAAAGGTTATTTTTGGAGCTAAACATTCATTTTTACTCGTGCGAAAAAGTATCGATAATGATGCAATATGGCACGTTGAAGGAGCTGAAGATGCTGTAAATAGGACACTTGATGGTAAAGTTTTTCTAACCAAACATTCGCTTTGGATGTCATTAATGACTCCAAAGATATCTGAAGAAGATTAGTTACTATCTTTTATGAGTCAAGGCGGTAAATCTATGTTGTCATGGTTAACAATGACTACGGATACTAGCGATATCAACGGTTTATTTACATGGCAAATAGCTTCTCAGCAAGGTGTTTCTGCACCGCGACATATATTTATTGCACTTCAAAATACTGCACGAGTAAATAATCAGACACAAAGTATCATGATATTTGATAAGTTCAGTGTTTTTGAGGTATAAATGGACATCAAGAACCATCCGAGGATATTTTGTTAAATTTCGATCAAAGTCATGTAGCACGTGCATATCATCGTCTTATGTCGTTTATGGGACGGGATGAAAACATTGATACTGGTTCACAAATATCACAACTAGATTATACATCGCTGTATACGAATCATTTCTTTTCGCTAGAATATTTAGATTTAACCAGACAATCAGTAGTTGATATACATTTTCGAGCCCGTGTGAATCGAGGAGTTATTGCAAGTTACAGAGCAATTGCTTTTATACTCAGCGATAAATCAATGTTACTCGAAGGTGCAGGTGGACGAATGAGAGTCATTGATGCTCCAGTAGAGAACATGTAATTAGATCTCTCATAATATTAATAATGTCATATCATCACGTTAGTCTGAGTGTGACTCCTGGTCAGGTCAAAAGACTGCAATCAGCATCAAACAGTAACTGTGGAATAGATATTTATGTTAAAAAAAGAACAGATGAGCGGTTCAAATAAATTATCGTTGACCGACCGACAATTAAAAACTTTAATGAAGCAAAAAATCATAATAAAAGCGTCAAACTTAGTCTTTCTGCAGGCGCTATCAAAGATATTTTTAAAACGGGTGGTATATTTCCATTTCTCGCAGCTATGTACCCATTAATAGCCGCTGAAGCCCCTGCTGTTGGGAAAGCTGCTGCGTTTGGCGCTGTTGGAACTGTTGCTGGATTCACATTAAAGAAAGCAAACGGACAAGGAATCAAAAAAGGGAAAAGGTCTCAGATTACCAGGAATCCCGCCTTCATGGTACGGAAAAGGTCTAAGACTTTCGGGAACCCCGCCCTCGTGGTACGGAAAATGTTTAAGACTAGGAACAGTTCGATAATAGTTCCACTATCAAATTTTGATTTACTTGCTGATAAAAAAAACTGAATATAAAAAATTTCAGAGAAATTTTATGCACGATCAATTACCAAAACAATCCAATAATATTGAAACTGGTATTATTAATCCTGATAAAAACTCTGGACCTGACACGCATTGGGTAGCGTATGCAATTGATCCACGTGGAATTATCTATTTTGATTCATATTGATTAGCGCCACCAAAAGAATTTCTTCATTATGTCAGTAATAATACTGCTCCAATCTGGTAATCAACGCTACCAACACAAACATTATCTGATCCACCAATATGTGGTCGTGAAGTACTTAATGTGCTTGATGCTGTATCCATGGCACCTCCAGGAAAACCACCTCATAAAGTCGTGCATGAATATACCACATTGTCGCATTTGAACAGACTATAACAGTAACTATAATGGTGGATATTTATGGAAGATCTGCTCGCGGTAAAGCTCAGCAGCAAGTTGATTTATCTAAATATTCAACCCTCGATCAACTTAGAAATGAGATTGATGATGTATTAAATATCACGAGTGTGGATCAAAATGAAGTGGTTGTTTTTTCAGGACAAACAAGGACGATTAAAGACAAGCAATATACAACTACCAGACGTACTTATACGAATTCCAACTGCAGTTGCTGATAATATCGTTACTTTTACTGATGAGGGTAAAATACAGGATACCGGTAAGTGAGTTAACGATTATGTCAATACGACTGGTGGTGCATTTAGTTGGGTCGTTATTATAAACAAAAATAAAATTACAAATCTTGGATATCCAACCACAGATAGTGATGTTGCTAAAAAAAATATGTTGACGATAAGGAAATTCCAATAACGACTTCGTTAACAACAATCAATGATGGAGTTGTTGCATTTAGAACTAAGTTTTCTAATCATATACAAACGTTTCTAAATTTTCGCAGAAATATAAACAACATTAATGACGATTTTTTGGGAAAGCCGCCAAATGTTGATATAACACTTACTGATATTAACACAAAAGTCAACAATATTATTAGTGGAATTCCTGGTATTTGTCAAAAATCAAATCTGATTAAAATTCATCACAAACAGATCATTACCATCGTGTATGTCGTCGGATCAGGCGTTTCTACATGGACACAATGAAATAAAACTATGAAACACACTAAGGAGGTCGCTGGTATATATTGGTTGTCTGTGTTTAGTGTTGTAGAATTTTACATACTTACCACATCTTCATTAGCTAATAATTTGTCTAAAACTGTATCTGTTGGATAAAGGTTCTGAAGAAACATTTAGTTTGGAATCATCGGATAGAAATTTAGCATCCGCTAATTAATGGTGGTGTCTGGAATTTGTAACTAAAGCTCCCATTTTAATTACTTAATTAAATGACGTCATAAGTATAATGAATCCAACGACAGAGTTACTCATTGACGTTCAACCTCACAGATATAATCAGGCATGTAAGTGTCAGACTGAACTAAAAATATGATCGACGAATACACGTTGAAAGTAAAAAAATATCACAGACGCATGGTTGTTATCGATGTAGTAGTTTACTCGGTTTCTGCCGTTGTTGCTGGAACCGGATTATTATTATCAACGTTAACTATGACTGCTCCTGCGGTTGTAACGATTGTCGTTTCTACAACAATAACATGTGCAGGTATTCTCAGTGTTATTGCTAAAAAAATATTTACATGCACGAGCGATAAATTACGCGAGTACATGATGAAATTACACACAGCAACAGCCGCCTATACTAATTTATGCTCACATCTTTCCTTTTACTTCAATGATGGTAAAATATCTGATAAAGAGAACGTTACAATAATGAAAACATACGATGAAGCATTCCTGATGAAAAATAACGCATCATCTAGTGACAATAACGAAAGAATGGAGAACTAAATAATAAAGATAACAAAAATGGCTGAGTCTTTGACATCGTCAAGGGAATTATTGCAATATATCGTCACTAATACAACTCCTTCAAAAACTGCTATGATATCAGTAAGTTCGACCAGTCCTGAATTTAGCGTTAACTTTCCAACTGCATTTCAGCAAAGGAAATTGCATTGTCTCAACTGCGCGTTTATAATATCTGGTCAAATATCAGATCAAAACCATTCCATGGATTACCAGGAAATAATTCATTGGTATTTGCTAATAAGAATAAGCCGGATATAACACCTGATTGGCAAGTTGTTGGAATTTCAACGGGTAGTTATCAAATAGTGTAGATTAATGAAGATTTCCAACGCAGAATAAAATCTATAACCGGAAAAGAATCAAAGATAGCTATCACTTTTTACGAACCAACACTATCAGCGGTAATTGAAATAAATTCTCCGGATTACCTCGTAGATATTTATCAGAGTTCAATCAGATTAGTGTTAGGATGGCCTGATGTTGCAGCTATTTATCAAGGACCACCAGAACGAACTAAAATGAGTTAAAAACGAGTAAAGAAAAATTCATGAAAGATCCAGTATATCGAAAAGAAAATCCATGGCATTATATAAAATTTGATTTTGATCCAAACAATAATAATCATTACTTTGCCGATTTTGACGGTAAAAGGATTCCACAGATAACTAGATCAATATTTAATACCCCAAGACGCAACATACTAAAGATATAGTTGATGAAGAATTTTTTAAAGATTTTTTTAGATGCTCTTAAGACTGAATATGATAATTCTTTTAATGATTTAAGAAATTTAGTCACTTCATTATCACAGCATTATGATCATAATGTATAGCAGCAAATAATTGAGTTAATAAAACACTTAAATGGTATCCTATTCGATTTATATATCGCCAATCCAAGTATTATAAACATTGCAACTGATCTTAGTAGAACTGTTTACGCAAATCAGAAAAGTAAGCAATTATTTCTTGGTCATTATAAAATAAAAGAAAATGATTTACAAATATTTATTATACCAGTTCTAAATAACGCTAAAATGAAGAAATCATTAAATGATCTTATTGAAGAATATTATCCGGTAGTAATTCAATCGTGGAGAAAATTAGCTCCACCACCGTCCATACTTAAACATAACAACAACCCGTTTGGTGCCGGCAGACATATATCGCCAGGCAATGTAAACATAACAATAACAATCGTTGTCGATCTCGTTTGCGACGTTATGGATTGAAGTTTTCAAATAGATCTTTGAAAGTCTAGCCAGGCATAGCAAGGGTACATATTATACACATTATCCCCTCGCGACCCCCAGGGCTATCTTATTGTATTAGAACCTATAAAGCCCGTATACTTGCGTGTTCATAATCCGTTATTATCAAGAATACACTTCAAACTTACAGACCAAAATAATCACATATTGGAAAAAAGAAATGAAGAGATAAATACTGTATGTGAGATCCTAATACGTTTTATTACACAGCGCGAAACAAAACAAAATCTTTGGTACTTGTCTATAGTACCTGATACATAATGGTTAGTCAGTATACAACACAGTAACAAAATATATTTTTTTTACTTAGTTATAAATATGCATTAGTTTCCCCATGGGTTTGGTTTAGCAATTATAACCATTAATGGCCCCTCATTATCATTTTCATTATCACTTTCACTATTACTTTCATTTTACTTTTTATTTTACATTGCTTTCATGTTCACAATGTTTCATCAACTGTCTTAAACGAGAGTTTATAATCTTTATCTTTTCGTATTCATGAGATAATGCTAACTTGATTTTGTTAATAGCGTTTGAGAGAGGTACAGACAATTTTACCTGACTATTGTTAGTGACTTTAACATTCCACTTTGCATTTCCTTTAAAAATTTGTAATCTGATGGAAGTGTAAATCTGTTTTGGTTTTTCATTTGTTGTAATGAGTCAAAATCACATAGAATATTTTCAGCATTAAGATTGTCAAAATTAATATCGTTGTGTTGTAATTTTTAATAGCATTAACAATGGCTTTTATATTTTCGGTATTCATTATATAATAAATATATATTTAATATAAAACTTAGCAAAATATGTAGCGCGAACAGACATTTGATCAGATAAACCTAATGAGGTTCTTCTTTAGACATTTACCCCACCAGAGACCCCGAAATATCCAAAACAGAAACTTTAGAGACTCAGAGGGTTTTGTCTGCGCATCTGTAGGTCTTAGCGACGAATTATATATGCCTTGCAAGAGCTCCCAGATATCCGTAACCGAATCTCCATAAACTCAAAGACTTTTGTTTGTTCGTGACCGAACCAAATTAGGTTTTGGTTTTAAGATTGTGTCTTTAGGAACCGTACCTTGTGTGGGTACCCTTAAAGGTCACGATCTCGTATTAGTTCCCGCTACATATTTTGGACGGCACAAGACGGCATAAAAACAACATGTAATGATGATGATGATGATGATGATGATTATGATGACGACGACGACGATGATGATGATATAAACAAATGCCATCTTCACATTTGCAAACCCACCACTAGTGATCAACGTGTGACCAATCTTAAGCCAGCGGCAAATATGATTTGGTTGAATCATATATAAATAATTAATACTTTAATTTAGATACATATTTGACTTAATTATAATATGCATGAATTATTCTCAATTGAGCCTGCTGCATCTAGATTTGATCTTGACAGGCTACACAAATTTAGTTTCTCGATGAAAGATCTAGCTATAACAAATGCGGATATAATTAAACGCATTAGTGAAGCCAAGAAGGAGTTCGGCCACTATGGTGCAGGTCATGTGTGGTCCACATTCAGCATTGGAAATGACATCTATGTTATGAATGACAAACGAGCAAGAGAAATCATTGACTACATCGATGTTCGGAAATATATTATTTTAGTAAAATTTATTGTAAATACAGAGGATGATATCTGGATCATCCGAGACAAACGCGAATCATTCCAGAAATCAGAGAATAATATAATCCTTGGTAAAAATTCCAAACCAGGAATACTGACTAGAATAGACAAGCCGTATTATGAGCGATGTTAGAAGTAACTACTGTTGTTTACGCGCTCTATCCGTTAAATGATAAACCTGACGAAAAGGATCTAAAAAAATGAAAGTGTGGAGAATAAACTATGTAGCAGAGCTAATTGTAGAACACTTCACAAACGCAAGTCGGGGAAACGGTTTAACATATTTAAGGCGTAAAAAATAAATATGTGGGCTGAAAAAGTTAACGACACTGGAGCGTCTATCAGCGACGTTGCTGAGCTAGAAAAGGTATTAAGATTTACAATAACAGTGAAGACGTTGACAGGAGAGATTTTGCACAAAACAAAATATAAATCTAGAGGAACTCCTATAAATATTATTGATCATAACGCGCATGCACGGCTGATGCTGTAACTGTATTTCCACGAGAAAAAACGGTTAAATTTTTACAACGATGATACATCTGATGCTATCAGTGATATTAGTAAGTATGATCCTGTTTCTGTGTGTTTATTTCAGAGTTCTGAATATGAATATTATGATCAGTTTGTACGGTCTAACGGTGATATTTATCGTACAGAATCTCTTTATAAAGAAATGGAAAACATTGTGCTGAAATATACTTCTGTCGATGTCAAAGTTAAACAATTACTCAGTAATTATTTTACCGTACCATCGGTTGCTGCTCATTTCACAAAGGAGAAAACCTCGTGGAAACCGATACGATCAGAATTTTTTTGAAGATGTCGTGAGAAGTTGTATAGAATACGGGCACGATGGATTGTGAAATAATAAATATAATTACAATGACGTTATCTCAGTTGATATGGTAGCGTGTTATCCTGGGAGTTTTCTTGGAAATGGAGAGTGCTTTAAATACTTTAACAGATTTGGACATCCTACACACGACATGACCAAAGTTGTGATAAATGGATCCTTACCAGATTTTGATTTAAAAGGATTTGCTTATGTAGAGTAGTTTGAGTTTAGAGAAGGTCACCATATGAATGTTTTCTGCGTGGTTTGGAAAACATTTTACTGAAAAATGTTGGGCTCCATTAGTTATGCTAAGATATATGCTCGATGCTGGAGTTTTAATATCGTTGAAAGTATCTGAAGCTATTATATAATATCGCGTGCAATAGCAAATTTGGTTACCAGAACTTGCTGAACACGATGAGAAATTTTCAAAAGATCTCGTCAGAAAAATAATCGGTAAGTTTACACAAGGAAGATCACATGATCATAAACGAACTTGTACAAGATTGATCATGGACGATGCTGAACTCGATTTTATAATAGCTGATACGATGGAGAAAAACACATTTATAAGTCGATGTAATGTTTATTTTTCAGACAAAACAAAACTAGGTACCATTGTGAGGTATATCTTTGATGCTAGCTTATATTTCGATAAATTTATTATCGTTGATAAACAGATTTCTCGTTACGCTGTCAGAGTTGCGACAGATTCATTTTATATACACAAAAAATATAAAGATTCATTAAATCTCGGTAAAGATGAATGGGAAACGTGGAGGATAAAACAAGAAAATATAATTATTTATTTGGAATCTGCCGATGTTGAAATTGAGGAAACATATTAAAGAAATAATCAAGTATCAAAATCATCTGCGCCATCCGTGTATGATCCTGTATCTAGACATAAGACCGTTTATCTTAATGGGTGTGGAGGTTCAGGTAAAACAACACGCGCATTAACTTATTCATGACTTTTGATATGATTGTCTTAACACCAACACACAAACTCGCCAGGGAAATAAAGCAACTAAATGTAAAGTCGTGTACATATCATAGTTTCTTTAGATGGGTCGGATATACATGTACCCCATCACGAATGGGTGAAAAATATATACCTAAAATTATCATATGGGACGAGATATGCACGGTGCCTCTGGAGGTATTACAAATATTTATTGATTGGCTGTTACGAAAGAATACTGTTGTGATTATGTGTGGCGATCATGGTCAACCACCACCTTTTGTTGGACAGTCTCCACATGAGTGGCTAAAAGAACAATGTAGATTATTATGAAGAACTATCTGATGAACATAGAGCTGTTGATGAGTCGCTGAAAGAATTCAAAAGATTAATACGACTACAACCAGATTAAATACAGTGAAGTAATGCATGAGATAATTCCAGAAACATTCATGAATGATTTTGGACCCTATGGAAACATCCTGATTTGATAGTTGCCAGTAGAAAAATAATTTATGACAAACTACAAAAGAAATTTTATGCGTTACACAAGGAAACCTTCCCAAAGTTATAACCCAGCAGATAGTAGACAACAAAATGCTGATGTTGCGATTCCTGGTGTAGGAATACAAAATCTTTTATAAAATGATATTGTCTTTGTCGCTGTTGATGTTGTCGTGAGCGCGTTACACATGAATAAATCGCTATAGAAGTTAGGGTACGCTATAACGATTCATTCGTCGCAGGGATTAACTATCACTGGTACTAAAGTTTGGATAGTCGATGATCGTATTGAGTGGTCAAATTTAGTTTATCTCGCAATATCTAGAGTTAGAAGAATATCACAACTAAAACGGGTTATCATGAATTGCGTACTAACCGAAGAAATCACTAATAATGTCGATATCAATAAATTATTATGCAGCTGTAAGCAGTGTGATAAAACAATAATCGCGAATTTGATATAGATGTGGATATTATTATGATGTTAAAACAACGACAAAATAATCATTGCGCAAATTGCAACGCAATAATGTTGTGGCAGTATTCGAGCAATAACCCAAGACAATTTACCGTTGATAGAATTAATAGTAGTATTGGTCACACGCGCGAAAATGTGATGCTGACCTGTTTGGAGTATAATCGACGTCGAGTGTACTCGGTGGTAATTGCGTATACTCAGGAATTATTTGTAATCGTTCACGTACAAATCCATGCTGAGGAGCAGTTGAATCTAATCTAATCTGTAGATTGCAGGAATACCTGTGGACCTTACCACGCTGGATATTTTGTGTGTGGTCACACTACAAATAAGATCAGTTGCCATTTTTCTGCCTTTTTCAAGTTCGCCAGCTTCATGTAAATATCTAACCGTAGTGTTGCCTAATACTGCCTGAGAAATACATTTACGTTTTATCGGTATATAATTTTTGTGATCGCATCAGACGGTTTCATAGAAGTTGCACGAGTAACTTCCTTATTCAGTGCAGCTATCACATCCGGTAACCTCGGAACCCATTCACGAGATCTTGTATGTGACTGAACTTTGTTCATGGATATTTCCTTTGCATATTGATACCCGAATAACCGTTCTGCAAGTGTTCGATTACATCGTTCAACGATTGCCTGATCACGATGAATTTTAGGTATATCCTTGTCTTATCAACGATGATACTGCAACAAGATATTATTGAATTTATCACAGATATAGATGAAGCTCCGTCTGTAGATGTTTAAGATGGATTCATTAATAATCTGGTAGTATATGATGATGTGATGCTGGACAAACAATCTAATCCAGGTAGAATATTTTCTCGAGGTATAAACAAAAACACAGACGTGATTTATGTTACACGAAGATATACTCAAATACCTAAGGTGATCAGAGATAACTGTAATATTTTGGTTGTGTTTAATGGAGTAGATAATTTTACTCTGCAGAATATTTATTATACCTGGTGTTCAGGGGATATGGATATTAATAAATTTAAAAAATTCTTTTCTAAAGCACAATCTGTTCCGTTTGGATTTATAACGATAAATTTGCATGATCCAAAATCAAGATATCGTGTAGGTCTAGATAAAATATTTTGTTAAACTCCCCATGACTACCAATAGCAACAAAGAGGGTGAAGGACAACAATTGAGTCACCTTACGATTAAACAAAATCACCTTACAAAATTATAAAAATATGTCAACAAAAATAAGCTAACCAAAGATTTTATTATACGATTAAATACATAATCGTGTGGAAATAGAAAAGTTAGAGAGTTTGGTTTAGCGTTGTTGACATTTTACTTTTCTCAGCCTCTGCAGGAACCTTTATTTTTTTAAATAAACGTCTCAGGCAAAGTTGTTTGTTCACTCTCTCTGCTGCTCATTTCTATAAGGCATTCATTAGAAAAACACCATATCAAACAATTATTTGTTGTATGAACTTTTAAACTAGGAATTATATGGGTTGAATGTAAACATAGCTTGCTAAATTATTTTATAAGGTTTTATTCTAGATTTTAACACATTTGACACTAGAAGGGAATACGTATTTCGAACACAGAACATAACTTTCTTACGTCACAGTTTTAGTAGCTTTTGATCATAAAATCAAGCAACAATGTTGAAGCATTGCTCGAGAAAGTTCACCAAATCATGTTACAACAACGCAAAAAACTAATGAATATTAAGAAATAGTGCTGCAACGTTTTGTTGTAAACTAGGAAAAGAAAGAATACTAATAACAAAAGATAATGATAGGATTCAGAAATAGGCTCAAAAGTATCTTCCTGCTTTAGTTGTGACAAAATAGTAAACAGTCTTACTTGTACACTAACGCAAACGCGTAAACACTGGCAGTCGTAAATACACTAGATTGTTTAAATGAGAACCCGTTATGTAACCGGATCACTCATACCTAACAAAAAGACAAATGGTATCTTTGGTGCTCAACTGTTATAAATATATTGCACCAACTTCACAGTACCAAAATAATTGCTATTTATAAAACTTTAAACAAAATTGACATCAAAACGTTGTTTGCTCTTGTTATGGAGTATTGTAATTTGCTGTTGCTATTCGCACTTCTAGCGAAAATCATACTCAGTATTAACATTTAGATGAGATTAGCTACATCTAAAATGATATACAAGAAGAATAAATCCAAAACATCAATAAACACATTAAGCGGCCGATTATACCCTTTATGACAAAATGGTCTCAAAATAAATAAATGATGACAGACATTAAAAACCCTCTTGTGTTTTGTACTTTGACCATCTTGAGGTACCTATTTTATTTATACTGTTCCAATCTATCATGCAATATATATTGCGTTTGAGTACATATATTATTTATATTGTACCCTTCTATGATTTAAAATATATTGCGTTATATATATATATATATATATATATATATATATATATATATATATATATATAATATAAATATATAAATATAATATATATATATATATATATATATATATATATATATATATATATATATATATATATATATATATATATATATATATATATATATATATATATATATATATGCAAATATTTCACTCTTAAAGTGGTAACATTTTGTACCTTTTCTACAATCTATTTTAAAGAAAAATATTTAATCTGTATGAATTATAGTCTCACTTATATGTCAGTGTGATTAACATTGTTTTACTACGTTGATAAGAAAGAGGTTCTGACATTTTACAATAATGCTAGAAACAATGACATTTTACAAAGTTAGATTGTACATTTAATGCTTCAAATTGTGTATTTTGCAAATGAGTGACCCCATTCACATAAAAGTGAGAGCATGTTTAATTTTATTAACACATTTCTTTGCACGTATAAATACAGTAAACATTATCAACAACCTAACTGGGTGGTAGAACAATATCAGCATGAAAGAATGCAAGAACAGGCTTCAGAGCATAACATCTGTAAATAATAAAATTTAATGATTGCGATTATACTTGTGAGGATTGTGGCCGATAATTTTCTTTTTCTATATTCTGTGTTTCGAAAATGCCGTTTTTTGCGTTGGAAGGCTTGCAATGTATTTGATGATCTAAAAACCTATTTAGATTATTGCTTTATTTCTATGTACAATCTATTTGGATGGTTACCTAATAATGGTTTGCAATCTATTTGGTTAGTTATTTAGTTTCGGTTTGCATTCGACACTAATCAGTGTCTGATTTCTAGATTGTCTTCAGATTAAAATTGTAATGTCAGCTAAAATCGCTTCTTAAGCAATTTACTAAATGTAAGTAAGAGTTTTTCTTAAAATGTGTATAAATTGTGAGAGAGAGAGACAGAGAGGGAGAAAGAGACAGAACGATGGATGAAAATATCCAAGTACACACCCTAAAACAATTAATACTCTGTTTTCTAAATCTTGTCACTCACTGAACGCCTGCCTGTATCTTTCATCTGAAATATTTGGTGACGCCATGAATGTCCGTTTCTTGCAAAACAATTGTATACTAATAGGTCAAAAACTTTTTTCTTTAGGGATATCGAATGTACATCTTTATATTAAAACAACTTCAAACATAATTATCAGACGGACGTATCTGTTGCGTTTTTATTATCTCACGTTTGGCATGTTGATTTGATCACAATAATCCGTACTACAGCAACACAAGCCATGACTGGCTTTTGACATCAATCACGTATCATAAATACTTGGAGGTAGAGGTGGAGGGATAACACAAGTTTGACTTGTCTATAATTCGCCTCTAAAGAGGCCCAATTTCTAACTCCCAAATGTAAATTCAAGAAGACAAAATAGGGCATACAATTCCTAAAGGTTGAACGTTAGATTTGTAACTTATAAATTAACTTATAAAATATTTTGAAAGGACATGTTGTTTACTTTTGTAATTGCTTAAAGTGTTTTCCCGATAATAAGGCAATCTTTACCCAAAAGTGAAAGGGCGTACCCGTAACGTGTATGTCTTTGAACTGGATATCAGGCAAACCGCCAAATCATTTAGCTGATGTATCAAGCGATCGATGCGCATTCCTTTGATCTCTAAATGATATCAAGTGTAAGATGTTATTGTTCTGTTGTACTACCTTATTAGCCGCCAGAATTCATGTGGGTCGTTTAACGTTTTTAAAGATACATTTTCGTTTTTTTTTCTGTATATTGTTTGGTTATAATTTAAACAATATAGTAACTAAATATACAATATATCTTGCTGCGTGATAGATACACCGTTATCCAGTGCTCTGCAAGCAATAGAACGAATATCTGATAAAGAAGTCAACCGATCAAACCACTTTTCCATTCAAAGATTACAATGTTCATTAGTAGCTTGTTCCACGAGGATAAACTGATAACTGAAGAAGTCGATTTGGATTTATAAAACACACATGTTCACAATGTCGACGAAATGATGAAAATCACAAACATCTCACAATTGTGACAAAATTTTGAACACTTTTATCTTGACTCGAAAGTTCAATCAGATGGTTTTAGTTATCGTACTAAGTCTAATCAAATGTTTTACTTAATAGTCCTAATAAGGTTTTGCTAAGAATACAATGGTCAAATAATGTCCAATGTGAGTAAGAAAGTGAGATCTTAATTGTGTGGCAAAGATGTTAAAGACTGGTTGACTATGTACATTCCTAGCAGCCATTTTACCAATCCTTAATGGCTATGTCACAGAGCTAAGTATTACAAATATACAGTCACATATGTTTGCTGATAATTGGAAGGAAGCTCAAGTAGTTCCACTTTTCAATTCTTTTAATGGAATTAACTATTCACCTGAAAGCATTCTACCTATCATAGCCAAGCTGTTTGAGAAATAAGTTGTTGTTTAACATCATGATATAGCCCTCCCACAACCCACTGGAAACGTTCCAAACCTATTGAAAAACTACTTTGTGAAACCCATATGCATCTAATCTTCTATATATGACTAAATCTACAATTAAACGTAACGAAATAAAAGCGTAGCCTATCAGCCCATACAAACATTAGTTCAAAAGCTTATATAAACTTCTAAATGGTTTTTGCATTATTGTACCGAACAAAAGTTTTTTCAAGAAAAGTTAATTTTCAAACATACGAAATCGGTTATCAATGTTCTGATTGAACTTTCGAGTTACGATAAAAGTGTTTAAAATTTTGCCATAGCTGTGAGAAGTTTGTGATTTAGATCGTTTAATTGACAATGTGATCTTGTGTGTTTTATAAATCCCAATTGACTTCTTTAAATATCAGTTTATGCTGTGGAACAAGCTACTAATGAGCATTGTAATCTTTGATGGGAAAAGTGTTTTGATCGGTTGACTCCTGTATCAGTTTGTCGTACCTCTTCTGCTTGCATATCACTGAATAACGGTGTATCTATCACGCAGCTAAATATATAGTATATTTAGTCACTATATTTCTTTTAATTATAACCAAACAATATACAGAAGAAAATAAAATTTATATTTTAAAACGTTAAACGACACAATATAATTCTGGCGGGCTAATAAGGGAGAACAACATTACAATAATATCTTACACTTGATCTGATCTAGAGATCTAAGAAATGCATATCGATCGCTTTATACATTAGCTAAATAATTTGGCGGTTAGCCCTTATAACTTGTTCTAGGACATAATCGTTTCGGTTAGGAAAATTATGCGTTTAGAAGTTGTAAATTTAATTTCAATTTGGAGTATACGTTTCGTTTTCTTGAAGTATGTTCAACTTCGTTTTATTTTTGAGACCTGTGTATGCATTGCACAATCGACATAGAAGTATTCATGTGAAACAATAAGCTAACTGTAAGAAATAACAAGTTCAGAAACAAAACACCAATCCCAACAAAAAACACTCACCCACATCAGTGTATTATGTGATTTACTCAGTGATGTCAGTTTATTAGTGAATTGTTTGTAGCAAACGTTTTAGAGGTACACCCTTTCACTCTTTGGTAAAGATTTCCTTATTATCGGTAAACACTTTATACAATTACAAAAGTACACAAAATGTCTTTTCAAAGTATTTTATAAGTTAATTTATAAGTTAAAAATGAAGCATTCAATCTTTAAGAATGTTTATCACCTATTTTGTCATCTTGAATTTAAATTTGGGAGATATATATTGGGCCTCTTTATAGGCAAACTCCAGAAAAGTCAAACTTGTGTTATCCCTCCACCCCCACGTATATATGATGCGTGACTCACATCAAAAACCAGTCATAGCTTGTCTTACTGTAGTACGGAGAGATCTGATCATCAAATCAACATGCCAAAATTGAGACAATAAAAGCGCAACAGATACGTTCGTCTGATAATTATGTTTACAGTTCTTGTGATAGAAAGATGTACATTCGATATCCCTAAAGTACTAACATTTAAACTATAAGTATACAAATGATTTGTAAGAAGCGGGTGTTCATGGCGTGACCAAATATTTCAGATGAAAGGTACATGCGTTACGTGCGTGACAAGATCTAGATAAAAGAGTTTTAATTGTTGTAGGGAGTGCACCTGCTTATTTTTTCGTCCATCGCTCTGTCTCTCTCTCTCCCTCTCCCACTATTGCTGTTCTTGGAAGAGAAAGATGAGGCCATATTTAAAGGCTAACATAATCGATATATAAAATTTAACAAGGTACAGCATGTTCTGAGTAACTAAACTAAACCACAGGACAATCGATTTTACTTAGATATTGTGTATGCTCTCTTAAATATGTAATTATTTATGCCAGTGGGAATAGGTGGGGTAGGGGGTTGTTAACGGTGGGAGAGAGAAACACCATGTGAATGTAAGATAGAGCATTACTCAGTTAAGATATACAATTGAGTAATACTCTAATCTTAAATATAAAAACATATAATT
The DNA here is from genome assembly GCA_016746295.1 of Potamilus streckersoni. NCBI lineage: Eukaryota > Metazoa > Mollusca > Bivalvia > Unionida > Unionidae > Potamilus > Potamilus streckersoni. Next base: position 907,043 of record JAEAOA010001886.1, on the reverse strand, counting down.
GTCTATTAAGTAAAGAAAACTTAGTAATGAATGTATACAATGCAGAAATAATTATTCAAAAACAAAATATACTACCATTTGATAATAATATTCACCAATGAATATAGAGGAGCATTAGGGATAAATGCCAAGTACTCATTTAAAATGATAAACTGATGTCTTCCCAATGGTTAAGTACAGCACTGAAGTCGATGAATGAGTGAAGAAATTAGGGGCCTTATTTATATTTATATTTTAAATTAATTTAGATTTATTTTCCTTCATTTCATTTTCGAGAACCATTTGATGGAAAAAATAAATGATCCAAAAAAAAACATTATGGCAAAAAGTGGCTGACAAGAAGAGAATATAGGTTTCATCTTCATCATTATCATGATCATATTCATCATAAACATCATCATCATCATCATCATCATTATCATCATCATTATCATTATCATCAACGCCTGTGGCCCTTGCTGGGGCATATGCTGCCACCAAACTCTCTCCAGCCATCCCAGTCTTGAGCTAGTCTCTCCAGCTGTTCCCACGTGTGACCTGTCTTCTCTAGGTCCCACCGCCATTTTTATCTTGGCCGGCCTCTCCTCTTTTTTCTACCATGGGTTCCAGGTGAGTGCTTACCTGTTGGTACTGGATGCAAGCTTACGGAGTGTGTGGCCTATCCATCTCCAGCGTCGTTGGAGAATTTCTTCTTCTGCAGGCTGTTGTTTTGTTCTCTGTCACAGTTTTTAGCTAGTCATTATGTCTGGCCCAAAACATTCAGAGGATTCGTCTGAGGAAGGTACTGATGAATGTCTTGAGCCTTTCTATATTGGTTGTGGTGGTTCTCCAGGTCTCAGCTCCATAGCGTAGGACAGATTTTACGATGGTGTTGAACATTTGGATCTTGATAATAATTGTCAGTTCGGTACCGGACATTGTTCAGCTGGCAGAATGTTGTTCTTGCCATTCTGATACGAGTCTTAATATCAGCTAAAGTTCAATCCTCTTTGTCAACGGTGCTTCCAATGTAGCTTAAAATTTCAACTTCTTCCAGATCCACACCTTCCATTTTGATAGGTGTCGAGATTACTGTGTTGACCTTCTGTATTATTCTCTTTCCTCTAATGATATTAAAAGCAATTCTTGCTGATGTTCTTGCATTGATGTTTCTTACATTTATTGTTGGGTGTGTGAGAGAGAAGCCAGGTCATAGGCTAGTCAATGTCGTCCAGTTATGTCCAGAGAGTCCACTGTATGACAGTTTGTTTGTTGTCTGTTGATGACTTTTTATCCAGTCTATCATAAGTAGAAAAAGAAAGGGTGACAAAAATATCATTGTCTCACTTCTGTCCTTACTTGGAAGGCGATTGTAAATTGCCGACCATGGACCACTCTGAACGTCATTTCCTCGTTTCTCTTGAACTTTAGCTTCACCCGGGCAACAAAGATATGGTGCAATGTCTGCCCCTCGTTTGACTCTCACATCTTGTAGAGATTTTTGGGAATTTCTTCCCAATACAAACGTGGTCAGACTGGTTCTCTGTTGCTGAGTCTGGTGATACCTAAGTTACCTTGTGCACGTTTTTGTGTTGGAAGACACTTCTACCAATGACCAGTTTGCTGATGCCACAAAGGCTGGCAAATATTTCCCCATTGTCAATCATCTCCCTTACTCCTTTCCACCCCATAACTTCTTCATAGCCTCGGTTGTCATTCCCAATCTTGGCATTGAAATCGCCCATGACGATGGTGATGTTTCGTCTCGAGCAATCAAGGATGATGGTTTGAAGTCTGTTGTAGAAGCTCTATGTCTCTTCTTCAGAATCATTGGTTTGAGCATTATCACTGAATTGTATAAATGTATTCCTTTACCAAATAAATATACTCGGGTTTCGTTTTCCGTGTACCCGAGAGTGAGAAATGTATATTCTACAATATTTCGAAACAGTGACTTCGGTTTATCTCGCGTCGCACGTGCGGAATGCTTTAGGTATGAAAACCCAAATATATGAATTGCACAGACGATGTTGAGCTATATTTCGTGTGTATAAATGCTTTACGCTAAAATCAAATCATTACCTTACGGACCGTTTTATCAATCGGAGGTCTACTTTAAGACCTACATATCTCCATCTGTAGAGGTATGTAATTTATTCGTTCACATGCATCGTAAGTTTTATATATATATATATATATATATATATATATATATATATATATATATATATATATATATATATATATATATATATATATATATTGTATTTTCATGTTTGATTTCGTATTTATGTCGTTTCGACTAGTTTAATAAATGCTGTTTAGTAAATGCCAATGTTCTATTATTTTATGTTATTTGGCATGAACTGTACAAGGTTGTGTTTAGTGAATAGCAGTTTAAAGCATTATTAGTCGTACAATTCACCAATTTACTTGTGAACCTGTTTATTGTCTATTGTTTTATAATGCAAGACTGATAATGTATGAATCTTACCGTATATACCCGATCCAATATTTTTTTCTTAAATGCATTCTTGAATGGTATCAGCTATAACAAAAATATGATTTGTTCCGGTATCTAATCCAAAAATAATTTTTTCTCATGTCGGTTGATTTGATAAATGTCTATTTTCCATTTGCTTCTCGTCGGTGATATGTTGAGCTTCTGTGTGTTCATGTGTTGTAGGAGGGGCTTGCACTAAAAAAGAAAATCTATTTTGTTTAGAAATGAAATAATACATTATTTTCAAAAAATTCAAAATCATGACATCAAAAATATTCCAAAACAATAAAGAAATCGCTGCATTGGAAGTCGAGATACAGCTGATATACATTACGCGTTTTGAAACTATGTATGTATATAAAATTATATAATTATACATCATGAATATGAACGAAACAAATTTAATCCAATAAAGCACAGTCGTTTACAACTGTAATAATTAGGTGAAAACAAAAATATAAAAATTTGTAACCCAGCACTCTATATTATTGGAACCATTTCTATATCGCCTTAACCTATATACATTAATGATGTCAATGATGAGGCTTCTGTGAGTGATTTCCTTATGTTGAAAAAGTCAATTCCATCCAAACTTGAAAAATGAAGGACATATGTCAAAATCAGGTTTAATCCCCTTTTGTATCAGTTGCAGAATTTTTTCTATTTATTCCAAGCTATAAACATATTTTTATTCAGATGATTTTCATTTTGTATCTGCAATGGAACGTCTCACTCTTTTAGTTGTCGTTGGCAATTTTTGATAGACATAAAAACAAAACCGAAAAAACCTCCCTTTTGTTAAACACCTCTAATCTATAAATATCACAACATGATCACATGCACTGGCCAGAAATTAGAAACGTATTGTTTAGAGACCGACAATGATATTATTTCATACATTTTCAGCAGGACTTCTATTCTGTATATTAAAGAACATATGTACAAATAAATATTCCAGTTGTAAGTCGTCTGTTATTGCTGTCCTTGTGCCATGTCTCACTCCCTTCCAATAAGACATTTATTGTGTTACAGAAGCATGATTGCAATGAAATCAAGTTACATAAATTACAGTACAACACACGTAGATGGTGTACGTATCTCAAGAACTTGTATTTTATATAAAGATTTATAAATAGCAACAACATTAAATGTCAAATTTAATCGAAGAACATTGCAAGAAATTTTGATTTTAGTATTGACTATATTGTTTGAGTGGAATGGAAGAAATAGGATGGTAATTATGGGCACAGGCTATAATAGCCAATATGGAGAGGAACGATTGTATTTCACTAAGCAAAACCATGCTTAAAGTGTCTTGATTCGAACATATCCATGACAGGTTGGAGATTGGGATTTGCTGAAAAGTGATGCTGATTTTATACATCTGTGTTTCCTAAAATCCCATCCTAATGTGTTCACAACACTGACACTCCCATGACTTTTATATCACTGGATTTCTTAAACGCAATAAAATAAGAATAATTGGCGAAAATTTGCAGAAAGGATTCAGAGAGATAGGAGGGTCTTTATGGGTAGGAGTTGCAAAATTTTGGTACAGACAATCGATTCGATCAACATTGTGCAAATACTTATACGGAGAGTAATGATTTCAACCTATCTTTAAGAGGTTTAAGTTAGGAATGTGTTCATGCAGTAGGAGCATTTACAAGAAGACCGTTGAGCTAATTTCGTGATATAGTAGGCTAACTATAAATTGCACTTAATAAATCTCGTATGGAGAGTATATAAACTGATTTCGAGAAATATCGGAAGCTAAATATATGGTTTCTATATAAAAAAAATAAAACAAAACGAAAACAACTGTTACAGGAATTATGTCTAGTTGCGTCTTGTTTTGAACTCTGACATACCCTGCCCATCTGATTTTTGACATCTTAAACATGTTACCTCTATGCATTTGTCCTCTGGAGGAAGCATTGTCGCATTGCCACAATAATTATAAACGTATCAGACAGTTGGAGAGAGAGAGAGAGAGAGAGAGAGAGAGAGAGAGAGAGAGAGAGAGAGAGAGAGAGAGAGAGAGAGTCCTTAACTGTAATGACAATGCAAATATGATAGATTTCTCGTATCAATATTGACTTTATATCAACAATTTCACATCAAGAACTCCGACAGAGAATAGTATAATTTCAATCTCTTCTTAAAATTGTTTACTAACAGAACTGCTCAAACAGTATTAAGCGTTTAGATTCGTTGAGCCACTTGCTAGAAACAAGGGTATTAAATATTTATGTAAGGAGATTGCATGTTACGTCCACATATAACCACTAAAATTCCCTCCCTTGAATTTTTTTTATATCTCTTTCCGTGGTATTTTTATCTAGTGAGTTTTCAACAACCAGAAGCGCTGACGACATTCTTTCTTGCAAAATAAGATCATTAAATCAAACACATTTGTTAAGTGTATAAAGCTATTATAAATACACAACGATAATATATATCTTATCTACAAACTTACGCTATTTTCTTAAAAATAGAAAGCAAGTGTACTTTAAATACATTCAGTAAGAACGTATATAATATGAGTACATATACCCTTTTTCTGACTGTTTTGCAGAAACGTTATAAATGGCTGAGGAATACATGTCTACATGGCTTAATAAATCAGATCAAATGTAGTAATAACTGTGCAGTGACTAAGTCAAATTAGTAGACCCCATTCATTCAGTTTGATGGCATATGTATGTGCCATCGCAACTGTTTATCATCAAACAAAACTGGAATAAAAGTCGAAAGATGGAGCCATAGTGAAATGTACAAATTGAAGCTGAATAAATAACTGAATTATTTGTCTCATGAAGGAAACAAAGCAACATTCTTTGTTACATTTAGAAGGATGTCATATTGAAAACGTTTACTAATGACATTCGTAATACATATAAATTGTAACAGTAAAAAGTCTAAACCTTTTAGACGTGATATAAATCGATAGATATCTACGTTTATTGGGGCCTCTACCCATCATTTTGAAGAAAATCATAATCAGTATCCTTTAGAAAATAATATAATTGCTACATTAAGCAGTCTCATTTCAAAGCATCAATCAATCCTCGCATAGGTTTAGCAATGCATGCTTAATTGTGGGTGTATGCTAAAGATCACGTGACCAGAGACAGACTTCTTTATATACCGTTGTCCGAAATGTTAGCTTAAGTGAGTAGCGCAATAGGTGAAGGAACTGGCGTCGAATAGAGACAAATCTACAGTCAAGAGCATTTAGCAAAATTGATTACAACAGGTTAGAGTCCATCGATTTCTAACATTTAGACAATGAAGTCTTTGCCATCGCTCTACACACGCATACTTTTACTGCTACTGCATAACTACAGCTATGCAGGTACGTTTTTAAATTAGCTAATTTTGCACTTGTAGTCATCTGTTGTATTGTTCCTTCTAATTAGAATAAGAATTAATATAGAAATATGAAATATCATAGAAAGTGCATAGTTTTAGATTGTTTAAAATATGTTTCCTCGTAGTGTGCCCAATTTTTACAAATCTCTGAACTATTACAGTATAAAAAACTAACTTTCTAAACCTAGGCAAGTCACATGTTTTCTACATCAGCACATTGTCAAAGTTTACGACAAGCGACTAAAGTGGAGAGGTCATTTCATAAATCAAGCACCTATTATGTATGCCATTTTGGCCCTTTCGCATTTATAGCTTTTCAGTAATTGCTAAACACACAATGGATTCATATTTTAGATGGATTTAACTTCTTCAAGATACAAATGGAGTGCGAGCATAAATAATCTGATAATTATATATTGTTGTGATTGTATTTTCATTGACCACTTGACCGCAATCTATCCTATTCAATAAATAGTTATGAAAAGTTCTACGCCTCTTACATTGAAACATTTGCACCCTGGGGCTGTTAGTTGGTTCTTTTCAATTTAAGGACCTTCTATACAAAAACATTTTATACAATAATATTACTATGTTATTCATTTGTCAAACAGAATAGTAATTTGCAAAAAGATGAGACGTTCTATGTGAATTTGGTTGTGCAGAAATTGGAATAAACATGGAAATAAATGATGACTGCTTGATGTTAAATTTGGTTACAACATCATCGTTTAATATTTTGTATATCTAATACTTTAATATGTAATTACATTTTGGAACATAACCTGTCCATTTAACAAACACTTGGTTCCTTTCAGGATCGCGTTTAAATATTTTTATAATTCGAGATACAATGTCCTTATTTGCTTTGTTGCTCTTTATTCATAAACCTTCATTTTAATTTTGTCATCAATAATGCATTATTAATCAAGTCCATGTCTAAAGTACCGCTTTTGTAAGATAACAAAACTTAGAGACCACACACTTTCTGATTATCATAACCAGTACTATATTAGATAGATGATTCCTTATGTGTCTTAACAAAAATATGAGCTTCTGATGTACTAAGAAAATAAGATAACAATGTATTTCCAGGTCGTCCAATTATTAAACCTTTCCTCGTATTTTTATATGTTTCATCTTCTTAAAGCATTTTGAATGAATAACTCCTATTTATGTACCAAACGTATACCAGCTATCAGGTAATAGATGTTATAGGTTATCAGCATCATGTGAGACATGCTTTTATGAATATCTGTCTTCAGCTCTCCCATTTGCCCTAGTTTTTTAAGCGGCTACTACATTTACCATTTTATATTTTCCCAATTCCATTTAGTAAGTTAATAACTCATAATGTCATTTTGTTCATTTTCTTGCTTAACAGTGATTGATAGTTACGATTGTACTAAACGGTTTTTTGAGTCGCAGAAAAGAGAAGATATTAACGAGCCTATATATTTAGAAAAGTAAATTACATTAGATTTTGTAACAATAATCTTAAAAAGTTCATTATATTTACTATCATTTTGTATATAGGTTATACATAGATGCTTCCTGTTATAATTCTATAAACGTTATTCTTTTCCTATCATCGTTTGATGAATTAATACAGACATTTTATCAGCTGAATTACCGCTACCACATCGGATTTTTAAAAAAGTACTTTTTCGAGATTAAATAAATATGATAACTGTTGTAAATTATCATCATAACCAACTATTGTTCTCATTTAAAAGACTATCACTGGGTTAGAAAAATTGTTATGTCAGTTCTAACAAATGAATAGTTTATTCTAACTTTCAACTTCTGATTATCTTTCTGAAATTATTTTTGCGATTTCATCAGAGTCACGTCTTTTCGTACAGATATTTAATTCTTTAAATATTTTCCACCGTATTTAACAGTATTATCATAAACGGGATAAGATTTCTTTCTTCTACTTATGCAAGTCCACTGTATTTTATTTCTTTCCCTGTAGTTATGAGTAGCTTCAGCAAATTTTAATTGTTGCATGATGTCAAATATTACACATTAGCTTTATTATATGATAATGGCAATGAGTCTGATAAATGCCAAATGATATTAAACTTTTTCATGCAGTCATCCAATCTGCACAGTATAATTGATTTCACAAAACTTTGATATATTGTGTCCTAAGACTGTTCAGAGATCCAGCATTATCAAAATATGAAAATGTAATTAAAACAAATATTTATTTTTTTCCGAAAATATTATATTTATCTTGATAATTTAATATGTCCTTTCTTTATATATTGCAAAAATGGGGATTAGAGGAGAAAACTATGGCGCGCTGCTTCTCAGTTTTTGAAATATAGAGACCATTACATATTTTCATTTAAATGCTCATAGCTAATTGATTTCATTTCATAATGCATTTCAAATAATTAAATTTGCATATGCGCTGGCATGTTGTCCTTTATTTTTTGTATATAGAAGGTTTGTGTGTCTCTTCGGTTCTTGGAAACTTTGAATTTCATGGCGTTTTTTTTTAAAACTATGATGATCACAGGCTTTAGGGTTTTCGTAGAATTTAGATTACTAACTACCCAGCCTATTTAATAAAAGTTGCCGATTTGTAGCTGAAGTATTTCTCAAACTTTTGAACACTAGTGGTCACGTTTCCTTTCTCATAAACGTTTGAAGACTCTTCATCCATGTTTTTTTCATTATATTTAGTCAGCCATTAGCCCATTGTTTTCAAACAAGTTTCTAAGGTGTTTCTCGTCTGATTTAAATTCGAGAAACAGTGGCACAAATATTTCGTTTATCAACTTTTGGTGACCAGTGGCTTAGAATGCCCTCAAAACTAGTCATTTTAACACCAACTTTTGAAAGCCATTGACATTTAGTTTTCCGTAATAACATTGGACGCTATAAAGTACCTTGGCCTCCCTTTCAAGGAATTACATCTAGACCAGATGTTAGGGTAATTGCCGTGTATTCGTAATTACTACATTATTACAAGATACATACACAGTCAAACACACGCACAATCACACATTGAAAGTGATATCTTATTTACAGATATTTTTGGTTAATATAGAGTTATTTAAGATTTTTTTAAATCTGAAAGGAAAAAAAGAACTTTAATCTTGTCAAATAATTAAACATGAAATAGACAGTCAATCTAGTTTATGATTACTAAACGAAAATTAACGTTTCATAACGTTTACTACCTTCATTGAAAATTTGGACCTATTAGTTTTGGAGCAAGGTTGAAAATTTGGAAACCGATCATCATATATCATCTAATATATCTTGGAAAGTGTTAATATCGATTGGTTAGTTATTATTATACATTTTGTTATTATGTAGACATTGCTTATCCAAAACAAATAAAATTGGGATCGTTACAAATAGGATGACATACATAAGTACGATTCAGAAAAAGAAAATGAAAAGAACAAGATCAATATATTATATTTTATATCTACAAGCGGGTCTAAATAGCCTAAAATAAATCGCTAACTGTTGCTAAATGTCTTATTTCCAGCAATGTAGATAGGAAGGTTATTGTAATCATGTGTAAGCCGTGTTTAGTAGGGTATGGAAAATAGATATTAGATCTCCATGTGGATTCTCCATTGTGCTTTAATGAGAAGATGGAAATAATAGTGATTTGATTCAAAATAACTGAGAACACTATAGGTGAACAGTTGATGTTACAAATTTGTTACCACTAGCTTGTATATATAAACCCATTCATATTGATACCTTTAATACAACAGACATGAAAAGTATACTCATCTGTCTAATAAATTATTTTATACTAGATAATCTTTGGGATTGTTACCATTGGACTGCACAGGACAAAGATTTGATTAATGCTCGAGGAGATGCAGGCAACTACAGAGCGGAGCGTAAAGTTTGCGAGACCATCCGAGGTCACCTGTTTACGGGAGGTGAAGACAGCCTAGCTCCCGGGTGTGGAACATGCTGGTGCTGTCGAAAACCAGGCATGTTAAGTTGATAGTTATAAAGCGTTATTATTCATGTGTCTTAATATAAGTAACAGAAAGGAGCAAAGCCAATATGTTTTCTCTCCGTTAACAATAAATTATTATTTTCTAATTTCTAAATATAAAATGACAATTTAAGAGGAAATTAGTGTTAAGATTTTAATCGAAACCATATTAGAGAGATCTAAACAAAACCATACGACTTTATTGTTCCGATTGAATTCCAAGTCATTCAATCTGTTGGTATCCCAACAGACTTCATATATCAAAATGGCTTCGTCCCCAATTCCTTGGAATAAATTCACAATAGTCTGAGAATAATATTTTAGTCTAGAGCTAAAGAAAACTTTGTACTTTCAATAATTAATCCTAACAAATAATTTCCTCTCAAATTAAATCTAAACACAGCATAAAACACTTCTGCTAACCGGTAATAAAACAAGAATATAGAAAAAAAGAAATTGATTGATAAACTCTCTCTCCATTCTATGACTATATTATAACTTGTATGTTGTAATACTGCTTACGTACAATTTGTTATCATAACCAATGTCGCAACAGAATCCACTTGCTGAACTAGCTAGTATAATTTACCCAAACGTCGTACGCATGTTCATTGTTACAATTAACATTAAACATTGTTAGCACATATTTATTTCATATAAGGAATCCATCGAGGCAATCCAGTAGAGAAGATATAATATATGCATAACAAAAGATGGTTTCAAATAGCCTGAAAACATGCTGAAAGAATGCTGTGAAATATGATGTAGCTGTCAAAAGCATATGTATATAGAAGCAGGTATGCTTATTCTTTATTAGATAAATAATGATGCGATGAACAAGTGCCTTAAGTGTGCATTTGAAACATTACCAAACTAAAATATTGACAAATGTCTTAAACAAGCATTATATCGAGGAACAAATTAATAATAATAATAATAATAATAATAATAATAATAATAATAATAATAATAATAATAATAATAATAATAATACATGTTACCTGGCCATCCAGTATGGGATTAGTACACGTCAGTACTATAAAATTAGTATAAAAAGTTGATATTTATCGTTTGGTACAAGAGGCTATCGTAGCTAAGAAGCAAATGTCTATGGCGCTCACCTTTTAATATCATTCTTGCTGGGTAACAGAATCAAGAGAACATTATTCATTAGTCTTCGCCTTTTTCTAAAGAAACCCGTTGGTCGTGTCATCAATGGACTGAAAGTGAACTAAGCCAGATCAAGGCTCTTGGCGGGAATAAGGAAGCGCAGCGTCAAGTTTGCGATGCCAAGAGAGGTTTCGTGTTTACGGCAGGCGAAAACAGCCTAACACCTGGATGTGGATCATGCTGGTGTTGTGGAAAAATCTAAATAGATTGTATGTCTGTGATTTATATTTGTATTGAGTATAAAGATGATAGTTTGCATTTTTCACCATATATAGTGTAAACATCAGTTAAAATTGACTACTAAAATTATTGCAAAGTACTTTATTATTTATTGGCAAGTTTAAATATCGAAAGAAACATAAGAAGATTTCTAGATTAGAATAAAGCCCAAATATTTACATTTGTAAAGCTTCGATTAAATAACTAACAAAATATATTTGTTATCTACCGTATATCTACATATACCTTTGCATTTAATTGCTGATATATCGATAAGACACGACGAATTCCCAATATGCCAATTAACTCTCTTTTGATTAATAATAAAGTCTTAATAATAGCTGTATGTGCATTTTTGCAGGTAGACACAGCGCCAGGAAAGCAAAATTGCATCTGAACGCTGAACGTAGGTCTGCCTGCTGAGGGCATGACTATTCTTCCATTACATCAAGATTGTCTATTCTTCAAATTTGAAAATAAAGTACAAATTATATTTCCAATAGTAAGAGGTTGTCTTGGTTTGTATCAATATGATAGTTATAACTCCAAAACGTGGCTTAATATTTATTGTATTGTGATGCACTCTACTTTACCTATTATTGTATGTTTTACAGTCTTTGCATGCAATTTCTCTGTGGAAGAACTATATGTAAAAGACATTTCTGTATTCTTAATGCATTCGTTTGCGTTTCCATGATCTTGAGCACATTATAAGCATGTGCTGTTTACATTTCCTTCCTTCAAGCCTAAATACCTCTATCCTTTGTCCTACATGCAGAGTTTTATCCTTTGTCTTACATGCAGAGTTTGATATCTTGAGATTAAAAGTATTTTACTTCCTCCAAAAGTATAGAGAAGTATTGCGATGGAGGTTGTCATATAAAACAGGAGAGCAAAGAAAGTTATATCATTATATAATATACACTTAAAACAAATCTCAAAATAGACTCCAAAGGGATGAATCCAAATTATGCAAATATTTGGTTTGTACAAGGAATTTAATAGGTCAGTCATTTTAGTGATTCTAAAACGATAGATGTTTATATTTTATATCGACTTAACCTATTGGACACACTGAAATGGAGTGTAAGCATATACATCTGAAATTCATAATTTATATATTTATCTATAACTCTATCTATCGACCATCCTATCTATCTATCTATCTATCTATCTATCTATCTATCTATCTATCTATCTATCTATCTATCTATCTATCTATCTATCTATCTATCTATCTATCTGTGTGTGTATTAAGGGAGAGAAATATATATATATATATATATATATATATATATATATATATATATATATATATATATATATATATATATATATATATATATATATATATACGCAGACGCTCATTGTGAAAGATATAATCCTGGGCCACATGTTACAAATCAAACATTTTCTTTGTTCTTAAGAAAACACTAGGCCGCAAGGCATCCTACTCCACAAATATTTAAGGAGTGCCCTACGTAACTTACCTTTAACGTTTTACATCCCAGATGCCATCAATGGATTGTTTTCAATTTAATGATCTTACATATTGGAACCATTGATACAGCAACATTATTTTATCATTCATGCGTAGTCGAACAAAATTTGTAACTTAAAAATTTGTGAAGTTTTATCTGAATTTCGTTTAGCTGAAAATCGGAATAAGGTGTAAGTAAATTAAGAATTCCCAATATTACTGTATTTTACAACAAAATCGTTAAATTTCCTATATAGTTTTGACAGACACCTACTAACTAGAAGGGCATCATTTTAAATTGATATAGTCCTTCCTGGGTCGTAAATGCTGTCATTGAATGGAACTCTTGAGCAATTGGAACCTGCGAATATCCTTTGTATAGATCCAATTTGTAAATCCATCGGTTACCCGGCAGCTTTGTATACAGACCCTCCATATCTTGCATTGGTTCTGCATCGAACACGGTGATCTTATTTAACTGTCAAAAGTCGAGACAGAATCGGTTCGTCCCACCTTACTTTTTAAATAGCACTATTGATGAAGAATATAGTGAGTTGGAGGGTTCTTTCACTCCTAAATCCAACAGTTTACACATCTCCTCGTCCAGAACTTTACGTGCATTGTACGGTACGGGATAACCTTTAATTCTGATGTGGTCCGTCGTATTCAGGTGATTTTAAGGTTTATCAAAGTTCTACAACCTGGTTTGTCGGTAAATACGTCCGAGTATTTATCCAAGACTGCTTTTTTGTTGATGCTGATCTTCGGTTAACTCCCCACTCACACCGACTTGATCTACTTATCGGACACTCAAGGGACACATCGATTTCTGTGTCTTCTGCGTCCTCGTCTATGACTATCGTACAAATGACATTTATGACCCCTTTTTCTACATTGTCGCTCTGTCGCTTAATGTACAACCTTTCTCGCAGATCTAGCAAGTACAGCAAAGTAGTTTTCATTTCATCGTTCGCGACGTCACCCGTCTTAGGTTCGTGGAACTTCACGGTACGCGAACAGAGCAGTGATCAAGTAATGGTCACAGTCTTGTGGAAGTTCCGCGCATATTTTCCGTAGCATGTGCCTCAGGGTACCATTAAACTTCTCCACCAGTCAATTGCACATCGGATGGTATGGAGTAGTGTACAACTGCTTGATGGATAACAGCCTACTTATTTCACCCATGAGTTCAGACGTAAATTGAAAACCATATTCCGTAAGGATTTCTTCTGGCACCCCAACCCTTCTGAAGATATCAACCAATGCTTCAACCACTCGTTCCGTTTCAATAGTTAACAACTCCACGGCTTTGAGATACTGGTTGCGTAATCCAAGTTAGTAAGAAAATGCATGTTCTTCCTTTCGGGAAATGGTTGTATTGGTCCCACAATAACCACCGCCGCCTTCTTAAACAGTGTATCTATTAATGGCATATGTCCGAATGGCACCCTCGTTACCCTCCCCTTACTACTGTTTTCTGACATACGTCAAGACCTACAAAGCCGTATGACATCGCCATTAACAGCAGGCCGGTAGAATTCAGCGACTACTCTGCTCGTGCTCTTCGCCTTACACAAGTGTACTACTATGCAGGACACATATGTGTCACCCTTAGTACATGAGATCTATATATCTGGGTGTGCGAAGACTTGCCAATACTTCATACCCTCCGGAGTGACAAACTCCCTATGAATTAGCCAGTTCTTCAGAACGAATCACGAGCTGCCCTCACTCTTGCAGTGTTTAATGGCACCTAACGCGATTTTTTTCAATGATAGAATTAATGGATTCATTGTGTTCTTATTCTTATTTTAATTTCTGAAACGCGTTTTTCTCTCACCGGGTTTGTGCTCGCGTTTCCACTGCCTGGGTCAAAGGTATCTGAAATCGGTAGAGGTTGTAAGGCGGAAACCTTCAACATTACCGATTGTCAGATCGTAAATAGGGTTTTGCATACAAAGGGCATCTACAGTTCCCGTCAAGCAAATTGTTTCCACAGTGACCCTTGCTACAGGAATGTGACCGATCATCTGATCGAGTAGCATACAAGCATACATGGGGACTCCAACCAGAGCTTTTGGTTAACGTGCACTAGATTACGTTTGATCACTACATCCATGCAACTAGTGTCACGTACTACTATTCACGAAACCTTTCGCGGTTGGTACACGCGCTTCGGAAAAAATACACGTGCCAAGCTAAAACATACCTGGATCTACCTGCGCAAAACTAGCACACACACACACACACACACCTTTACTCTGTATAGCCACGGTTGCCTTATGTGTAGGACCCTTCCTTTAAAGACATTTAGCTTGAATATGACCCCAGTCCTTACACAAAAAATAGTGTTTACCCTGACGACCTGTATCCTTATCTGACCTACCGGTCTCATCTGATTTCATACGCTCTTTAGGCATCGGCCTCGTAGACTAGTTTCCTTTTAATTCACGTTCTAGGTTCCCCATGAGCCTCGTCAAACAAATTAACCTGCTTAGCCATATCTTGTACGTTTGAGAAGACTTTCTCTTTTAGAACTGACCTAGATCCCGACCAGCTTTGTTTAACAATTGATCTCTAAGCAATAAATCAGTCAACCCTTCAAACGTTTTCACCGCTTTTCCGTATTCAACCCACCGCTGAAAATAGTTCGCTAATCGCACGATGAAATGGCAAAAGGTTTCTCCCTTCTCGGGCTTGCTATACTTGAACTTTTTACGGTATCCCTGTTTAGTGAGTTCGTACATTTTTAGAATTGCTTCTTTCAGTACGTTGTAACTAAACACATCGTCTTTAGGAAGTCGTAAGTACACATCTTGTGCCCTACCATTTAATAAAACACTGAGGTGCAATGCCCAATCATCTTGACTCCACATCTGGTTTTCGACATAACACTCAGACCAACGAAGATAACTATCCATGTATATGTTTCATCCTCAAATGTGTTAATGTAGGACCCATTAGTTTACAAGAGTCAGATACATTGCTTTCCTTTCATAGCTGTTGATAACTGACTTTCATGATCTAGTTGTCTTATTCCTTCCTCTGCCTCTATGATTTTCAATCTTGCCCTCGTTTATAACTCAGCCTGCCGTTCCTCAGCTTCCTTATATTCCCTATCTAGTTGCTTGGCCATTTCAATCTTTCTTTCCTCAGCTTCCATTTCTATTTCCCTAGCCTTTGCCCTTTCATCCCTCTCCCGTGCTTGTTCTTCCTGACTAAATTTCCTTAAGCTCTTTACTTCATACACGAATTCTTTGCCCAAAGCGACCAAGTCCTAGAGTAACGACATGAATGTTGTAACAAATTTAACAAATTAATATATTCTTCCTTTTAAAAGCAACCAAAATAAAATGAATATGTATTTCCATTGGACCCACTGACATAGAACAAGTATTCAAACAAAACACCTTCTTGAAGATTAGTTTGAAGAAAGAATTATCAAACAACATGATAATTCACTTACTCCCACAGAGAAGACTCCACTTCTGACACAAATGTAGCTGAACCGAGAGGGATTTATTCGTTTGGATTAAATTAACAAAGTGATGAATGATTGGAAATTATAAAATGGAATACTAGACATATGTATGTGAATGCAAAACAAATACCCTGATTCTCACATTCCTATCATGCAATTGATCCAAATCAACCTACACACTCCCACGAAATGCTAAGAATAAAATACAAAAATATGATTCATTGGAAGCTAGTCTTACAAAATATAACGTGTATTATGATAAATGAGATTCACTTAATCTCATGTAAGCATAAAACTTTGAGACAATTCATACAAAGGAAAATTAGTAATATTCATAATATTATTACTATTGTTTTGACTAAACAACACTGCGTTCAACTAAATACACAAACAGATGAATACAAATCACTGTAACCTGTAATATTATATCACTTGACAAACTGTCACTCTGCAGTGTATGCAATATATGAACTGAAACTCTGCTGTTTCACCAGATCCCTTTCATATCGATCTATGTTCTTATGCCTCACGGAACCCTTATATGTATACATGCACATAGACTCAGACGGCATGCTGCAATACAGATAGCTACATCCACCCCTTTGGTAGCTACAGTCAGCTCTTATTGGACACTGAATCTCCCATAAGACATCGTCGGCTCCAATAACACACCGTCAGCCCATTAATGTCTTTTAAGGTCCAATAAGTTGTGGTAATTTTCATTAAGCTCATATAGTGTTCACTAATGTCCAACTAGTATCCATTAGTATCCAATAGGCTACAAGAGTACAAAATAGTGTCCAAATATCTCCCATAGTGTCTACTAAGCTCTAATAATGTCCTCTACCCAATATGCTACAATAGGCTAAAACAAAACCAAACTATTTATTACTGTTTATAAACAGAATTTCTGTCGATTTTGTAGACGGCTCCGGTCTTCTTCTCATCGACGTGTAGGAAAGAAATTGTTTACTAGCGTTCAATTCTCTAGTCTTCTCGACTTACTTAATATCAACATAAACATGGTAGAATGGTGTCTACATGAAAGGGGATCACCGGTATAATTATACGCATGTATTTGCTATTCATCCTTCATGCATTATTGTAAATGGCTGCTTACAAGTAATTGCTACTTTCATAATTGTATCCATGAATATTGTATTCTTCCTGGATGCAAACTGTAGGATGTAATTTGCACAGAATATCGTTTGTTAGTTCTGCCTACATGACTTGAACCTGTTTAGGCTTAAAATTGCATCAAATGCATACATAAATGTTTATGTATGAGTTGACAATTAGCAATAATAATCTTCACAATACGATTTAACGGTGTTTATGGCGTTTATGGCATTGCTTTCATTGGTTGATGGGGATTAAAGGTTTCTGGAATAATTATGCAACTTTTCCGTGGTTGGGCAAGATCACGTGAATAGGCCAATTTTACGCAAACTGATTAGTTCATTATATTCATTCTGTCACGCGTGGTCTATTTCGAAACACAGTTGCAATAGACAGTGTATATAAAGAGAGAACTAAGTAATCAGTTTTATTCCGAATTTGGAGTTATTCAATTTCTTGTGCTCCTGTCGCAAGTATGAGGACGTGTTTTATATTGTACTTAGATATTATTCGAGAGGAACGAGCTTATTGCTTTTACTGTAATATCTTTCTGTAACCATTATAAGTTATTTGAAGGAATTCTGGACAAAGCCATCTGGACAACGTCACGGTACTTGGAGAACCAGAACATTTTTCGGTTTTGAAATTTATAACGAACTTTTCATTCATCTAACACTTGTATGGACCCTTCTAAAGATTTGCTTGGATTTACTTTACCATTGAGTGGTAACAGTTATCAAGTATTAGCAGCTACATGTGTTGAAATAAGGTGACCATCTTACTACCAATAAGAAATATCGACAAAGTATTTCACAATTACTAACGATGCAAATTGTAGTTTGAAATTTACACTCAATTAAAACAAATCACTTAAATGACTTTCTTTAAAAGGAAAAGAAATCTTAGTCTTAATTATTATGTAGGTTTTTAGTTCCTTTATTAACTTGCAGTCACATTTGTCTGGCACGTTTTTTTATTCTATCAGGAAATAGAAAGATCTTGCCAATAATAGACTTCTAAACTAATGCGTACCGATTGTCACTCAATAAGGCTTGCCAATAATAGACTTCTAAACTAATGCGTACCGATTGTCACTCAATAAGGCTTGCCAATAATAGACTTCTAAAATAATGCGTACCGATTGTCACTCAATAAGGCTTGCCAATAATAGACTTCTAAAATAATGCGTACCGATTGTCACTCAATAAGGCTTGCCAATAATAGACTTCTAAAATGATGCGTACCGATTGTCACTCAATAAGGCTTGCCAATAATAGACTTCTAAAATAATGCGTACCGATTGTCACTCAATAAGGCTTGCCAATAATAGACTTCTAAACTAATGCGTACCGATTGTCACTCAATAAGGCGCAAAATAAATGGGTTTTGCCTTAGATCTACTTTGATTCGTTGTGCATGCGTACAACGTTACTTGGTGAGAACAATTGTTTTTCCATGTAAGCGACTGTACTAGCATGTATCTCATCGGAATCTGCCTGCAACAAGAGTCACGAAAGCATGAGTATTTTATCCTGACTATTATTCACTCTCCTATGGATTTAAGGTTGATTCTATTTCAAACTGGTCATTTGGATTTTGCCAAGGAGTGAACGTTCTGCATTATGTTCTCTAACCATAATGGTAAGTGTTAAATTTATAGTTTATTTGATATCTGAAGTCTATTCTCATTTTATTGTCATGTTGAATAATGAAGCCTTTACTGCTTCAGATTTGAAAAGTTTGAACTGTGTAATACAGTTGCTATTAGAGTTTAATTTATTAGCATATATCAAAAATTTAATTCAGAACCCATTATTATGACTAGTTTGGTTTTATTGTAGCTGTTTAGGGCTGACGGTAGCTGTTTAGGACTGACGGCAGCTGTTTAGGGCTGAGTGTGTCTGTTCATAGTGCGGCGTGCAGTCCGTACGTATGTGTATACCTGTTCATATGGCTGCATAGGTCTGATGGTATATTGTATGTCTGCCTGTTGCTGTTTAATGCTGCATGTTGTTTGTACGCATGTGTATACTTAAGTTTGTACATGTGGTGGAAACACGAATGTAGGCGTAGTCAATACAAGGGAGCTAGGTGCTGTCGGTACGTATGTGTATATCTATACATGTGGTGGATACCTGAAGGATGGTAGCGGCCGATAAAAAATGGGCCAACCCAAGGATTTGGTGAAACTGTTTGGTTTATCAGCGTATGCATCAAACGACTGTTTAAGTGCTAATAGTCGTAAGCATGTTCTAACTGATGTTTCAGTTGCGTACATTATCAATCAATTAATTATGGAATCCTGTTAGGGCCAATCGCTCCATCGCTCCAACGTGTAATATTTCACTGGGCGATGGAGCGATGAAGCGATGGGATGCAGCGATGGAGCGATGCGATTAAGAGATGCGATGCAGCGATGGTAATTTCATCGCTCCATCGTATCGCTTCATCGTGTCATCGTATCGCTTCATCGCACCATCGCATCGCTCCATCGCTCCATTGTGTAGTATATCACCGAAAAATGGGGCGATGCGATGGAGCGATGGTAAGTTCATCACTTCATCGCATCGCTTCATCGCTCTGTCGCATCTTCGCATTTTGCACACGAGACGAGAATAAACTATAAATCACTGAAATCAAGTTGGTTACCTATTCCTTATTCTTTATTCCCGATTCAAATATTTTCACATACATTTGAATACTTAGTACTTATTCACACGAGTTCTTTTATATATTCATTATTCCCAATTCACTATGCTATTTGTTACCACTTCGTTAATGCAGGTGAGAGCTCTTTAGGACATGCATTGATGTATCTCTAACTTGACTGGAGAAATACGAGTGCTATATAAACTAAATATAGACAGATCACGGACTATATGTTGGAATGATTTAGGATATTGATAGAAAAAGGCGTTTAGTAATTTGATATATGATTAATTGGTTCTGTTAGTCGTTTGGGTCGTGTTGTGTGTTGCATGGCATTAAGTATTAGTATTCGGGTCCGAAAAGCTTACAAATGACTCAAGTAAAAGGAAAAGCACAAAATGCCATGCTAGTGTGAAATTAGATATTTATTTTGTGTTGTAGTCATGTGCTTAGAAGAGAATTATGTGGAGTATTTGCGAGTTTAAGAAGCCTTCAGTTGACTTTGAATATTGCCCTGAAGTCCTTGGAATTGGGGAACTTAGCACATCTGTAACCGATTTCCAGAAATTGGGGTTATATAAAGGGGAGTTGAGGGCGGGTAAATCACATATAAAGCGCAGATTTTATCTTACTTGTACAATTTCATTGTTAAGAATCAACTTTTAAGAGATCTGACAAAGAACCCTTCTTGACATGTTATCTCTAGAGGATAGTGTAATCAATAAAGAAGTCCTGCTGAATTTCGTTGAGCCGATTTCGAGAAATCAGCTAGACGACACATGCCGTAAGAAGATTTTATCATATACCCTTCTTTGACATTTTATCTCTTGGGGATAGAGGTCCATCCACACAAAAAAGTCCTGACGAGTTAAGTCGTGAAGAAACAGCGAAATAAGGGACGCCGTATCCGCACCTGGTATGATCCCCCGATAAAACCAACATAAACAACAACACACAAATGTTAATAGAGGGTTTCGATAGTTTGTACTATTTTGACATCTGCGAAGAAAGACTTTTGATTTTAACGTCTTTTGCACAGTATCTAACTAGTTACACGTTCTAACAGTAGAAAATAGCTTTTTAAAAAATTCGTCAAGGCGATTTCAAGAAATCTGTGGCATTATGGAGGTCGCGTTAGACACATGCCGTGACAACATTATATCTTTATACAGTTTTGACATGGAATCTTCTTTGATATTTTATCTCATGTGGAACAGAGTCAACTCTCTAAGGACGTCCGAACGAATTTCGTCATTAGCAAACCGCGATATAAGGGGCGTCTAATGGGTATCGGGTATGAAAATCAGGCAAAGATTAATAGACTGAATCAAGAGTTTTTACTAATCGAACCTCTAATTAGAGTATTTTAATTTCAACGCCTGTTTGACAGTTCCTGGTTAGGCATCGGTGCTTAAAGCATACACTTGTTTGTATAAATAAATACATCGAGTCTATTTCGAGAAAGTTGCCGCCACAAAAAAGAAGGTCGGGTACAACGCATTCTGTATAAAAATTGTATTGTACGTATATATTTGGGCCATTGCGTCCCTTTTTATAGAGTTTGAAATAGACGTTTCCTTGACAATTTATCTACATTGGGATTGAGTCCATCCATGAAATAAGTCATGACGAAAGTCGTTAAGAGGAAACGGAAATAAGTGACGCCAGATGGGTACCGGGTGTGAAAAACACGCACATGTTAAGAGATCGTATGAATAGTTTGTACTAATCGACCCCTTACTTAAAGGATTCTGATTTCATTGCCTCTCATACAGTATCTAAACAGGGATCCATTCTAACAGTAGGAAGAGTTTGAAGAAAATTCGAGAAATGCGCTGCTAGAGAAATGTGGTCGATTACAACATATACCGTTGTACAGTTGGTCAAATACGTCCCCTCTTTAGAGTTTTAATATGAACTCCTCTTTAATATTTTATCTCTAGGGGATAGAGTGCATCCACAAATAAAGTCCTGACGAATTTCGTCATGTGGTAAGAGCAAAATGAGGTGTCCAACGAGTATCGGGTGTAGAAAACACCCAGATATTCATAGGTTGTATCAATAGTTAGTACTAGTGACGAGTCTAAAAGCTGCCAGATATCTGATTAAAGACGTGATAGAGGAGGAAGTGGAGAAGTTGAGAGGATTTATTAAGTTGGATTATGTTAAAGTGGAAAATTTAATAAGGCTGAACAAAAGTAAGGTACATTTTAGAAGAAATAGAGAACGTAACAGATTGGTCTTTTTTGAAGCAGGGAATAGACCAATTAAGTAAAGCAGAACAAATGGTTAGAAAGGTGATGGAAGAGGAGGTGAAGAAGATAAAAGGTAACTGGGATAAGGAGAGAAAAAAGAAAGAACATAGAAAAATGGGACTTTGAGAAAATGAATGAAAAATTTATAATTCAATGTTTTCAATGACATATATTTTAAAAACTGCCGAGATATCTTTCTACAAAGGTGAATTGTATCAAAGACAGGACTACCCGCAGTGCTCGTTTAACATTATATAATGTGTTAAAGTCTCCCCGTCTTCTTTAGTTATAGACGAGGCAGGTGCCGCTTGAAATGGCAACAAATTGTCAACAAGTCTAGATGATACTCATAAGCTCAGCCGACTCATTACATAAACACATAGAAAAATTGTTGCAATATTAGGAAAGGAAAGTAAGTCCCGTCATCTCAAGTACCCTTCCATCCACCCTCAAAGTCAGGTTGACTTCTGACATCTGTGTCCAAGTATTCAAAATATCAACACGAGGCTGTGTTACCTAAACAGGAACCTATCCATCAAGTTTCATAACTGTGCATTACTTCAAACTATAGTTATCCTGCGAAGACAAAAGTGTGGACGGATGCACAGACGCCAGACGGCAAAAGGGTCACAATTTACGCGAACTGGGAAAAAATGGTGAAATAAGAGCCTATTTATATGTCACTAAATGTTTGCCTTTTCGTCTTGAAATGTTACCCCCTCACTTTCTGTTTAGAAATATAAAACCCCAAAAATTTAAGCTAATCATCTGTTTAATATAAAACTATTGTAATCTCCATTTATCGTAACGAAGAGAAATTTTGCTGATAATCAAGAGCATTACTATTTATACCCCACCCACCAAAAATATTACCATGTCGATAGAAAAATCATGTGTGAGCATCTTCAACTTATAAGTAAGCCTTGAATCGCTAGTAACCATTTTTAAATTCATAATAAGAGTGGAAAGGTATATTTACTTTATAACCATTTTCTTTTCAGCTTTACAGATATTATTTTTTTTATAACTACATTATTTTCAGCTTTACAGGTATTATTATTTGTGTGTATGAATAGCTATTGTTAATCAAGGTTATTATCCATTTATCAAGGGTCGCCTTTTTGAAAACTAGCTAAAAGTCACGAGATGTAGGATGACAAAATGAACCGTAATAAAGATATCACCTAGTATTAATACAGGAAAAAAGCTATTTACTGGAATAAATACCGGAAATAAAACAATTACCGTGTGTATGCCGTGATGGAGCGATGAAGCGATGCGATGGAGCGATGAATTATCATCGCTTCATCGCTCCATCACATCGCTCTATCGCTCCATCGCTGCATCGCCCGGTGATATACTACACGATGGAGCGATGGAGCGATTAGCCCTAACAGGATTCCATAATTAATTATTTCACATGAGATTATTATGATTATGTATCTACTCCACTAGATTATCTGAATTACACTTAAATAGCATAACTTAGAAGATTAAATAACCTACAGTGCATGCTTTCCAAAGCATGTTTGAATTTTTTGAGATTTTTTGGATCTTAATGGTATTCCATACGAGAAATTATGTTGTTCTCGCTTGTTTTGCGTAAAACTAGTGGAAACGTATTTGCATCCCTGACGTATTTGAACCTCACCTTTCACACTTATGATTATATGAATCATTTTTTTTTCAATTTGGGAATGTGTGCAGTGTGATTGGATCAATCGTATTCTCTGCATTTGTAATATATACATATATAATATTCTGAGTAATTTATTCTATGAATTTAAATAGTCCATCACACTGTGTTTGTGTTGTTCATTTAGTCCAAAATCCCACTGTTTTATTTCTGTTACACCGATTTCGATTTAATTTCAGTAATTATTTCATTATTTTATGATAATTACAGATATAGCAATGCATACAGGAGTGTAAACTGGGCTGTTTCAAACATAATTGAAATTTTAAAGCATGTTTTTCTTTTAAATGCTTAACTACAGCATTAAAATGTATAAAGATAAATAGTCCAGAAAATATAGATTGGTGATATTATTAAATTATACCCATTGTAGTTTATGTACCATCTTCATCAGAAGGGTCATTAACATTTCGTTTTCCAATCTCAAACTATTTTCTTGACAAAAGAATAAAGCAAATAAACTATATTAAGAACAAACACGATAAGATACAAAGATTGTGCACTATCGGGTGTGCCTTTCAACAATATTTTCTGTTGAGCATTATCAATTGGCAAACACCTTGATCACGCATCAGCGATGACGATCATGTTAGCCTAGAATCGTCCAAAGTATAATAGAACGACTACTGATCGAAAATAAGGCAGCTTTAACACGCCCGCTAATACATGCTACTCTGGGCACGACCAAGGCTTTGTGACAAATTCTCGGTTCATTTACGCACCTCGAAACGTGCTGTAACGTGTTTGATAGGTTTGTGCTACTGGCAACAAGGTATTTGCGTTCAGGTTACTCATTCATGTATTGCTGCATTTCGACAAATCTATATATGGTCGGCAAACTTTAACGATCGTCGTCAAGTCGTTGATTCGGATGATACGCGCTTATAGTTAGGGGTGAAGTGTATGACCACAGTGTTGCAAATTTTTGCTATCATAAATAATCAAATTCGATTATGTCAACGTTCATCTTATATGATTTATTAACTTTTGAGGTGAATTTGATATTTTTACACAAAAGGATGACTGAGGTTGTGCCAAAAATGGAATTTATTGGAGATTAGACACGCTGCTGTTGAAACTCTTATACACATTTGCTTATTGTGAACAGACGTGTGTCCAGTCAGTGTTAATTTCAGTGGGTGTTAACTATAACCACACCGAACCCGCAGGGTGCCAAACGACCATTCAGAAGCATCAGTCCGGACCCTGTCTATCCCACAAAGAATTATGCATGCCTTCTAGGTAAGTAACACAGATAACAAGAAAATGTCCATTTGACTTTTATATCGGTAAAATCTCTCGAAGCTTCACCGCTGCCTGAATTAATAAGGAAAGTCATTTTTACCCCAACCTTGATTCGAACTGAAATATCGGTATAAATAACGCATCTATTTGACCATTTACGCCACTGAACACTTACACACATGAATATAACCATATATAACGTTACCCACTTTAGTTTACACTAACATAACAAACCCAATCCCCTCTGCATTCCAACATAAAGAGAAACTAATATTTTATCTGACACTGTCATTTTTAATAAATTAGATCTATTTTATATTGGAGGTATTAATTTGAAACGACGTGACTGTATCGTATTACATCGGAGTAACCCAAGATGAACAAGTCAATAATTAGAAGTAAACAGCAAACGGAGTTGCTAAAATATTAAAGGACGAGTCGAGAGAGTAATCAGCACTCTAGTATTCTCTTTAAGATGCATATTTGCAATTAATATATACACTGGTAACAGGTATCGATTTTCATTGTATACATACTCTAGTAATCACTTTAGAATATTTTGTTGAAAATGAAGCAGTTGAATTTTTCAGAATGTATTTTACATTTAGAGCTTATCCGAATAGAGTATCATAAAATGAAGCAGATATATTCGTTCGGATTCTGTGAAAACAGACTTCAGCAACACTCAGATAATCATCCATTTATCTAATCATATTTTTGGGTTGTAATTTATTCCTGCGAAATAAATTCAGATAATGAATAGCTTATTTAAGAAAGTCGATGGAATTTCATTTGGGTATTCCACTATTATCTTCATTATTCATCAGACCTACCACTGTAAGTCAGAATTAGTTATGGAACCGAACTCGTTTCTTGGACCATCTGACCCTTTATATATGTTTCTTTTTGGCTTTTTTTTTGTTTAGTATGGCAGGTTATTTGTCGTCGTCCAGCAACAGAGAACCCGACTGACAACCAGAAGGAAAAGGGTTTGAATACGGTACAAGCCAGGCCGCATCTTCTGCAGTAATATATTTTGGAGCAAGATACATTACTTCAACTGACTCGGTATGATATAAACTTTCAGTGTATCATGTTCCATCAAACGATTCAATTGAATCCAATGAACAACGATTCAATTGAATCCAATGAATAACTCTAGTTAATTAAATTTTAAAGATAACATATGTAAACACGTTTAGGAATGTGTGAGAGTAAACTGGAGAACAGCGTAGCAGTGAAGCAGATTCGAAGAAAACAATTTTGAGTTTCTGTATTGAATATTGCTATCTTCCTTTTGTATATCAAATGTCAGTATTTATCTTCGTGTCTATTTGACTGCTATTATATGCAGTATACGTCTATCAGTATAACAAAATCTATTAGCAAAAGTAGGATTTATAAATTGTATATCTTAATACCAAATGTATTTGTTATCGAAGCATAACAAATTTGTTGTTTCGCCGCTAATATGTATAAATAATAATACTAACTAGTCAGCAGCAATATGTTTAATAAATAATCGGATAAAGGTATATATGTTACCTATATTAATTATTCTTTTGTGGTTTGAAAACAAATCCAATGAAAACAATTTCAATAAAAGATCCACATTAAAATCCACTGAGGTGATGATCATTGCATCCATATGTAGTGATGCGTTAATCTCCATACGGACTTTGTTTTGAGACCCTATGTTTAACCTCTGATACATCGAAATCGACTCTACGAATTTCCACCAAAGATTCCTAGTGTTCGAGTTCATACTAAACTACAACAGTTCTTCAAGAGGATAAAATCAACATTTTTGATAGGGGTTCACGTATTGCATAATGCTTGGTAGAATTTGAAAACTTCCAATTTCTCTAATTCTGCAAGACAAAATTCATCAGTGTATCTGCTTGGACTTGAAGAAAATGAAAGACATACATTCTGATGGAAATATCCATTTCAAAATACTTTAAGGAGGACATCATGCGGTCCGTACCTGGATGTACCATGTCATCTCATTGACAACTGTTTAGGCTTCCCGTATATTGAGTCTCTAAGGTCTCAAAATTGGGGAATCACTTCAGTTGTATCCTATTTTGGGATTCAATTACTAACTCAAAACGAATATTATTTTCAAATTTCAAATCCTATTAAAAATGATTCATATAGTCCAAAATATCCAAACAATTAGTCCTCTCGATGTAGGCTTTATGTAAGCGGTACCCATCGTAACTCTCTTGTTTTCTGATTCCACTTTACGGAGTTTGTCAGTATTTCTTACGAGTGCTTACGTGTATGTTTATAGTTCTCATATATTTAGTTTCTAATAACTCAAACTCGTCACTAGACATGTGATCTTGGCTTTTTCGTCTGTTGGTACCGTAAGTTCTGCCAGAAAGAATTGAAATCAAAATTCTAAAAATAGTCTTTCACCATATGCAGAAGATTAATATAGTCGGTCACATCTTTCCCAGTTTTATATAAAAGCTGCCAGTAAGGACCCTCCCCATTTGTCTTCCATAAATTGTTCGTCAATAATCGTTTTTCTGGGTACCAGCTCCAAAAGTAATATATGCAACCTATTTACTGACATTGTTATAACTACTATATATGTCTTATCCTCCTAGTTTTAAAAACCTGATATATTTCGACAACCCTTACTAAAAACTCGCACCGAGAGGTTACTATCAACATCGTGGGAGTAGTTGCTTAAGTAACTCAATGTTGATAAAATCCGACTTTTCTGTACAGATGTTATGTAATATATCTACTTTCTATCATTCCCATTTAACTCAGCATTTTTCAAAAATACTTCTCTTTAGAGGAAATTCCCTACATCTAAAGAATAATTGAAGACTAATATCATTACATTTGCAGTTGTAAAGTAATATTAGTGGTTTTTATTCCAAGGTGGAGATGCATAGCACATCAACAACATTGATGGATGCTTTCAGTTGGAATGATCATTTGTACACCCTGGATTTAGCAAACAAAATATGCCAAACTGTTTATAGGAGTATACGATTATTAAGATCTTCAAGAGTAGATGTTGCAGACTGCCAAGGTTGTTATACAATGTTACGTTTAATCGAGTAAAATAATGAGATATTTGCATATACATAAATGAAAAATCATGTGAAATGTAATTCATATATAGCTTGGATAAATAATATCCGTAAGTATTAATATTTGGGGCTTACATCAGTTATTCTTAGCCATTTGTCTTTAGTTTTATTGCTCAAATGTGTAAGTAAAACTAACAATGCGAATTAAAATGTTAAGGAGAATGTGTTCTTTATTTCAAGGTGTTATGAGTGATATAATCATGAAAAAGAGATAGACGCGAAAACCAGTATATTTCAACATTAATGCTAAAATTGTGCTTGACACGATTAAAGAATAAGAACATAAGGGATTTAACTGCACAACAGAACACTCGCCATGAAACGATCTTTAATAAAATATGCTCCTCTGAATTAATTTACAGATACATTCTTGTTAAA
Source organism: Potamilus streckersoni (assembly GCA_016746295.1). Lineage (NCBI taxonomy): Eukaryota > Metazoa > Mollusca > Bivalvia > Unionida > Unionidae > Potamilus > Potamilus streckersoni. The sequence continues at coordinate 878,396 of JAEAOA010001886.1, read as the reverse complement.
AAATTAATGACTGGGTAATAAAATGAATTATTAATAAGGTTTAAATAATTAATTAAATCAACGATGCGTTATATTTAAGCTCCATTCTTGTCTAGTTGGCCTGCTAAACCTTGAAATAGGGTGAGGTAAAAATCAAAGTTTTAATTATATTAAAAATATTTCCATGGAAATAAGAATTTGTATTATAGCCGTCAAACAATTATCCGATTTGACATCCTTTCTCCAACTATTATATAAACCCGCCATTAATATCAATTGTCTTTAGTCTGTAACTATATAAAATCAATATGATATTCATTAATAATAAAACGCATTGACGCCGAAGAAACCACTGTTGTGTTTAATTTACCAATTAGTGTGCTCTTGCCCTAAGCAAAATAAATGTTTTGTTCTTTATGTTGTTTCTTCCCATGACACAACGCTTGACTAGTAAAAACGTTTATAAAACGTGTTATTTAATTTGTATCTTTGAGCCTGCATCATATTATCTTTAACACTACATAACATAATAAATATATAATATATACTGATAAAACGCATACGAGCACTTTTTCCGCTCAACATTCCTACTGTCTACATCGGGTAAGTTTGAATTATATTATTGTATTTTATAATATACTTGCAGGTACTTTAAAAGTCATGGCATATAATCAAAATAAAATAAAATTTGGGGTTGAGCTGGTTGATGCAACCTTGCGTCATTTGGTTTTCTTGAAGGAAATCAACAAGAACACAATTGTAAATAGAGTGGATGTTCTTGAAAGAGCCATTTATAGATACGAACACTTCTGGCTTCCTCTTGCTGCAGAAAATCCAAACGAGACCTTGGTGGCGCCTTTGGATATCCATTGGGTATGGCACTGTCACATGCTTTGCCCGAAGACATATGTAAAAGACTGCATGAATATTGTAGGTGTTGTAGTCGACCATGCATTTGTTGAAGATAGATCCAAAGCTCTGCAGAGATCACAAAGTCTGTGGTACCCGAAATACCAAGAAAGACACGAATCTTTTGAACTTGACCTTCATACGTTGCCTACACAATTAAAACCTATCACAAAAAAGTCCCGGCTGTCATACAATATCAAGCAGGCTGCATCTAGACAAGGCGCTTTCTACTACCAGGTCTCCCTCCCACACTATAGAGATAAAAAGTTTATTGAAAATGGACTGCTACGCTACAAGAAGTTCATTTTTCTGAAGCAACAGAACCCAGGAGAATTTTTGGTGCCTTGTTATGACATCGACCTAATTTGGCATACACACCAGCTGCATCCACATATTTATAAACGTGACATGGAGACTATTATTGGCCAACTTTTTAACCATGATGACACTGTAACTGACCGCAGACCTGGATCCAAACTGAGTACAGCTGACCTGAAAACACGAGACCTATGGAAGAAAGCATTCAATGAATCTTTTTCTATGTATGGAGCCATGTATCGTGGAACTGCGCCTCAAGGAAAACTGAATATCCTTGAACAAATGGATGTTCAAGCCTCTTCTACCTGGAAAACTAGGCTGATTAGTTTTTGGAATTGCATAAAGTTCCCCATCAATCGTCTCAATGCCTCATTTATTCTCCAACGGGGACGATACGAAAGAGCTGTCATACCAGAAAATGTAGAACAAGTCTGGGGTCCGATTCCATTCTCACATCTTTATCCGGGCACGAGCAACCCATGTCAGGTAGCAGACCACAGGTAAGGTTAAACACTAATTAGCAAACTTTTTAAGGATCACATCAATATAGAAACAAACACAAAGATTTTGGGTATTTTATTTATTACTTCTAGGTACTGTTTCTAACAGTGCCAGCACACAGGCCAATTACATAATCCACTGCAAGTTGGATTGCATTTGTTTCATGCTTTCACGTGATCGTGTGAAATTCAATTTTCAGTACAAAAATATTAACCAAATATAATCTACAAATATAGGGTGATTTTCTACCAACAACTCAACTTTCCATTTAGAAAGAGTACTGATTGCAAGCTGTATATATATATATATATATATATATATATATATATATATATATATATATATATATATATATATATGTATATAGTCTAAATGTTTGGCACCGGACGGAAGAGGGAAGCAATGTAGAAGAATATTTTACGAAACATACAAACGAAAAAGACCATTCGAATGTTGTTGATTGGAGAGCCTCCATAGCCTGGAATGTTTGAGATTTTATTCCAAGAACTCTGTAATCATAAATTGTTAGCTACACCGTCTTGTTACACAGCGAGCAAAATATAAATGTATATATTCATGTTATAAGTACTTTTGATCGATACGAAATACCGACAGTCAAGTATATACTCTTCGATTATAATGAAGAGGATGTAATTATAGTACTTGTATTTATTGTGCTAAATGTCGTCAGAAGGAAACAATGGGAAAAAAAACTATTCTTGGAGTTTTGCAAAAGTTGTTTTTTGCATTAAAAGCTTGGGCTTGTATTGTAAGGATTTTACTCTGTTTTGCCTTATCTTTGTTTTGCATGTCCTTTAAATTATTCATCGAACATTTTTATAATTGTAATGACTCATGGTTCCTTTTCTCGTTTAAGTTTGTAGGCATAGCCCATCAATATAACCAAGAACAGTAACCGATAATTGATTCAGCTCTATTGATTAATAAAGTCAATTTGACTCGTTTTATATGAAGTACAAAGAAGATTTATTTATTGAATCGGCGTATTAAGTTGTGTTGGTGGGTCTACAAAGGACACTAAAACATATTTACTCTTAAACCATGATCTCCTTAAATGCTACTCAAGAACCAAAGGAAAGAGAAAGACGGAGTAGGTATTTGTCATTATGTACTGTAGGATACACAGAAATGTCTATCTTACATTAGTCTTTTGTGACAGATATGATGAAAGAAAAATTCGTATTAAGTAATTGCAATGTTATATACGAGTAAACGTAACTTGTACTAATTGCATACTAGTTGTATACAAAATTTTGAATGTCAATTGCTTGTCTACCTGTCGGAAAATAAGTTTAACATGAATTAGAAACTATCCTCGATGCCTATTGTTTCAAAAATCATTGCAAATAATATTCATTGTCCAGCTCATTTTGCTGAGATTAAGTAAATGTAATACTAGATGTAAAGTACAAAGATCATATAATTGGCAGTAAAAATAAATGCCGGCCTAAAATATCGATTACCTACATTCTATGCCATGACTATAGTAAATTGTTTCTCATATCGTCCTGGGATTTTTGGAATAGATTTATATATACCGATGGTCTCAAACTTAAGCCACCCAGATGGTCGCATGAGGTCATATTCGATTGACAAGGGCAACGCCTCTTTTATTACCTCTCAAGGCACTCTGTGACGCCAATGATTGCACGGACCTCATGATACGGCTTAGCAAGCCAATTGCGGCTCGCAATTGGTCTATACCATAATTACTGTCTTTTACTTGACAGTATGTGGCTGTATTGTGTTGAAGTGCCAATTAGAACTGTATATATTATGCTCCAGAGGAAAATACTGCAATAAAACATGCATCCATGCGATTAGTTTAAAAAAATTGGGTGCTTTCTAGATTTAATATAGTTTTAAAATACCATCAGAGATATACGGTAATAAAAACATTTATTTCATAACTCTGGTTTCAGAAATTATTTAGAGATTTCAACGTCTTTTTATTAAAATTGCATGGTTTTTCACCAGGTGAGACCGAAGTTTACAATTTATTTCATTCTTACATCGTACTCTATAATTTCAAAGAAACCCTTTTAGTACAAAATTAACATTACAAACGTTGATTTTTTTTAGAAATATTTTGGGTTTTAAAATTTCACAGTTAGTGGTTTGGTTGTCATAAAAGGATATTTATAGTCTCTGACACAATTAATACCAAGTACTTCAATATGGTTATGAGGCGCAAAAGAATAATTATTTGGTGAAGGAGATAAGAAACATATTTAATAAATGTAAATATCCTTCAGATAAAAACCTTCCTAAGTATAAATATGGTGTCTTTTTCATAGTGGCATGTTTCAACTATGATATCAATATTCTGTTATTATTCTTTTCCGTATTAGTTTATTCGTTTTTAAAAATAAAATCAATTTGACCTGCCTTATGAATATCGAAATATTGTCGCATTATTCTCATGTTTAGATCTACAATACCTGGGATAAAATGTAGGGGAGTAATGAAAACCTTTGGTCAAGTTGCAGACCGTATAAGAGGGTTTCTGAAACGAAAGCGTATATCTGTGAAAAAAAAAACAAACAATATTGACCTCGTCCGTTTCTTGTTGTTCATTAAAATTCAACTTCAACTCTACTCTTATTAGGTTCTTCTAGTCATATATAAAATCAGATTGTTGCAGTGATAAAATATAACAATAATTAAGATCGCTTTATATTTTCAGTCTCAAAAGTCGTACTGGCCAAATGATATTCACATGTAGAATAATTCACAGTTTACCTTTACTGATGTCTGCGATCCAAGTATATCACCACGATAAGACGGTAGCAGTTGCACATACAATTGGATCTGATCAACTTCCTTTATCGACACAGGTATTGTGGCTTATAATCGGTTTTTATATAATTGTAGCTTTAATTGGGTGTGAACGTGTGAGTTGTTAAACTTAATATTAAATCTTAATATGTCAAATTGTTGATAACCGAATAACATTATGCTGAGCTTCATGGTGTGTTGGTGTCTGTGGCGATGGCGACGGCAGTGGTAAGGTGTTCAAAATCCTTTGTAATAAAAATTATATTTGTATATATAATAAGGAAGTATGAGGATTTCGTGATATCATTATTAAGCCAATATAATACGAGCTCTGTTTTTACAGGTTGAAAACCAAAGCAGCTGCATGACGCTTAACCCAAGAGCTAACGAAAGAGCAGTTCTCATAAAAAATGCTAGAGGTGATTGGGGTATTTGCCTTGGTAAATGGACTGGTTTCAGGAAAGGGATCCCAGGTATAAAAGGTTAGTTCTTGTTCATTTATTATATTGATAAAGACTTGAAGCTTATAGAAAGTTTATATTTTAAAGTTCTTATCAATTATTACGTCTGTCAATACATAAAAATAAATAAACATCTAATATACATTTGTTCACAATTTCGATTTCACAATACATGTCAGCTGTTTATAAAGTGCCTAAAATTATAATAATTTCCACAATTATTATGTTGGGACTGATCTCAATCTTAAATTTTCTTCTACTTTGGAACAAACTGTATATTTTTTCAAATGCTATTAAATTGACAGGACCTAAGAACAGCATTCCAGGAACACCAGGATCACCGGGAACATTAACTATTAATTTTTTGAAGATTGAAACGGGTGAATGGTTGAAAGGCGAACTTGGATATTTACGGAATAAATTCAAATTCAATATGGAATCGATGGAGGTTGATTTGAAGAAAGGGATAATTCAAGTTGACACAGCAAGCAATGAAGTTTCTGAAAATTTGGCCCTCGCATTTTCCGTATCGCTTCTTCACGTTCTTTGTGTCCCACGCCCAGCAAACTGGAAGGAAGGAAACACGGTCGCTACACAAGTGTCCTTCTCACGTGGAGACCGTGCTGTAAATAATGTACCTTCTGATAATATGGAGCTCATTCTTGCTTGTGGGCTTCACGAGAGCACACCAAATAACAATTATATCAGACGGCAGTATGGTAACTACGCCGGTGCCGGTTGTGTAGGAGGTGATGGTTTGGGGAATTTCGAAGACGTTTCAGGCAACCTATCAAGTCCTACTGATGGTCTTGGGGATTGCGGAGGATGTGGAGGATGCGGCGGATGCAGTGGAGGATGCGGCGGATGCGGAGGATGCGGTGGCTGAGAACGATGTTGTAGTGGAAGTGGATAATTAAGAAATTTGTCAGACATTTTATACACACTGGTACACTACGCTCCCATATTTTATGTAAATATATGAACCACTGTTTAATACAGTGATAAAGATGAGGTGAAATGCAGCACTTAAATAACCTGTGATTTTGATAAACTCAATATATTTACACTTTTGAAACAATTGCCTGTCTTTGCAATTATTGATTATTGTTCATGCTTTCGCAATCAATCCATGTGACAAAAGTTTGGAATTATTGCTGCTCATAGCGTCTTAGCCACCTTTATCACCAAATGTTCATAAAGTTTCTTCCTTCAAAAAACTTTCCTTTAGTTTCAATATGACACAAACATGGGCGGCAAAGAATTCTGGACAGGAACATATCTCTGAAATAAACTAAGAATATGGTCAGTGTTCCAACTGCTTCGAGATTTATACAGAAACATTATATTAGCAGCATTATAGTTGAAACCTTAATATAATTAGCTTTAAAATACCATTTGACAGTAACAGTAATCAGATATTCCACACTGAACTGAAACTTATACACACGAACATCTGGTTTTATGTTGTATGTTCGCTAGTGTTTAACTTCCATGGGAAAATTACTTTCAGGGCAGTCTTTACTGTCCTTCCTAATTGTACTGATGTCTGGATTTAATAAATAGTATAGAATGCATTCTGCGGTTATTCGTCAATAACAAATAACATTACAAGCATTATACATCATTCATTTTTTATCTATCATGCATTTACTTCTAAAGGCACATAATTTCAGTTTCCATATGAACGAGATCAAAAATATGCTTTGACATCTAAAAAAGGAACTGTATTTGGTCAAGCATTCAAAGTGTAAAGGTGAATGTACGATGTCTTTCAATTCGTATCGTGCATACTGTAGTTCGACAGAAAATGAATGAGTTTGATATCAACATATATAGATGTAGTAGGAATCTTAGAAATCACTATTGCAAGCACAGGTAATGGGAAACAAAATAATAGACAAGTCAGTAAAGGAACAAACACTTTCACCAAAAATAACATAGACAAATATATAATGAGAGATATGTTGTATGTGAATGATATTTTCTGTTTCATTCCCAAAGTTATTATTACATCATGTTAAAGAATATATTCAAAGGAACATATTGAGTTTTCTTATTCCAATATCATTAAAACAGGTGAATAAATACGAAACAGACCATTAGAACAAACATATGCTATTTTACGTTGTTACGTATCGGCTCATTTAAAGTAACATAAAGAAGGAGGGAAGATAACAAGCTTTGTAAATTTTAACAAAAATAATTTATTGTCCTAGAAAACATGGAAAAAATAGATATGTAAAACAAGACTTACGATTTACGGAAATAAACCAAATTGTTTATTCTAAAGATAAACATAAGTCCTGTAAAAAGTTGTAACACAGTCTGAAGATCAGTTCCGATCCAAAATGGCGAATCATTACTTGAGACGAAAGCTAACAGAAACATCCAGAATTTACACAGTAAAGCACACAGTTTGTAATTTTCCGTTTCAATTTAGAACATTTTCGGAAAATGTCTTTATCCAAGCCAGTAATATTGTTCTCCAGGAAAACGATTATTCCGAAAAACGAAGCAAACTTAACTCCACTAACAAAATACATGTTGTTCTATGTAGACATACGAACAGACAATTTCTTCTAGCACAAAAATACCTTTCAAGGTAATAGAAGTTGTGTAACTCTAAATTGTTACAATAAACTCTGACTCTGGATGTGAATGACTCTACGACTGTGAAACATGCATGTAGAACACATATGATTTCGCAATACAAATAGACATTAGGAAAGCCTGACAAAGTATTAGCCAATCGTTTTCATAGTTATTCCAGAATGTTTACTTGTAATGAATTTGTAATCATACACAGCACGTGCTCACATGAGTCACATCTGCGACTCAAGTAAACACTATGTTTATAACAACATATTATACTGATATTTATATATTCTTATTAATAATTACATTTAATGAAACAGAAATGACATAAAAAGATTTATACAAAATTCATTCCTTAACACACGCACACACAAACTTAAAATCTACAACTCTCCCTGACTTTAATGCAAGTCAAGCAGCAGGGAGGGTGAACCCTGCAAAAATTGAGGCCTTATTTACGAAAAAAAAAAGGTTCTTACAGAGGCTGAAAAAAGGTCAATAACGCTAAACTAAAGTCTCTGATTATATTTCCATACGGTTAAGAAACGGTAATATAAATCATTCAGGTTAGCTCAGTTGTGTTGTACTATTGACATTTTTCATGATTGTGTTAACTTGTAAAGCGACTCAATTGCTGTCCTTAATCCCCCCTGCTGCTTCTGATTGTCAAGAGAGTCAACCAAAGGCTTTGTCCAGACCTACACGATATCTTGATCTTGAATCTTGTAGATTTATCGTTATCAATCCAAGCGGAACAGCATGTGCTTTAGAAAAGAAATTTTTTAATTTAATCATATCCATATTCCCTGAACACCAAGTATAATATATATAGTGTAGTCTATAATTATATACTCCATTAAACACAACTAGAATATTACAGTTATCTCTGATCACCGTGTATCTGTGTGCATCTCTTGAGTAACATAAATCAACGTCTTTGTTCTTGTGTCTACCTCGAGAAAAATATCCTAGCTGGATTAGATTTTTTGTCCAGCATGACATCATCATATACTACGAGATTATTAATGAATCCATCTAAGTCATCTACAGACGGGGGGGGGCTAAATAAATCTATATCCGTGATAAAATCAATAATATCGTCACCGTCTTTATTAACTGATTTTGCTTTCTCTTTGGGGTTTTATCAGAGATAGAATAATTATTACTGAAATTTGATGCCCAAGTATAAAAAAAACAAAAAAAATATTATCGAAATTTACACCTGTGTTTAATTCTAACATCGACACAACTTCCATAAAATCTAGAGCTGATGGTGGTTCTGCTTTTTTATTTTACTTTTTGGTGATCTTTGCTCGTAATAAGAAACGACTGCATGATAATTTCTATCACTGCAATTATTACAAAGATCTGATTTATCTCGTACTCCAACACCGAAGCATAAACACGGTTTTAGTGGTTTTGAGCCTGTTTTAGCATCTGTTTGTGAACGGAACAGTATTCTCCATAACAGCACTTGCTACAAAGCTCATTTGAGCCTTGAGAAAAATACTTGCAATGGTTATGTCCAATCGGGAATGGCGTTACTATTATAATAATTTTTATTTTTAAATTATTATTTTAGGCAAAATTTATTAATTGGTCAGTTTTATCCTATATTATTATATATTATAATGACAAAAAACCAAAGACGAATAAAAAACCATAACGAAAATCAGTAATGACGGTGCAACACCAACTTCGCAGTTTGTATACAATAATAATGTATTTTTAATTCAAAATAATTATTTAAACAAAAATGATTTTGATCACGATGACAATATTATATATATAATCGCAAAAAACACCCGATAATGAACTACATGATGTAGCTCAGCTCAGTTATTATCATTTACGCGAATATTATTCTCTGTTTTTGAATTCATTCAATAATGTTTGGCACGGTCGCAAAGATGATGTAATTGATGACCTGATTGTGTTATCTGACGAAATCAAAGATGTTTATGCACAGGGAATTATTTATTATCCAGCATTTTATTAAATTCCTTTTATTTCTCTCTGATGCTGATTTTGACAGATTCGTCGAGCATTTTGTGAGTGAATCGTCAGTAACTGAGATAATCCCAACATTTCGGCGTAGATATCCAGTATTTGATCTTGATACGAAATTTCCTAAAGAAATCAGATTGACGTAACGATGTTTTTGGTATTCAGACATCAAATCAATGAAGTAGCTTATTATCTGTCAAATTTATGTAAATGTGATCGTGAAGATGTATTTGTGTTTGAGACAAATAGTGATTATCATGTGCTCTGTAAATCCACGCCGGTGACTTTTGAACAATGACACGATTTGATTGATACAGCAGCTGTTATGAGGCCAAAATGAAAGACAGATCGTCAAGATGGTTTATACAGTATCGAGTTGAACGGAACAAGGTCGTACAAACCGAATAAAAATACGGCGTGTAAAAAGTTAATTTCACACGAAGATTATTCTCATTCAGAATTGTTAATGTGTCCCGTCACAATACAACCTCAATATGTAGAATTATCCATAATATCAGAAGCTATTTATAATTCAGCGATTAGCTACATCGATGATATCGCCGCAGATGACTTCGAAAGAATTTCTGTTGCGTTAACAGAAGATCCTGATCAGCTGATCGATATAATTAATGTGTCACAGAACAGATTTATTATATCCAGGAAGCCCGGTCATTATTGTAATATCTGAGCGTCGTCATGGTTATAATGAACTACGCAACCACATCGAGGATAAATAATAATTGTATTATTTATATTAACCACGATGAACTCCTAAGTCCCTGACAAAGTCAGGTGGTGATTATTATTCTATCTGCTGTCCAAGCTCAACTGGAAAGCAGATATAATAACCAGTTAACACAATAACTACTGAGATCGATAAATTCATTGCTGGAACATCTAATAATATTAAATTAATGCAGATAACTGAAAAATATCCTGATTCTGTCAAAGATAAAAAATACCTTAAATTTCTGATTAACGCAAAACAAATATAATTATCCAGGTTTTATCGGGGAAAAAATGCGAATCTTTCATACAATGGATTACCTGACCACTTGACAAAGTCATAAGCAGGATCAGGATGTAGAATTACTAACGATATCGACTATATCGACAGTTCAGCATGTGGAATGGGTAAATCTGAGGCTGCGTGGAAATCGTTGAAAGATAATCAATCTGTCGTGATTATATCGTATCGAAAAACATTTACTGAGAAAATCAAAGCTGATTATAAGATTAAATCAGATGGCAGTATTGTATTGAACGAGGGCGATGAAAGACGTGTTGTGGTACAATAGGAATCGTTAAACAGAATTTGTGGAGTTCCAGACGTAATTATTGTCGATGAGTGGCATGGAATTCGGCAACAATTTGCATCAGTCAAGCACAGTAAAGAGCGTTGGGATAAATTCGCAGGACTAATAACAGCATGTAAAAGACTGATTGTTCTCCATGCAGATGCTAACGACGATGACTTAATTCTGTTTCGTGACAAAATTGAGTCGGTCATCGATGAAATTTATCATTAACGACTACAAACCCGACCACGATAAAAAGTTCATCATTGAGCACTCACATGCAAGTAATCTGTACAATCTACTTGAGAGATTAAAATCCAAGGACGTCGATGACAAAATCGCAATATTCACGCATAATAAGCAACGGACCAATTATTCTGTAGAAAGTCTTGCAAACAACTACAACATTTTGGATATCGTGTCAGATATCACGCTGATACCGATCATGCGCAAAAGAAATCAGACTTCAATGATGTGAATAATGCGTTTAACGACATCGATATCGTTATCAGTAACCACACACTCGAAGCGGGAGTTAGTATAACCGATGATCGATTTAGAGTCATGTATGTGTTTTCTGAGGAACTAGGATCGGTAGAAGCTACTAAGCAGGCATTACACATATTTCGTTGCGTCGATGAAATTTATTATTCTGCTCCAAGAAAACAACGTACTAGCTTTACTAGGGACAAACTACCAATAAATCATGAATCTATCGAAAAGATCATTATTGACATTATTGAAAGATTAATCGATGACGTCACAAAACTATGCAGAATTCCCAGCGCAGGAGAATTAAAAACTGCATTTGGATTTGCTTATATCAGTGATATTATCGACGAGAATAACTCAAAGATGTACTTTACATCGAGAATAATACACATGATGAGAAGCACTGGTTATCAAATAATAGATGATTATGATACATGGACACAAAAGAATATCGAGAAACCAGCAGCTGAGATTACCAAAAACCCCATCGTCGATAAATTTCTAAAATCCTCCGTTGGCGAGCGGATACAACAAACTCATGCAGAGAAAACTGATCAAAACGAAGAATATACTCGATACTATAAATACTATGAACATAATTCTCAAAATAAGTACGAGGCAAAACAATCGCATCTCAATCACTTATACCAGTGTGATGTTGGTAAATTACCCGCTGAGCAAGTAGAGCATCCATACAAGAACTCAACAAATATGAGACGATCTCAGCGTGTTATTGTTGATAAACTACATCAAGGCCGTGCGATTGAAACTGAAGTATTCCGCTCCGATAAACTCAGTCCTAAAGAGAAGTTAGCGAAAATAAGAAAACTTCTAACATTATTGAATTTACCTGACATTGTACCTGACAATCTGTTAGCGAAAACGACGCCGATATCAGGCTCGGACTTAGGTATGTACATCGAGGACATGATCAACCACCCAGACTTACTTCAGCATTATAACGATCCTCTTAGTAACTGGTCCTCAATAATTCCAGAATCACGAATAAAACTAACCAAAACTAACCGTACCTAACGTCATCGAGAACATCAAAATGATCTACAGAAGTTGTGGTGCATCATTAACGGCAAATAATACAATTATTGCATCAAGAACAGGCTATACACTTAACTATCCTGTTTGGTCTAAATCAGATTTTATTGATGATCCTCGTTGGAGAAATTGTGTTAACACGAGTAGAGGATTTTATGGCGGTGACGATATATCAGTTATAAACGAGCATTCATTATTGTTTTAGTTTCATATATGGTCCGTTAACGGCTGGTTCAATAATCAATCTGACAATTTCAGAACAATACATCAGATTTCAATAATTATTCTATTTGAGATTGTAGAATTGGGACAAATATATATATATATATATATATATATATATATATATATATATATATATATATATATATATATATATATATATATATATATATATATATATCTGAAAAATTTAAAATCAAATTTTATATATCATAGTGGATGAATTATACAAAATTTAACCATCCAATACCCCTCTAATATCTGTTCAAATGTTGAGTTTTTCGGTCATGATCAATAACATTTTTTCTGCTTGTTAAAATTAAATCAAAGATAAATAATAGATTATGGATAAAATTAGCAATAACGATCATGATTACATTAGCATTTTAAAACTTTATCTCGAATCACACAAAAATAGCGGAGTTAAAAATGAAGCTGAAAAAATATAATCACTATCAACATTAAACATTAAATAATGACAATAAAAATAATTTAATCATAAATAATTATAGTCATGGTATCTGTGAACGACCTGATTGCACTAAATCTGCTTAACAGTCATGCTGATTGTAACAGAATTGAAACCGAGTGGGATTTCTGTTTGGACTAAATGAATAACAAAACAAAGTGATGAATGATTGAATTTATAAAATGCGTTACTAGAGATAGATCATATAGATCAGAGAAAAAGAGAAAAAGAGAGAAAGAAAGAGAGAAAGAGAAAGAGAGAAAGAAAGAGAGAGAGAAAGAGAGAGAAAGAAAGAGAGAGAAAGAGAATGAGAGAGAGAAAGAAAGAGAGAAAAAAAGAGAGAGAAAGAGAGAAAGAGAAAGAGAAAGAGAGAAAGAGAGAGAGAAAGAGAGAGAGAGAGAGAAAAAAAAAGAAAGAGAGAAAAAGAAAGAGAAAAAGAAAGAGAAAAAGAAAGAGAAAAAGAAAGAGAAAGAGAAAGAGAAAAAGAAAGAGAAAAAGAAAGAGAAAAAGAAAAAGAAAGAGAAAACGAAAGAGAAAAAGAAAAAGAAAGAGAAAAAGAAAGAGAAAAAGAGAAAAAGAAAGAGAAAAAGAAAGAGAGAAAAAAAAGAGAGAAAAAGAAAGAGAGAAAAAGAGGAAAAGAAAGAGAGAAAAAAAAGAGAAAAAAAAGAGAAAAGAAAGAGAAAGAAAAAGAAAGAGAAAAATAAAGAGAAAAAAGAAAGAGAAAAAGAAAGAGAAAAAGAGAAGAGAAAGAGAGAAAAAGAAACAGAAAAAGAAGAGAAGAAAAGAGAAAAAGAAAGAGAGAGAGAAAGAAAGAGAGAAAGAAAGAAAGAAAGAGAGAAAGAAAGAGAGAAAGAAAGAGAGAGAGAGAGAAAAGAGAGAAAGAAAGAGAAAGAGAGAGAGAGACTGACAGACATAGATATAAAACAAATTCAAAAACTCACACGTACACTACTATCATATGACTAATACAATATTCTGCATACACTCATGAAATGAAAACGAAAATATGATTTAAGCTAAAAAATGCTATCACATGCTATGAGACATAATGAAAAGAAATGAAATATGAGATCCACTTGATCTCGTAAAGTATTTAACCGAGATTCACAAAAACTGACTACAGTTTATGACATATGAACCCAAATATGTGGTCGACTCTCATTCAACTCCGAATCTCCTGCTAGGCTTCGACAGTTCCACTGAGACTTGTTAGTCCATTAATGTACCCTGATATTTGATAATGTTCATTAAGCTTTCGTAATGTCCGCTATCCTGTGAGCTACAACAATTGGATACAACAGACTCCAATGGCTCCCATAATTCACGGCAGACTCCCGCAATCACAACAGACTCCCGGGATCTCTATTAATATCGAACTGCCTACAATGGTATCCAACCAAATTCAATAGTATCGAACAGGCTACTATAGCACCCAACGGCTACTATAGCATACGAAGGGATCACTCGTATCCAAAAGAAAATAAAAAGCTACAATAAAGCAAAACTATTTGTTAACAAAATGGTAATAAGAACAAACGCTAAGAACGAAACGTCACCCGACAGGATACAAAACCGAGAAATAGTTTCACAAATCAAATAAGACGAAATTTCAACACTTACCCCTATAGCCTGAGACGATGTTAGAAAGTTCGACTACCACTGACGAAATCCAAATGACTTGTGTTCTAGTTTACAATATATCAAGCTTAGGACCATAGGAGTGATTAATAGTCATAGTCAAATATCTACGTAATCCATGCTTTCCAATGGCTCTCCGCCTGCATGTAATTTCGAATCACTCTACCCGGTAGTCAGTGATTCACCCCAGGTAACATTGTACGCCTGTACAACAAATACAGTATAAAATAGATTAAAGGCAAAACCAAGTCATTTTTTGCCTTATTCTGTGGCACTTGACCTGATAACTACTTTCAAGACGCACTTATCAAAGGACCAAACGATGAGCAATATTTTATGCCACCGCCGGATTCTCACTTGACGTTTAAAATCATCGATAACAAAATTGTGCCAGTAATCGGTAAAGTTACAGATCTAACAGACTTCTCGTTAATCAAGATTGTTGATGAGTTTTTTTTAGGATTTTCATTATCTTTTTAAACTTCTATGCAAATCAGAATCAGAGATAGAAACTTTTCTCAATCGACCGTTAACGGAAGAAGAAAGAAAAGCTAAGAAGATTGTTGATGATATGTTATTATGTAACGCTAGCAAAACTACTAAACTTGACATAGTTACTGAGAACGATAAAATCCCTAATGTGGTTGTCGATTGCGAGGAAAACCACGTAAATATTAACAAACATAATCATTCTACGATGTAGAATTGGGAAATTTTCACACACGCGCGCACGCACACACACACACACACACACACACATATATATATATATATATATATATATATATATATATATATATATATATATATATATATATATATATATATATATAATGATTGTCCCGATTCTACAAACACTAAAGCAGTTATCAGATTAACAAGATTACTTCTTGTTTATATAATATTTCGCCGCAGCCAATGTTGATCGATGATTTGTTTTTACAAAATCAGACAATCTTTCTTTCAACATTAACTTGATCATACTACAGATTTCTGGTCATCTATTTCAGTTTTCTGATCATCGATTGTTTCTTTGAGATTATCTATCTCAGATTTCTACTCATCAATTAGTTCTTCAAGATCTTTTATTCTTTTCTTGCAAAATAAGACGGGTATTAATGGGCATTAAGGTTATAAGCCATTGGCATTCCATCTTATGTTTTACCTTCTAAAGTGTACCTCCTATAATCCCCCATTACAAATTGATGACCTAGAATATGTTCAAACTGTCATGCGGAGTGAACGAAAAGGAATTACTAATGCAGAATAGTTCCCGTAAATGAAAGGTGCTGGCTTATTATCAAAAATATATTCTTAGGAAATATCCGCCATTTGTTATTTATTTATTTTAAATGGGGGAAGTTTAATCAGCATGTATATCCGTACCATCTGATAAATGTGACAGGGAATTAGAGTAATATTTTGTGTTAAATATTTCAATGCTTATAAAATTACTTGTATGACCGTCAAGGGGAAGAAAATGATTTTTACCTACAAAATAAATTGTATGTTCCTTGTCCAAAATTTCAAAAGAAGTATATAATTTCGTCATGCTACTTAGTGACGATTTTTTTTTCAAGCAACGCAAGCTTTAAGAGGGAGGAAGTTTCAAAAGCTTCTAACAATCGTCACTGGGAAGGACTCGGTCCCATACGGTATGAACAGAAGCAGCGGCATGATACAAAATCAATAATTCTTTCACACAATAAGAAATGTCAACTTTCTGAGTACGATATGTTTTTAAAGGAAAAAAACATATAGGCTATACTAAACGTACCTGTACAATGAATTAATTCGAAATATACTTTGATCACGGAAAGAGCTTTGTTTGCCTCCATTGATCTCCAGTTTCATTTCATATAAATAATAACATTTACAGAAACACAAAAATAACAAATTGCATCCAATTCCTATAAATACTTTTAAAGGAGCAAAAACTTTGATACTGAGTTTGCGACATCTGCACTGAGGAAATATTACACGATCATCGCTTATCATCCATGTTTTCTCCAAGCAAAAGGAAAGACAAAATTATACATTGTAATATTTTCGCAAACGTCAATCAAAAATAAAATATTTGAAATATACGTACAGCCTAATAACACATGAAACAAAAGAAAGTAATAACCATGAATACCTAAAGTTTACGAGGGTTTATTTCGCTACAATATTGTTCGTCCATCAATGACGACGACGAAGATATCATCAGAGATGTTTCAAGCGGTGTGTCTATAGAATACTAGTAAGGTCAATCTGGGCAAGGAAGTATCTGCTGCATGTGGTGAAGACAAGGTTTAGTATGGAAGTAAAAGTGTTGGTAGCTCGATATTTGTCTGTTGCTTTGTGGCGAAGGTGCCAGACGTGATCTTACTACGCCATGAGGGACAGACCTGCTCAAGGGTCTCTATTCAGGCACTGATGATATGCAAGTTTATCAAAGACTACTAAATCGAGTCATGCAAACACTTTTAAGGTGGTGTTTATGACGATGTCGTGTGTAGCACACATCGTGCACAACAGGAACTCTTTGATGTTGCAGTTGTCGACGTCATGCATTTCAAAGTCTACTTCCCAATTATGATGGTTGGTTACGACTCTACTTTTGAAGTCGCCTAGAATGACAAGATTTTCGATTTCGGGATGAAAGAATGAAGGAATATAATTCTTCACATACCGTATTGTTCAAATCATCTGCGTTGGTTATTGTTGGAGCGTATATGTTGATCAAAATGCTCTTCTTATTGTTTCAAATGGGATTTATAAAGTCACTGAGCAAAGGCTTAAAATTATGCGCATTTGGTGTGATTTCACGGCAAGTCCAACTCCTACCACATCAGGATCTTCATTGCCACGGCTACTTCAAAAGGACATATTTCCGCCGCCAGCATATTACAGCTGACCCTCGTCTGAAAGGCAACTGTCGCTCACAAATGCTATATCCACATCATATTGTACCAATTCCCTAGTAACCAGTGCTGTCCGTCGTTCTATCTGCCTTAGCTTTGTCCAAAAGAGTATGTATATTCCATTATGTCAAGACGACTGGCGGTGCATTTAGTGGAGACGTTATTATGAACAAAACACAAATACAGATCTTGGATATCCAACCACAGATAGTGATGCTACAACACAATTTATGTTGACGATCAGGTATCTAAGTCCGTATTAACCAACGGTGGAATAATGCGTGCATTTCATAATATGAACCATAATGGTATTAGTAATTTAAAAACACCGGAATCTTGATGATAAAGAGATTCCAATCAGTAAATGAAATAGTCACACTCAAAACTGGTTTTACCGGTCAAGTGAATACGTTTTTGAGTTTTCGCAGTTTTGAATTAATAACAAATTTTTGGAAGTCCACCAAATGTTGATATAAAACTTACTGATATTAACACAAAAACTCAACGATATTATTATTGGAATTCCGGATATTGTTAAAAAAACGAGCCTAATTAATATTCCTCGGATCAGGCCCAGCTACATGGACACAACGAAATAAAACCATCAAACACACAGCAGAGGTCGCTGGTATATATAGGTTGTCAGTCTTTAGCGTTGTAGAATTTAACATACCACATCTCCATTAGCTAATAAATTGTGTAGAACCATATCTGTGATGTTGGATAACAATTTTGAAGAAACGTTCACGTTGGAATCATCAGATAGAAGTTTGTCCTCCGCTAATTACTGGTGATGTCTGGAATTTATACCTAAAGCTCCCATTTTAATTACTTAATTAAATGACAACGTCATGAAGTATAATGAATCCGATGACAGAGTCACTCATTGACGTTCAACGTCACAGATATAATCAGGCGTGTAAGTGTCAGACGGAACTAAAAGATATCATTGACGAAAACACGTTGAAAGTAAAAAAAAATCTCAGACGCATAGTTGTTATTTATGTAGTAGTTTACTCCGTTTCTGCTGTTGTTGCTGGAACCGGATTATTATTATCAACGTTATCTATGACTGCTCCTGCGGTTTTAACGATTGTCGTTTCTACGAAAACAACATGTGCAGGTATTCTCAGTATTATCGCTAGGAAAATATCTACATACACGAGCGATAAATTACGCGAGTCCATGTTGAAATTACACACAGCAACTACAGCCTATACTAAATTATGATCGGTATCTTTCATTGAACCTCAGTGATGGTAAAATATCTGATGAAGAGTTCGTTACGATAATGAAAACTTAGGATGAAGCATTTGTAACAGAAAACAATGCCTTCTCTAGTGACAATAGCGGAAAGATGGAGAATTAAATAATAAAGATAACAATAATGTATGAGTCATTGACGTCGTCAAGGGAATTATTGCAATAGATCGTCACTAATACACCTCCTTCAAAACCTATTATGATATCAAAAAGTTAGACCAGTCCTGAATTTATCGTTAACTTTCCAACTGCAATTTCAGCAAAAGAAATTGCATTGGCTCAACTGCGCGTTTATAATAGCTGGCAAAATATCAGGTCAAAACTATTCGGTGGATTACCAGCAAATAATTCACTGGTATTTGCTAATAAGAATAAACCGGATGGAAAACCTGATTGGCAAGTTGTTGGAATTGCAACGGGCAGTTATCAAATAGAGGAGATTAATGACGAGTTCCAACGCAGAATAAAATCTATAGCCGGAAAAAAGTCAAAGATAGCTATCACTGATTACGAACCAACACTATCAGCGGCGATTGAAATAAATTCCCCTGATTACCACGTAGATATCAATCAGAGTTCAATCGGATCTGTGTTAGGATGGCATGAAGTCGCACATGTTTATCAAGGTCCACCAGAACCAGCTAAAAATTAGTTTAAAACGAGTGTAAAAAAAATCATTAAAGATCCAGAATATCGAGAAAAAAATCCATGGCATTATATAAAATTTGAATTTGATCCAAACAATAATATGCATTACTTTACCGATTTTGACGGTAACAGGATCCCACAGATAACTAGATCAGCATTTCATATTATCGTAGAAGACCCCTAGATGCAACATACTAAAGAAATTGTTGATAAAAATTTTTTAAAAATATTTTTAGATGCTCTTAAGCCTGAATGCGATAAATTATTTAATGATTTAAGTAATTTACTTACTTCATTACGCAGCATTATGATGATAAAATGTAAAGCAGCAAATAATCGAGTTAATAAAACACTTAAATGGTATCTTATTTGATTTATACTTCGCCAGTCGAAGTATTATAAATGTTGCAACTGATCTTAGCAGATATGGTTACACCAGTAAAACAAAGTAAGCAATTATTTCTTAATCATTTCAAAATAAATGAAAATGGTTTACAAACATTTATTTTATCAGTTCTAAATAACGCTAAAATGAAGAAATCATTAAGTTATCTTATTGAATAATATTGTTCTGGAATAATTCATAAAATCGTGGAGAAAAAAGCCCAACACAGTCCATAATTAAACATAACAACAACACGTTTGGTGCCGGCGGACACATATCGCCAGGCATTGTAATTATAACAACAACAATCGCTGTCAATCTCGTTTACGACGTTGTAGATGGAAGTTTTCAAATAGATCTTTCAAAGTCCATCCAAGCCCAGCAAGGGTACCAATTATACACATTTTACCCTCGCGACCCCCCCCCGGCTTTTTTATTGTAACAGAACCTATCAACCCCGTATACTTGTGTGTTCATAATCCGTTATTATCAAGAATACACTTCAAACTTACAGACCAAAATAATCACATCTTGGCCACAAAAGACAAAGAGATAAATATAAATCTGCATGTGAGATCGTAATGCGTCACAATGCGAAACAAAAAATATCTTTCCTACTTGTCTATGGTACCTGATACATAATGGTTGGTCGGTATACAACATAGTTACAATATATATATATATATATATATATATATATATATATATATATATATATATATATATATATATATATATATATATATATATATATATATATATATATATATATATATATATATTTCACCTATGTAGAAATATGCATTAGTTTTTCCAGGGGTTTGGTGTAGCAATTATAACAGTTAATGGCCCCTCATTCATTATCACTTTCATTATTAGTTTCATTTTCAACATTTGCACAATGTTCTCTCAACTGTCTTATACAAGAGTTTATAATCTTTTTGTGTTCGTATTCATGAGATAATTCTAAATTGAATTTGTTAATAGCGTTTGAGAGAAGTACAAACAATTTTACCTGATTATCAGTAACTGTTGCCAGTGACTTTAACATCAGACCTTGGATATCCTTCAAAAATATGTAATCTGACTAAAGCGTAAATTTGTTTTGGTTTTTCAGTTGCTGTAATCAGTCAAAATCACTTGGAATTTTTTCAGCATTAAGATTGTAAACATCGATACCGTTATGTTGTAATTTATTTTTTAATAGCAGAAACATCAGCATTTATATTTCAGTATTCATTATATATATATATATATATATATATATATATATATATATATATATATATATATATATATATATATATATATATATATATATATATATATATATATATATATATATATAAATTAGCAAACTATGTAGCGCGATTTGACACTCGATCTACCGTTCCAAGTTGATCAGATTAACCTAATGAGGTTCTTGTTCAGTGTGTAACCCTACAAGTTCCTAGGACATCCGTAACGGAAACTCTAGGAACTCAAAGGGTTGTTTATGCACATGTAGGTTTTTTCGACCAATTATATTTGCCTTGCAAGAGTTCCCAGACATCCGTTATCGAAACTCTAGAAACTCAAAGACTGATGGTGTTAGTGACCAATCCAAATTAGGTTTTGGTTTTGCGATTGTGTCTTTAGAAACGGTACCTTGTGTGGGTACTCTTATAGTAGGTCACAAGTTCACGATCTCGCATCAGTTCCCGCTACATATTTTGGACGGCACAAACACATAACATATAATGATGATGATGATGATGATGATGATGATGATGATGAAGATGATGATGATGATATAAACAAATGCCATCTTCACATTTGCACACCAACCCCCAATAATCAACCAAAGGATGATCGACAAAAAGTCAATACACTATTAGTTGACATAGTGAGTTGGTGTACGCACATGAAGATGGGCGGCTCCGCCCCAATAGATTATACTTCTTGGCATAAAATCGCGCCCCCTGTAAACATTGTCGTTCACAGGACTAGATCCCTGATCGGCGAGATCATAGATTCCACAAGTAACCAATCGAGCTATACCACACTTATGTGTTTAAGAAAAATTAATTAATATATACTTACCTAGACCACAGTAGTCTTAAAAGTAACAACAACCACAGTTTGTGGTATTTTATTTTGTACAGTTTCCAGAAAATATATATTATTCTTCGTAACACGAATAAAATTAAATTCTTCCGTAAAAAAAACCGTTTGATTTAGTCAAGCGGATGCTATGTGTTCTTAAAATAGCTTTACACATGCGCAAGCGGCTTTACATTTTTGCTATCACTTATCTAAGTCTATGTAGTATAGGATTGCAAACAGACAGACACATAAGCTAATACTGGCTTTCACTGTTAAATAAACGAATTCTAATAACAAAACAAACAGTGATAAATCTCCCTGTTTATAGAATCGGTTATATATATTTCACGTCTTTGTATTTATTGTAATTAAATACACTGAGTTCTAAGCTCACTGTGTAATTAGGTCTGTTCAGCGGCTATTGTGTGATGGATTTTGCATTAAATCAATGCTTTCTATACTTATATTCTCTCTCTGTGTCTGTAGGACTAAGATAAAATCGATATAACTGATCTAATTGTAACAGAGAGCTTAGCAGGCCAATCACTATTGACTATGCACTCTGTAAATCCTGCACGCGAATTTTATGTAAAAACAAAGAATGCAGTACGCGGATTTTATATAAACAATGGGTAAAGTAGTATTTTATCAGCAGAGAATGACTTGCCGAATTAGCATTGAAAAGACCACTGGTAGGTTTGTAAAAACGTTATTATGTCATCAATCATATGTGTGCGAACAAAAACAAATAATTAAATCTGATTAAGTAGAGAATGTTTCTTCATATCAAATGCAGTTTATGTATCTTTGTGGAGAACCATCTTATAATATTTTCTGAATGACATGTGCAGATTGCAAACGAAATAATATATTCCTAACAATAAGCGCAATATTGAAAAAGTGTTATCTTTGCCTAGGTCTCGCTTAATTATCTAAGTACTTGAACATGATATTCTGTCCAAATTTTGAGGAATAACTAGATCTAATAACACCATCAGCTGAACTTTTCACTGAGGGGGGCGCTATGTTAAAATATTTACTAGCGGAATAAATTGATTTGAACATAATTTCTTCTCCAGATGATGCATTTACGGATTTAACAGGTTTTACAATATATCTTGCAAAACCCGTGTTTGCAGATCTGCAGTTTTTACCTTGCGTGATAACACATAAATTTTGAAGAGAGTTTTCAAGTTTATTGTTGTTGACCGTCTTTGATAGGTCCCAAAAAACACTCGACCACAAATCTATGTGATAAATAATTTTTATTTCCTTTCGTATTAAACGCAAGATAACTTGTATTGTTAACACTACCTCCTGTTTTTTCAATCTGCAATTTCTAATGATGCCATTACGATTCGCATCATAATTGGTTAGGATTGGATGAGGCACAAACTCATTTTGCTCCATTTATAAACTATACTCTATTTGTTTAAATCATTGTTTTGAAAATCTAGCTAGGTCCTGGACTTCCGTTTCTAACGTATTGCATGTGATAACTGCAGAAGTTGTTTACACAATTGTTGTTACACGGAGACGTATGACCAATCTTAAGCCAGCGGAAATTGTAATTTGGTTGACTCATATATAAATGATTAATACTACAATTTAGATACATATTTGCCTTAATTATAATATGCAGGAATTATCCGCAATTGAGCCTACCGCCGCTAGATTTGATCTTGACAGGCTACATAAATTTAGTTTCTCGATGCAAGATCTAGCTTTAACAAATGCGGATATAACTAAACGCATTAGTGAAGCCAAGAAGGAGTTCCGCAACGATGGTGCTGTTCATGTGTGGTCCACATTCAGGATTGGAAATTATATCTATGTTATGAATGACAAACGAGCAAGAGAAATCATTGACTACCTCGATTTTCGGAAATATATTATTTAAGTAAAATTTATTGTAAATACAGAGGATGATATTTGGATCATCCGAGACAAACACGAATCTGTCCAGAAATCAGGGAATAATATTATCCTTGGTAAACATTCCAAACCAGGAATTCTGACTGGAATAGACAAGACGTATTATGAGCGATCTTATCCTGTAGCTGCAGTTGTGTACGCGCTCTATCCGTTAAAATGATAAACCTGACGTAAAGGGTCTCAAGAAAATGAAATTTTCATCCTTGACTTCGTCAAGAATAAACTGTGTAGCAGAGCGAGTTATAGAACACTTCACAAACGCGTTACGGGGAAACGGTTTAACAGATTTAAGGCGCAAAAAATAAATATGTGGGCTAAAAAAGTTAAAGACACTAGAGCGGCTGTGAGCGACGGTGCTGAGCTAGAAAAGTTATTAAGATTTCCAGTAACAGTGAAGACATTAACCGGAGAGATTTTGTACAAACCAAAATATACAAAAAATGAAAACCCTATAACAATCATTGATCATAACGCACATGCATGGACTAATGCTGTAACTGTATTTACACGAGAAAGAATGGTTAAATTTTAAATTTTATATTCGATGCCATCGGTGATATTAGCAAACGTGGCTGTGTTTCTGTGTGGTTGTTTCAGAGTTCTGAATATGATCATTATGTAGTTTGTACGGTCTAACGGTGATATTTATCGTACAGAATCTCTTTATAAAGAAATGGAAAACCTTGCGCTGAAATTTACTTCTGACGATGTCAAAGTTAGACAATTAGTAAGTAATTATTTTACCGTACGATCCGTTGCTGCTCGTTTCGCACAGGAGGAAAATTCGTGGAAACCGACACGATTAGAATTTATTGAAGATAAAAGAAGTTGTATCGAATACGGACACGGTGGATTGTGGAATACTAAATATAATTACAATGACGTTATCTCAATTGATATGGTAGCGTGTTATCCTGGGCATTTTCTTGGATATGGAGAGTGTTCTAAATACTTTAATAGAATTGGACATCTTACACATGACATGACCAGAGTTGCGATAAATGGACCCTTACCAGATTTAACTTAACAGCATTTGCTTATGTAGAGTCGTTAGAGTTTAGAGATGTCCATCCGATTGTTTATGCGTGGTTTGGAAAACATTTTTCTGAAAAATGTTGGGCTCCAATCTTTCTGCTAAGATATATGCTCGATGTTGAAATTTTAGTATCGTTGAAACTATCTGAAGCTATTATATCATATCGCGTGCAAAAGCAAGTCTGGTTGCCAGAATCTGCTATACACGATGAAAAACTTGCAGAAGATCGCGGCAGAAAAATAATCGGTAAGTGTATACAAGGAGGATCACATAATAATAAACGAACTTGTACAAGATTGATCCTGGATGATGCTGAGCTCGATTTCATAATCTTTGATATGATGGAGAAAAACACATTTATAAGTTGATGTAATGCTTATTTATCAGACAAAACAAAACTAGGTACGATTGTGAGCTATACTGATGGCGAGTCACCGCAGTTTACTCATCTAAGATTATCGATGCTTGCTTATGTTTCGATAAATCTATTATCGATGATAAACAGATTTCCTTGTTACGCAGTTAGAGCTGCGACAGATTTATTTTATGTACACAAAAATATAAAGATTCATTAAATCTCGGTAATGGTGAATGGGGAACGTGGAGGATAAAAAGTTTAAAAATTTCTTTTCTAAAGCACAATCTGTTTCCTTTGGATATATAACGATAAATTAATATGATCCAAGATCAAGATATCGTGTAGGTCTAGATAAAATATTTGGTTAAAATCCCCCTGTCAAAGTCAGGAGCAGCAAAGAGGGTGAAAAACAACAATTGAGTTGCTTTACGAGTAAACAAAATCGTCTTGCAAACTCAGAAAAACATACGTCAACAATACTATAAAAAAAATAATCTAACCTCATGATTTTATTATACGTTAAATACATAACCGTGAGGAAATAGAAAAGTTAGAGACTTTCGTTTAGCGTTGTTGACCTTTTTTCAGCCTCTGCAGGAATCTTTATTTTTCGTTAATGATTCGAGCAAAATTTTGTAGGGTTCAGCCTCTCTGTTGCCCCCTCCCCCTTGCAAAATATCTTGCGGGAGTTCATGGATGGACTTGTAGTATGTAAATATGTGTTCCTTTGTAGAAAATTGTATAACCTTACAACAGGCGGTACAGAATTTGGACCATAAGTTTAATCATGTAAAGACATGGAAACTTATCGGTCTGTAGCCCATAGCTCTGAGAAATCCAATGCAGCAGAACTGATCTCCACCTCCACCTATGTAAGTAGGTAATGTTTATACCAAAGAATGAAGATGAACCTGGGTCTTGTGTAATCCAATTATAAACCTCGCAATGAATATGCAGCCAGCTTGTCACCACAGAGAATTTAATTACACGTTATACCACTTCACTAAGGGTGAAAAGATGTAAGAAATCCCCATAGATTTAATAGCAACGTTTGAAGGCATAATACACTAACATATGCCAATTAAATCATCATAATGCACCAACCTATGCCAATTGAATCACCATATTGCACCAACATATGCCAATTAAATCACCATAATGCACCAACTTTAGCCAATTAAACCACCATATTGCACCCACATATGCCAATTAAATTATAATGCACCAACATATGTCAATTAAATCACCATATTGCATCAACATATGTCAATTAAATCACCATAATGCACCAACATATGCCAATTAAATCACCATAATGCACCAACATATGCCAATTAGATAACCATAATGCACCAACATATGCCAATTAAATCACCATAATGCACCAGCATGTCAATTAAATCACCATATTGCACCAACATATGTCAATTAAATCACCATATTGCACCAACATATGTCAATTAAATCACCATATTGCACCAACATATGCTAATTAAATCATAATGCACCAACATATGTCAATTAAATCACCATAATGCACCAACATATGCCAATTAAATCATAATGCACCAACATATGCCAATTGAATCACCATATTGCACCAACATATGTCAATTAAATCACCATAATGCACCAACATATGTCAATTAAATTACCATAATGCACCAACATATGCCAATTAAATCACCATAATGCACCAACATATACCAATTAGATCACCATAATGCACCAACATTTTGCAATTAAATCACCATAATGCACCAACATATGCCAATAAGATCACCATAATGCACAACATATGTCAATTAAATCACCATAATGCACCAGCATATGCCAATTAAATCACCATAATGCACCAACATATGTCAATTAAATCACCATAATGCACCAACATATGTCAATTAAATCACCATATTACACCAACATATGCCAATTAAATCACCATAATGCACCAGCATATGCCAATTAAATCACCATAATGCACCAACATATGCCAATTAAATCACCATAATGCACCAACATATGCCAATTAAATCTTTTTATTCGTAGTTGCTTCATGACGGAGTGAAACGACTATAAGGTGGCCTTGAAAGACCTTAGTCTAAAATATAGATTGAATATACCGGAGCCACACTCTTACATTATTGGAAATGGGAAGTAACTCCACCTGGGAATCCCCTGCGAAGACTCACTCCACTGATGACGAGGTATTTCGATTAACAAATAACCTGAACACGTCAATCCCGAAGTCGTAAACAGTCTTGACTGTTGTAGACATTTAGTCTACTCCTTGACGTAAAGGTAAGGTCTTTTATTACCCTTTCTTTCTTGGTACTCAATAGATTATTTAATAACCATGTAAATATTTATCGAAAGACAGAACTTACATATGTTTTTTGCCTATCGGTTCGATAATATTTCACTATTATGCATTATTCAAATGGATGTGGTCGGTCAGTACCAATCATACAAGCCATAATACAAGCTAACTCTTTGAAATACTACATGTACTTTACCTACAGTGGGGTACATACTCAGATAATTCAACGTTGATCAATATGTTAATTCCATTTTTCGTCGTATAAATCTGTAGAACGTATGTATCGTTCATATTGTTTATGCTTTAACAATATCGATAACACCTTAAGCTTGTGAACAAACGGGTGTTTGACCTACATTTACAAATATATATGAATTGTGGTCGGATTGACCTATAATATACCTGGCGGTTTGTCTAAACTTTCATTAAAATAGGCTTAAAAGATGAGCTATAAAGTGACAAAAAAACCTTGGGATGGAAAGAATGAACTGAACTGCTGCTATCTCAGACTATGTAATCAACATTCTCTTCTATGTATGTATGTATGTATGTATGTATGTATGTATGTATGTATGTATGTATGTATGTATGTATGTATGTATGTATGTATGTATGTATGTATGTATGTATGTATGTATGTATGTATGTATGTATGTATGTATGTATGTATGTATGAATGTATGTATGTATGTATGTATGTATGTATGTATGTATGTATGTATGAATGTATGTATGTATGTATGTATGTATGTATGTATGTATGTATGCATGTATGTATGTATGTTCACATCGTTCACATTTTTATCGCTTTACCTTTAACTGTTTGGACCCCAATCGCTGGTCGATAAAATTATTTTACCAGTTTTAAATGTCAAAGGATATAACCTAATGTTTGGCGCTAAATAGCCACATAGTGCGGATGCGCCGTAAAATAGCAATCAATTAATCAATCATGTATGTATGTCTGTATGTCTGTCTGTCTGTATGTATGTATGTATGTATGTATTGCTACATTTCGACTGTGTCGAAATTATGCTGCAAGATAACCTTACAAAAACCCACACAGACATCTCACGTAAGAGGGACTTTAATAAATTGCTCCTTGTTACATGTTCATTCAGGCAGAGGAGCTTAAACATAGGGGGAGATATGGTGATAATCATACTATTACTTCACCATTTTCTAAACTATCATTCTTCTTCTGTATGTATGTATGTATGTATGTATGTATGTATGTATGTATGTATGTATGTATGTATGTATGTATGTATGTATGTATGTATGTATATATATGTATGTTGTTACAAATATCGTGTTTACTGGAGTCTTAAATGTGACTCATGAGAGCACGTGCTATTTATGATGACAAATTCATTGCAGGTAAACATTCAGGAATATCTATGAAAACGATTGGCTGATACTTGGTCAGGCTTTCGTAATGTCCATATGTATTACGAAATTAGCTTCGTTTATATGCTGAGATATTTTGTAAGACAGACAGTCGTAGAGTCATGTATATCGTAGAGTCGGAGTTTATATTAACATCTTCGAGTTACACAACTTCTATCACCTTTAAAAAAGGAATTTTGTGCTAGAAAAAGTTCTGTTCGTATGTCTACGTGGAACATGTTTTTTAGTGGAACTAATTTTACTTGGTTCTTCTGAATAATTGTTTTCCTGGAGAACAAAATTACTGATTTGGACAAAGACATTTTCCGAAAATATTCCAAACTGGAACGGAACAATACATACTTTGTTTTACTGTGTATATTATGGAATTTTCTGTTCGCCTTTGTCTGACGTATTTATCCGCCATTTTGGACCGGCACTGAACTTCAGACTGTGTTTAGAACTTTTTACAGGACTTGTGTTTATCTTTACAAACAATTGTTTCGTTTCCTTAAATTGTAAATCTTGTTTAACATATTCACATTTCATGTATTTTCCAGGAAAAATTATTTTTGTTAACATTTGAGAACCTTGTTGTATTCACTCTTTCTTTGTTACTTTGAACGAGCTTATACGTAACGAGATTTCCCCTGCATCGCTTATCTGATTTACCAACTTTGCTTTGATGTGGTTCCCTGTGGTGAATACTCTATGAACAACCAGGAAAATGGGTAGAAATAAGAACCTTTAATAGTGCTTATAAATTAAGATTTAAGACTATCGTAAAGCCTCAATACCGATGTTCATCATAAATTTCACCATGAATTAAAGAAATGATTTTTGTTTATACGGAAAGGGCATTTGGCATAAACCGTTTCAAATAATCAAGCTGTTCGATTTAAACAACATTCAAATACTCAGTTTTGAATTAAGAGAAGCGGCTCTTACTTCCACTCTTTTCCGAGAGGGCTTCAAATGCTGATAGGATGATTCGACAAATTCCGTCAGTGACTAATCTAATCTAATAACAAAAATATTCTCACGTGGCTCACAAATTGTTTCGAGAGGGTATGAAGAGAGGTAAGTTCCTTTCATTTAAACGGATCAGCGAAGAAAATGCGTACATTAGATAAAAATAAGACTGGTGAGTATTAGTTATCCGGTAGGGCACTCTGATAAGGTTTAACTTTGGATGAAGAGTATCCGACATAGCCTGTTACATTATGTTTACAACGGTCACATCATCAAATCTTGTGTTGCAGCTTTCTATTGAAATCGGTTGTTCCACGGAGGTCGCAGTTTAATTCGTACGGATGGGAAAAATTGTTGGGTTTCTCAGTTCGAAGGAAATATTTCATGGCTCACCATGTGATCAAGCGTTAATAATATCTGGTTTTAATAAAATCCAACAATCTTTAGAATCAATGCCTTTGAAGGTTCATTATTATTCAGATGAATTGACATATACGAATTTTGCACATGACGGTGTTGGGGCTTTAACGATCTATGAAAACAGATTTAATCTGAGCAGTACAGAGCTATATTGTTTTTGTCTTGTGCATAACACCATTTCTCAGCCGCAAGATAGGCCATACATATGGCCAATATAACGGTTAGATGATGAGCCATGGAAAATTCCAAGGACAATAGCAAAACGCTTTTTTACTAAGACAAAAGAAATGATACAATGACGTCGATATTATTTATTTTCTTATCTTTGTTTTACACGTAGATATCGAAGGACAAATTTGATGCTATTCAGGACATTGCAATATCTGGCAAATGACGAAGTAAATTAGATTTATTATTTACATGCTATTACAGTCATGGAATTCAATCAGAAGAAAATAAACTTTGGGGTCCCACTGGTGGAAGCTGCCTTGCGTCATTTAGATTTCCTGCAAGAAGTCAGCAACAATCCATTTTTAAATCGAAATGATGTTCTCGACTGGGCCATTTACAGATACGAACACTTCTGGCTTCCTCTTGCTGCAGAAAACCATAATGAGACCTTGGTGGCGCCCTTGGATATCCATTGGGTATGGCATTGTCACATGCTTTGTCCAAACAACTACGTAAAGGACTGTATGGACATTGTAGGTATAGTAATCGACCATAACTTGGTTAAAGATAGAGGCAAAGCTCTACAGAGATCACAAAGTCTTTGGAACAGGAAATACCAAGAAACACGCGAACCTTTCGTATTGGACCATCATTCTTTGCTTAAACAGTCAATGACTATTACAAAAATGTCCCGGCTGTCGTATAATATCAAGGAAGCTGCATCTAGACAAGGCGTTTTCTACTACCAGGTTTCTCTGCCTCACTATAGAGATAAAAAGTTTATTGAAAATGGATTGCTACGCTACAAGAAGTTCATTTTTCTGAAGCAACAGAACCCAGGAGAATTTTTGGTGCCTTGTTATGACATCGACCTAATTTGGCATACACACCAACTGCATCCACAAATCTACAAATATGACATGGAGGAACTCATTGGCAAACTTTTTAACCATGACGACACTGTAACTGATCGCAGTCCTGGATCCAAACTGAGTACAGCTGACCTGAAAACACGCGACCTATGGAAGAAAACATTCAATGAATCCTTCTCGATGTATGGAGCCATGTATCGTGGAACTCCGCCTCAAGGAAAACTGAATATCCTTGAACCAGTCGATCTTCACGCATTTTCTACCAAGCAAACTGACGTTAAACTTGACGAAGTTGTTCTTCATACTTCTCCTGGTCAATATTCAAAGTTTAAGTTAGAACTCTCGTGTAGTGCTGATAAGATGTGTGGACGCCCTATAATTACTCTGAAACGTCCAAAGGGAACAATGCAATCGGACAGATTTTTTTGGAGAAATCCTGAGCTGAGCACGTTCACGTTTGATACCAGGATCCACAATAACATAAGAATAAGCATGTCCGAAAGGGTGGGAAACGCTTGTTGTGGTTCTGATATTGAAGTAGGGGCCATATCATACAACATTCTGCCTCTTGTAGAAAGTACATCAGCTACAGCGGGCTCTCCCTTGGCGGTTAAAATGAATATTTCTCGTGAACTGGTCTGCAATTTGAAAGGCAGTATTTCACCCACTAAACATGGAAACGCAATATTTACCCTAATACAAGGGCGATACGAAGGAGCTGTGATACCCGAGAAGGTAGAGCAACTGTGGGGCCCGATTCCATTGTCGCATCTTCCTCCAGGAACGGACAACCAATGTCAAGTGGCAAATCACAGGTAAGGTTATGTATAAAATAGCATAAATTTAAGAATTACTGCTGGGTAGAAATTAACGCGAGAATAATGCAAACGTTCTTTGTGCTGATTAAAAAATGTAAGACTAATCTTTCCAAAAGCGTCATCACATAAGTCATTTAAATAGTCAATTGGCAGCTGGGATAACTTATATGGTCCAAATTTAAGAACGTGCGTTCTAGGAAGAAGCTACAAATGGAAGGTTTGAAGAATCTAATTAATATAGCTGGTGAAGGTGCTGACTTCACGAAATTAACATTGATAGTGGCCTTAACATTTCACAATTTTCACATTTACTAGCTATTATTGAGAAACTAGTCTTGTAAGTATCTAGTGATGATTGTACTGTGATTTATATTTAATTGGCTATTTTATATTTATATAAGTTTAGAAAGAAATAGCAATAAGTTAATATTTCTTTTCCGTTTCATTTTTTCTATCTGGTTTTGTTTCATCTGTGCCTTTACGTTTTGCACTTTATCGTTGAGACACATGTATGTGGGACTGAGCATATATTGTATACTTGAAGTAATCTGGCATAGGAAGTAGGCGGAGTTTGAGTGAGATTCGCATTAAACTTCAATTTATTATTGTTTATTTGTGAGCTTATTTTCTGTTGTTTTTGTGAGCGTACTCCACCTCCTAGTCAATGCCTACTACAGGATCGTTGTAACCAGTTACGTAACCTGTCTCCAGTCAAAAAGACCGTCAGACTGTCGCACGAAGCGGCCAATGGAAACAACCTGCACTTGAACATTTGGGAAGATATCGTTTCATAACAAAAGCTTTGACTTGCATTTTCAGGATCTTGTCCTATTGTTTGGCATTTTCTACATCTATACCCATCTCATTTCTCGCATTATGGTTAGAGACTGAGCCGGCCAATTGGATCCAGTAGTAATAACTAATTTCCGATACAGCTTTGTCAATCAGTAATCGATTTTGAATCTTTCTACGGGATGTATTGAAAAGAATGGAGCGAATCAACGTATTTATGTTCTACAAGTGTGCTTACAAAGTACACCAAACTATATTAACCTGCACACAACGATCCCTTACATGACACTTCAAGAACATAGTTTCAGATAATCTACATTTGTTTTGTCTTTCGTATTTATATATCACATTTCTTATGAATGGAAAACCAGCTTCAGCACTTGATAATGTATTATATTATTAGGTAATTGCAAGAATAGAACTTTGAACGATTTCCCTATTCTCATTAGTTGGATTACTTACTTCAATTGCTAACCTGCTATGTAGTGAACAATGTGCATATCAATGCTTGTCTTCTGTTCCGACAGTCCGACATGGAAATGAAAACTATCCTACAAATATTATTGGTACGAATATCTCTAATGTCAGGGTCTTGTTTGCGACATTAAACAACTGTATTACTAAAATTAAGGTAAGAGAATTTTATTAATGCCTACCAAAATTACAGATCACAGAACATATCTACTAATCCATCATAGCTCATATATTGATTGATTAGTCAATTATTTCATTGGTCAAGCTAGCCCTGTTTGGAAGGATTGTCTTTCTCTTATTTTGACAAGGATTATATCTTTACCAGTTTTGCTGCCTGCTTTTTTCCTTGGCACTGTATAGCCAGGACAGTGCTGACGTTCCGTTCACTACCGTACATACATTTTGTTTTGAAGAGGAAGATTTTGTACCAGTAAGAAAAATAGCTTAAAGTGATTTTTTTCTCTTTGATTGAACATGATTCTAAATTTAGTACAGTTTTAAAACGATTATCCAAACATTTTGAAGCCCCAAAAATAGACTACCGGCTTTTTAAAAGTATTTAGAAGATATCAGACCGTGACGATGATTTCAGTATCTATTTTAATATTATATGGATTTTAATGAGATGACATAGAAGTTTAACAATTTAATACCTTCCTGAATACCGGGATAACTTATAGACTGCTTTTGCCATTAAATATGACACATTTATCTAAAAGATAGCTTTACAGCTAGAGAGATTTGTTCAAAAATATTTTGAGGACTAAATTTCACAGTTAGTGTCAGTTTAGCGACTAAACAGATGTTTTACAATGTATGCTGCTGCCTTGTCTTTGGTAAAATGTATTCGGTGTACTTTCATATAGTTATCATGCACATGTGAGAAGACATATATTTTAATATTTAAAATTGTCTCAAACTATAAATAAAATCCTTCTTAATGTAAATATGTAGTCTTTCTCCTGGGGCTATGATTCAACAATGACTTACTTTCTAATCTATTTTACAGTGATTAAATGTAAAAATACGTGAAACCGTCCTTTATTTCCAGACTAAAAAATCATGCTGGACAAGTGATATTCACGTGCAGAATCATTCACAGTTTACCTCTGCTGATGTCTGCGGTCCAGGTGTATCACCACGACAAGATGGTGGCAGTTGCACATCTGATTGGTTCTGATCAACTTCCTTTACCTACACAGGTATGGTGTCGCCTAACACAGCAATTAAAATCTGCATGAGTATACTTGTAGCTGTACGTGTGGATGTATGTGTGAGTTTTTCAAATTTGTTATTAAAGAATCAGTAAAAAACGAAGGCTTGAAAAAAATATCACCAATATTTTTTTTATGTCAAAATATAGATGAAAGTAGAAAATGATGATGGTGGTGATGGAGATTGTGTCGGCTGCTGTAGTGGTGAAGAAAGGTGCATTTGATTTGCGTTACAAATTATATTAGTATATATAATAAATATGAAAGTTGGTTGAATTCATTATATCAGTATTAAGAGAATGGAATAAATGTTCCGTTTCCACAGGTTCAAAAGCAAGGAAGCTGTGTGACACTTAACCCCAGAGCCAATGAAAGAGCAGTTCTCATAAAAAATGCTGGAGGGGATTGGGGTATTTGCCTTGGTAAATGGACTGGTTTCCGGAAAGGGATCCCAGGTGTTACAGGTTGGCTGTTGCAAATCAATCTTCTTTAGTGTAAAAATATTAACTTTTAATGGAAATGCTGTTTCTTAGACTTTTTATCAGCTGTTAAGAATGCAAAATTTATATTTGTAATTTATTCTCTCTCTCCTTTTAAATTTTGTGTAATAACTTGTTCTATTTTTATTGTATGCTTGATCTAAGCTTAGAGCTCTCTTTATTGTCAAAGAAAAGGAATAGTTTTGAAAATTATATTAAATTGACAGGAACACGAGGTAATCCGGGAAAACGCGGTGTTCCAGGATCACCGGGAACATTGAATGTGAGATTCTTCAAGATCGCTACGGGTCAGTGGTCAAACGTGGAGCTTAAATATCTACAGAACAACTTCAAACTCAACATGGAATCGATGGAGGCTGATTTAAAGAAGGGAATAGTTCAGATTGGCACAGGAAGCAATGAAGTGTCTGAAAATTTGGCCCTAGCATTCTCCGTGTCCCTTCTTCACGTCCTATGCGTCCCTCGTCCTGCAAACTGGACAGAAGGAAACAGGGTCGCTATGCAAGTGTCCTCCTCACGTGGAGACCGTGCTGTACAGACTGTGCCTTCAGATGATATGACATTTATTCTTGCGTGTGGGCTTCTTTGGAGCACACCAACTAATTTATACATTGGGCAACACTATGGAATCTACGCCTGTGCCGGTTGTGGAGGTGGAGATGTTGTTGGAGATTTCGGAGATGTTTCAGGCGACCTGTCGTGTGCCACAGATGGACATGACTGTGCAGGTGGTGATGGATTTGGAGGAGGAGACGCAGGTGGTTGTGGAGGATGCGGAGGATGCGGAGGATGTGGAGGTGGATGTGGAGGTGGATGTGGAGGAGGATGTGGTGGTGGATGTGGAGGTGGATGCGGAGGCGGGTGAGGTCGATAATAATTCAAACTGTCACAAAGTATGCTTTTATTATTTACTCCAGCTATAAAACTGTAGAAAAACACTATTCTTTCGAAAGACCAGCTTTGTTTCAATTTTCTATTTATAGCTTTTGGTTTGTTTTTTTTAAATGGTTTATTATTATATATTTTATGTAACATGTGTTTTACAGGTAATGTTTCTTTCATCAATATTTCATTTTATATGTGGGTTTTTCATCTCTGTGATATTAAAGTTTCATTTTTTTATTTGTAAACCTATGTTCAAGAAAAGTTTGCTACTTTGCAACACTTTTTAAAAAATTAATAATAATGAATTTCATAACGAAATCTGAATGTGACGATGTTGCTTTTGTTTATTCTATTTTACTTGTATATAATAAAACAATAAAAACTGATATTTTAAATAAAATATTTTATTGCATTTTTATTGGGTTTTTAGGCAATAGATACCTGCGGTTTTCTTATATGTCTTGTCCATAAGAAGGTAATTTTTTATATAAACCACTGTTTTAATAGAAAGATACTTTCAAGTCTGTTCTATCGACCGTCTTTGTATTAAAAGCAAGCTAGTTTTGTCTCATTTCTAAAAATACAATAACTTTTTAGATGAATTTAACATCACTAGCTCATGAAGATGACTCTTATATACGGACCAATCTGTGGTTCATTTTTACATGTAATTTAATTGTTGTTTTATTCAAACTTAAACTTATACACCGTGATACATCTGATTTTCTTAAAATTACTTATTTATAACATTTTCAATACAATTTTGGCAAAAGTCGCCAGCTGTACTTGCATATTTGACATTGTAATTGATATTCTACAGGGACTACATCCGATAGTAAATGCGAATTCCAAGAAAGGCTCTCTTCAGTCATAATCTAAGCCATTGAACGGCATACCGAGATGCAAGATGAATTAGATATTATGAAAAGTGACATCGTAACAAAAATATTATACACCAACTATAAGAGGGAAATCCCCAAGGGCTTAAATTCAAAGGGCTTAAATACAAAGGGTTTGAATACAAAGGGCTTGAATACAAAGGGCTTAAATTCAAATGGCTTAAATACAAAAGGCTTGAATACAAATGGCTTCAATACAAAGGGCTTAAATACAAAGGGCTTGAATACAAAGGTCTTGAATACAAAGGGCTTGAATACAAAGGGCTTAAATATTAAGGGCTTAAATACAAAGGGCTTGAATACAAAGGGCTTGAATACAAAGGGCTTGAATACAAAGGGCTTGAATACAAAGGGCTTAAATACAAAGGGCTTAAATACAAAGGGCTTAAATTCAAATGGCTTAAATACAAAGGGCTTGAATACAAAGGGCTTAAATACAAAGGGCTTAAATTCAAATGGCTTAAATACAAAGGGCTTGAATACAAAGGGCTTAAATACAAAGGGCTTAAATACAAAGGGCTTGAATACAAAGAGCTTGAATACAAAGAGCTTAAATACAAAGGGCTTGAATACAAAGGGCTTGAATACAAAGAGCTTAAATACAAAGGGATTAAATACAAAGGGCTTGAATACAAAGGGCTTGAATAAAAAGGGCTTGAATACAAAGTGCTTAGATACAAAGGGCTTGAATAAAAATGGCTTAAATACAAAGGGCTTGAATACAAAGGGCTTAAATACAAAGGGCTTAAATACAAAGGGCTTGATTACAAAGGGCTTGAATACAAAGAGCTTAAATACAAAGGGATTAAATACAAAGGGCTTGAATACAAAGGGCTTGAATAAAAAGGGCTTGAATACAAAGTGCTTAGATACAAAGGGCTTGAATAAAAATGGCTTAAATACAAAGGGCTTGAATACAAAGGGCTTAAATACAAAGGGCTTGAATACAAAGGGCTTGAATACAAAGGGTTAAAATACAAAAGGGCTTAAATACAAAGGGCTTGAATACAAAGGGCTTAAATTCAAAGGGCTTATATACAAAGGGCTTAAATACAAATGCTTGAATACAAAGGGCTTAAATTCAAAGGGCTTAAATACAAAGGGCTTAAATACAAAGGGCTTGAATACAAAGGGCTTAAATTCAAAGAGATTAAATGCAAAGGGCTTAAATACAAAGGGGTTAAATTCAAAGGGTTTGAATACAAATGGCTTGATTACAAAGGGCTTGAATACAAAATAGCTTAAATACAAAGGGCTAAAATGCAAAGGGCTTAAATACAAAGGGCTTGAATACAAACGCTTAAAGACAAAGGGCTTGAATACAAAGGGCTTGAATACAAAGGGCTTAAATTCAAAGGGCTTGAATACAAAGGTCTTGAATACAAAGGGCTTGAATACAAAGGGCTTGAATACAAAGGGCTTAAATACAAAGGGCTTAAATACAAAGGGCTTAAAAACAAAGGCTTGAATACAAAGAGATTAAATACAAAGGGCTTAAATACAAAGGCTTGAATACAAAGGGCTAGAATACAAAAGGCTTAAATACAAAGGGCTTGAATACAAAGGTCTTGAATACAAAGGGCTTGAATACAAAGGGATTAAATACAAAGGGCTTGAATACAAAGATTCATACATAATGATAAAGAGAATGGCAAATGCAAGTATTCGCATATCAGTAAATATGGGCAAGCAGACGGAGAAGTAGAAATATGAATAAATTTGGGCAAGCAGACAGAGAAATGGAAAGAGATTAATTGACGGATTGTGATGGATGGATAAATTTATGTATTGCTGAACTGCGCGGATCATTAATTAATAATTTGATTAAAGATATGTTTCAAATAAATACTAGTTATATTGATAAATTGTTTGCTTTATTTAAATGAGTTAGGAAAAATATACATAGCAATTTGGTACTTACTCTGCCTCATTCATATTTAAACCTTACACATACACACATACACATACATCACTATAAACTGTCACACTGCAGACAGCGCAGCGATAGAACTGAAAAATTGTGAAAAGCTACGTTAAAAATCTAAATCACACACACACAAATGCACACACACATAGAAACACATACATACCAATGGTACCCACATTAACCGAGACTGAGACTGGAACCCACTCAGACAGATGAGACGGCAATGACTCAGAAAGTTGAGCGCTTTAGACCACTCGATGATAATAATAATAATAATAATAATAATAATAATAATAATAATAATAATAATAATAATAATAATAATAATAATAATAATAGAACTTTTAGTGTAACGAAAGAATAGAAAATGGTGTTAATGACTTCGCAAATTTCATTCAGGAATGTGACTGGAAAAATGCCAATTTCAGGTGCAGAAGTTAGTGCAAAGAACAGAAAATATACTTGTCAATAATAATAATAATAAAAATAATAATAATAATAATAATAATAATAATAATAATAATAATAATAATAATAATAATAATAATAATAATAATGACGATGATGATGAAGATGATAATAATAATAATATTTATATTTTTTTGTAATTATGCTACTGCCCAAAGATACAAATACATATAGCATGTGGTACGAAGAGAAGACTATCGTAGATTTCTGGCATAGTTGTAGAAGTCTTTCAGCATATTGATTGATCTATCTTACGTCTTGATTAGCCCCAGCATATATTTCTTCGTCTTCTGTATAATTATATTCTTGAAGGAGGTCAATATCATATTTGCTAAAAGCTGGCTTCGTACCCGTATAAGCATTAAAACACTAACCCGAATTGGACTTGTCAGATTAGGATGAGAGTTACCCATCCATGTAAGTAATGGATTTTGCTAGTTTGTCAACCGTTCCTCGGTAGAATGATTTGACCTGGTACTACTAAGAGCAATATGTCTTTTTTCACCCTTGTGGACTACTTCTGCCTCCTTTATTGGCTTTTAGTCTCCTCTCAGACCCATGATCTGAATTAGTCTCCATTCCGTTCACAAATGATAGGAAAAATAATTCACTTTTCGTTTAAGAAATAAACTACTGATTTCCACTTTTGTGATTGATATAAATGTCAGTGATTTATTATGATGGAAGAAACATCCTATCCGACACCTCTATGGCTCCAATCTAATACCCATTTTAAAACTTAACAGTATGCAAACAGGATACTTTAGATGTGTGTAGCGTTATTCTCTGCACTGGTTTGTACCTTCTTCGTTCATACTTTCATTCCAAATAGTAACTTTGTCTAACTTTCTTTTTACTGTCTATGCATATTTGAAAGGATAAATATGTTATTATCACGAAAACATTTACATGTGGTATCTGTAAAATATCATACAATTTGGAAATTCTTGTGAGAACAATTATCATGAGTGTCACCTCGTTTCTACCGGAAGTCCAATCTATTTGAAAAACATATTATATCCTACTGTTCGTAACAAGACCGTCGCCGAATTAAATATTTAGCACCATAAATATATACTTTTAAAAACGTATCAACATATTTAGTTCTAGAGCAGGAACATACTTTCAGATTACCGGTAAATACACAAAGGTAGAGATAGTTGATCCGTATTTTTTTACCACGGAAAAGCATTATCGCTATTCTACACTGAAAATAGAGAATGCCTTGCCAACGAAATCTAGGAACGACGTCCTTGAAGAACTTTCGATATTTCCGCGCAGCAGAGACAAATTTTACAGTCATTAGGAATCAGAATTATGTGATTCGTCGATTCACATAAAACCACAACATCAATAATGAAAATAATAATAATAATAATAATAATAATAATAATAATAATAATAATAATAATAATAATAATAATAATAATAATAATAATAATAATAATTTTATTTCATGAACTAAACTCAATAACAGAACTAATCTACTTTTAAATCCACAATTGTATATGAAGAAAAACAGATGTTATGAAGGAAAATTTAAGTGTAAATAAGAACATGAGAAGTCTCTCTAAATTGTATTAAAACTAACTCTCCTTTGGACTCATTTTCATGAACCTATATTGGGAGTAATTTCGATTAAAATATATGTCGATTAACTTTATTTCACAGAAATATATTCTATCTTGATAAAGATCGTTTCCTTACAACTTTTGCAAGTCTCATTATTGTATGTGTAAATTTACTTAAGAAATACTCTTTACGAACAGGTAAAAAAGTTCTGTCTCTACTGATACAAATTTCCGCATTATACATGTATAAAACACACCAAGCAAAGTACAGAAGCCTCTCCATATTATATATGTATATTCTAAATTCGGCTATTGAGAACACTCACTGACCTATAACTTGATCAGAACAAAAGAGTCAGAAGTAATAAAAAAGAACCCGTGGTTCAATGAGAACAAGACTGAACTTCCTAGTTTGAAGCACACCATTTACACGTATATGTCAGTATAGCACCCTCAGAACATTACTCTCAAGGTATTACCAAAAAAGGTTGGAGGTGCCTTGATTTAACTATATATAACAGCCCCCAAACGCTGGCTCGCACTTTATGTTGCTTCAATACTAGAGAGATTCATTTTGTGTTTTAC
The DNA here is from genome assembly GCA_016746295.1 of Potamilus streckersoni. Classification (NCBI taxonomy): domain Eukaryota; kingdom Metazoa; phylum Mollusca; class Bivalvia; order Unionida; family Unionidae; genus Potamilus; species Potamilus streckersoni. Next base: position 836,762 of record JAEAOA010001886.1, on the reverse strand, counting down.
AGGTAAGACCTTGTTATGTTCTAAAATTTCTTATAGAATGAGCACCTTTGGAAGTTAAAGATTTATGATTGTAACCTTCCTACTTCCAATGTTTATATGAGTTCGTCTTTTAAATTCTAATATTATGATATAATGAATGTTTAATTGTTTTAAGAACTTATATTTGTATTTATGCTAATAGTTAAAAGATTAAAATGCTTACCGACTTCCTGTTTAGATTTATTTTTTAAATTTAAATATTCTGTAAGGATTAAAGAATAATGTTTTGTAATCTATTCTAAACTAGTATTTTATCCCAAATTGAGTAAAATATATTTCTACAGAATGATTGTTGCATTAATCGCAATTATTTTATAATCTTTAATTAAGTAAAGATTTATTATCTGTAACATATTCTAAAATGCGAAAAGCTACGACTACACCAAGTTGGTAAACTTGAAAGGAAAAGTATTATATGCATTTTGTGTATTGTTCAATGTAAAGGCTTTTCTGCCTTTGGAATGTAGTACCGTATATCACCTATATGAATTATATGAATACATTCATCTTCTTCCTCTTTGTGAGGCATGCAATGCCATTTGTAGCCTTAATTTGAAAATAATTGCTCTGATTGGTTGATCTATTGCTCTAGTTACAAGTGATTTCCCCTGTATGACATAGGAGTTTTCTAATTGCTTAATGTTATTTTCTCTACGAATGGCTGCTCATTTCAAATGACTCATATCAGTAACAAAAGTGTCCAAAAACAACTTTTAGTTATAAACTACCTATATAATATTCCAAACAGGTGGTGTGGCTCAAAATAAATGTCCTACTTTTTCGCACTATGCTAAATATTAGCTGTTTTGAGTGTTACGAAAGAAAGGGTTTCTAACATCGCCATGTTTAAAACAAGAATGTTATAAATTTTTCAGATAGAATTACAAAATATGCAATACATTCAACTGAAAAATGACAATTACCGGAATGAGGGAATCCCCAGCGAAGGGAACGACATGAAAGTAAGAGTACCTGCTACACAATATTACATTATGAATCAACCTCACTATTATGGACAACGTTTATAAAGATTAATGAGTTTGAGTCAAAAAAGCTTTTTGACACAGGCTGTCCATGTGAAAACATTTAAATACAACAAAAGCGATATTTGCTTGAATGATAGCATGCACTCTCGTTGAATTTGCTTCAAAATCTTTTAAAACACATGCGTTAGAATTATAGCTATATACCATTCCTTCCCTGCCTCATATCTCTCGTGCTTCATAATTTCTGTGCATCTGAAAATGGTAACGACTTGGCCAGGAAAATAGTAGACCACTTGATAGGAGTATCTAAACAGTGGCAACATATAAGCCGGAGTATCTAAACAGTGGCAACATATAAGCCAGATATCTTTATTTCAAAATATAAACATATTTTCAATTTTTTATTTTAACTTAAAATTAAGTTAACTTCCTCTAGTGTACACGACTTTAAACTAGTCACGCAGTAAACGAGCGTCTTACAAGAATGGCACTAAATCCTGCATGGACTTGGGCGGGAAATTCCTAGATAAGTTAATAAGACTGAACAATGATGTATTTATAAATCTACCACAATAAAGTACACCTGCCGAGAATTTGTAAATAGTTTAGGTCTTCTCGGCCTGAAGGTAAGGTGTCTTTAACCAGCCGTCCTCTACATGGTATTATATAATTATTTAATGTTTATCTAAATGTTGATCTAATAACACAACAATCGAGTTAGCTTTCAATCTGCTGAATTTTTAAAATAAAAAGTATGTTATTGTGTGTCAAGGGACACAAATCAGACTATACGTTTATAAAGCTCTATATAGCGGCATTTCGATATTAAAGTTCCTTCGTACCAAAAACATTTTGAGCTAACGCGTAATAAACTGAAAAATATAATTTAGTATTATTAAAATTGGAAATATATTAGAAAGGTTAAATATTTTAACGTGTTGTATTTGGTCTAATTCATTGGAAGCTACTTTTAACACGTGTACTTCAAAATCTAAGGATATGCTTTAAAATAAAACACTAAAGATACATTGGGAAGAAAACACCAAATATTTAAAACTCAGAAAAAGATGTTAATTGGTGTAGCCAGTCAAAATCATTGTTATAAATCAGTTTGCTATACGAATATGTTCCATTAAGTGACAAACCGGAGCCTAATTTTAGTGGGCGTTATATTTTGTTGTCACAAATAAAATATTATAGTCAAATAACCCTTCTTCTAGTGTTTGGAAATTTATCGAGGAATTCAGCCAGCGCTTTGATTTGTATAATTTGAATTTCACTATAAAATTGACTATCTTGTTTAATAACTGGTTCATATGACCAGTAAATTAGATCAGATTCTCGAATTCGGCTTCAAACAAATGTCCAATTTGGTTCAAGCTATATATATATATATATATATATATATATATATATATATATATATATATATATATATATATATATATATATATATATATATATAATCACAAAATCGAACTGCTTAAGAAATAAAAAGGATAATATTGTGATAATAAATTTTAATTCTGCAGATTTTGTTGCCCAAGCCGCCCTGTCACATGGAAATATTGAAAAAGGTCTGGATATTAGAACTGTACATCGTAAACAAGGTCTGTATGTCAGAACTGTACATCGTAAACTAGGTCTGAATGTTAGAACTGTACATGGTAAACAAGGTCGAAATATCAGAACTGTACATGGTAAACAATGTCTGAATGTCAACTGTACATCGTAGACAAAGTCAGAACTGTACATCGTAAACAAGGTCTGTACGTCAGAACTGTACATCGTAAACTAGGTCTGAATGTTAGAACTGTACATGGTAAACAAGGTCGGAATATCAGAACTGTACATGGTAAATAAGGTCTGCATATCAGCTCTGTACATCGTAAAGTTATCAGAAATTTAATTCAGAACAAAGCGTTTATTTGTACATGGAAGTAAGCAGAATACCTGCATAAAAGCCTACTTTTCACAAATATAATTTTTTTACTTACATCTGTGTCGTTAATGTAGAATCTGATGTGACTGACGGTGGTGTAAACTGTCCATGCGTGCGATATATATATTTATATCAGCCAGTCGATATATTGATAGACAGACAGACGAACGGATGGACAGACAGACAGACAGACAGATAGACATACCGTTAGTTAACCAGATGAAATATTAGCACGCACTCATAGTTTACATGTTCTAATATCATACTATGTGTGGATGCCTTTTATGATCTTATGAGCTTCATTAACATGAAATATATATGAATATTTTTATACGTTCATATGAATGCTCAGGAGACGTAATCCACTTCGAAACATCATCCATTATACCTATGTATTCTTGCTTATTCCTACAGAACAAGTATATTTGCTTAAGAGATACCTAAAGTGTTCAACATAATTCTTGTTAACATATTTACTTAAGAATTGACTGAAAGGGACAGTAAGCCATCACATGTGTTGATCTTTACAGAACGTTTACTCAATTTTGAAAATGTTCTAGAGGATCTTTAACTTCAAACTGTATCAACACTTTTCTGGTGACTGCTTTAACAGTCAGTTCGATTTATATATTAGTATGGGATTTTGATTAAATGAAGTAAACACAGTTAACTAGCGCTTAAGTTGAATTAATTATATATAAAAACAGGAAGTAGTCTCTTTCTTGAGATATTATGGAAATATTTATATATGGTCAGACCCTTCACAAAATGAATTACACTATGTACTCAACGCTTGCAGCATAATATCCAGTACTAAAAACAACCGCACTGTACAACATACACAGAACACGAATGTTGCAATAAATTAAACATGTTTATTAGTAATAATTTTGATCCTGCTTGCCTTATTTTCCCAGATTGATTCTAGCATTTTTTTAATGAAAATTGGAGGCCGTTATAACAAATCCCTTACCCACTTTACTTGCACAATACGACGTGGTAGGTATAACTACCTCTACTTTAATTTGCGCATAAAAAGCCAGAAACAAATTTAAAAATGTTAGGGCGGAATCAAAATCAATAGGTAAAAAAATTCAGTTATGTGTATCAATCGTTAATGTGTATGCACTTCAATACGTCTGAGTGTTAATTGAATTTTTTATTTCTGGCGATATGTCAGTGTAAATCAATTTATGAATGTTATCTTCATACTTTTATAAATGTTTGTCTTATGTATCAAAAGAGGACCTCTCTATGCTCTGCCTAACTGCTTCAATAACGTTTATTCCCTGGGGTTTTTCATTCATTATTAAAAAACAACCAGGAACATATGTAGTAATAAGAAACCTTAAAGTTTCATAGACTAAGATTAGAAATTCTCCTAAAGATTATAAAAACCAATTTAACCTGAGTATCAATGTAATATCTGATACTCGTCCATGAACATTACAATGGACCTTTGTATTTCAAGTCCTTTTCTCTACACAAGTAACATGGGTTAGTGTCAATGAAAGGTATTAATAGATTTATGTCTCTACATTAGTATTTATTGATATTTAACATTTATGAAATACATTGTCAGGAACACTGCAACCATGCTCAAAATGTAAAGAAAGGTGTATGTACGTACGCATGTATGTACGAAAGTATGTATGCACTCACTCACCCACCCAATCGCTCGCTCGCTGTTACATGCATGCATGCATTGTTGCGTATTGGCTCGTTCCAACTAACATAAAAGTTAATACAACAAGCATTATTAATTTTAAGAAAAAATAATTTATTTTCATAGAAAACATGAAATGATATAAATAATTTAAGCAAAACTTACGGTTTACAGAAATGATCCAAATTTGTTCAAAATAGAAAAATAAGTCCTGAAAAATTTTTATAAACACATTCTGAAAGTGTTTGAAGTTCCGGTCCAAAATGGCGGATGACCACGTCAGACGAAGGCTAACAGAAAATTTCAGAATTTACACAAAAAAGCACAGTTTGTATTGTTCCGTTCCAATTTAGAATATTTTTTGTGAAATGTCTTTGTCCAAATCAGTAATGTTGTTCTCCAGTAAAACAATTATTCAGAAAAACGAATTGAAAATAGCTCCTCTAAAAAGACATGTTGTTCTACGTAGAGATACGAACAGACAACTTCTTCTGGTACAAAATGCATCTTTTTAGGTAATAGAAGTTGTATAACTGACTCGAATACAGCTATCGACTGTTGACTCTCGCCTATAAATGTCTGTCCGTGACTGGGTATGACTTACAAAAATCTCAAACATATAAATGAAGCTAATGCGTTCTTTGAATTGCACGCGCACGAGGACGCATGCAATTTCGTAATACTTCTGGACTTTCAGTAAAGCTTGACCCAGTATCAGCCAATCGTTTTCATGGCTATTCCAGAATGTTTACTTGTAATGAATTTGTTATCATACACAGCACGTCCTCACATGAGTCACTTCTACGACTCAAGTAAAAACTGTTTTCTCAAAAACATGTCAAACTATATTAATATAATTAAATTAATAAATAAAAAGATTTAGGCAAAATTTCCCCTCAACACTCACACCCCAACTACAGGGTCGTAACAGTATGTATGTATGTATGTATGTATGTATGTATGTATGTATGTATGTATGTATGTATGTATGTATGTATGTATGTATGTATGTATGTATGTATGTATGTATGTATGTATGTATGTATGTATGTATGTATGTATGTATGTATCAATGTATGTATGTATGTATGGATGGATGGATGGATGGATGGATGGATGGATGGATGGATGGATGGATGGATGGATATATGTATGGATGTTTGTATGGATGTATGGATGTAGGTAGGTAGGTAGGTAGGTAGGTAGCACACATTGTTTCTGACCTTTGTCTTTAGCCTGGAATTAGGTCAGATCAATATGGTTGTAAGGTAGTATCACAGGAATGTACGAAGTTAACCCCACGTATGTTTCTATTTATATTATCTTCCTGTGCTTAAACATATACCTAGCACTAGACAGCATATAAATATAGGTTACATATTTCAATATTTTGTTCATCTGATATAATGTTCATTGTTGTTGACATTAGAACGACAAATAATATCGAAATATCCCAAGATCCTTATGTAAAATGAACGTGTAAATTATAGGTAGTCATCCATTCTATGTAACTTCAACCACAGAAGAGAACATTTTATCTCATAGTTAAGACTTACAATTATTATTATTGTGTATCTTTTCATTTTTATATTTGCTAAACTACGTCCAAATGCAATTTAATTTAATATTTATGGTTTATATTATAATTGCAGCTAGTACATTAATCATAAAATTCAATCAGAATCCAATTAACTTTGGGGTCCCACTGGTGAATGCAGCCCTTGCTTCATTGGGATTTGCATTGTAACATTCTTTGTCCAAGAAATTACGTAAATACTTTATGGATATTGCAGTTGTGGTAATCGATCATAAATTAAAGATTGGCCTTAAAGCACTGCAGAGATCACAAAATCTGTCGAACCAAATATACCAAAAAATACGTAAACCTTTCAAGCTATACCTTAATACTTTGCCTTTATAGTAAAGGACTACTACATAAATGTACAAGCCTATACAATCAAAGACTATTACACAAAGGTCACGGTTATCACACGATATCAAGAAGGTTGCATCTAGGCTAAGAGGTTTCTACTACTAGGTCTTTCTGCTATACTATATGGATATAGGGTGTCTTTAGAATGGACTGCTAAGCTACAAGAAGTTCATTTCCTTGAAGAAATAAAATCCAGAAGTTCTGATGTCTTGCATCCACATATCTACAAAATATGAAAAGGATGATATCATTGGCATGATGACACGATAACTGATCGAAATCCTGGATCCAAACTAGGTACAGATAACTTAAACACACGCGTACTGTGGAAGAAAACATTTGACGAAACGTTTGCGTTGTATGGAGCAATGTATCGTGGAAATACAACCAAATTAAAACTGTGTAGCATTTTCTTCTGGACATTAATGCCCCTTCTACCAAGAACACTAATGTAAAAAAATTGAAGCATTTGTTCTTTGGACTCTTCCTGATCATTATTCAAAGTTTATATTACGAATCTCATGCAGTGCTGATAAGATGTATGAACACCCTGTAGTTATTCGGAAAAGACCAGTGCAATCTTACAAAATTGTATGGAGGAGTCCAAAACTGAGCTACTTTACATTTAATACCAGACTCCACAATAACTTAAAAATGAGTATTCCAGAGAAGATGGGAAACGCGTGTTGTAGTAATCGAAGTGTGGTCGATGGAATGCAATTTTGTGCCTTTTGTGGAAAGTAGAACAGCTACGACTGCCTGTCGCCTTGAGGTTAAGTTGCCTATTTCTCGCGAGTTTGCATGAAATTCGACAGGCAGAATTTCACCCACTAAAGGTGAGAAGGCAATATTTACACTGGAACATGGGCAATACAATGCAGCTTGGACACCAGAGAAAGTAGAACAACTGTGGGGTCCTATTAAATTTTCATATCTTTCTCGAGATGCGGACAATCAATGTCAATTGGCAGACCACAGGTAAGCTTATGTATAAAATTGGAGTGTTTTCAATAATTTCTGATACAAAGCAATGCAAGATTAATGCAATAATCCTTATCATCAATTCTAAAATATAATCTATTTTTTTTCCAACATTGCCAACTCATAAATCATTTAAATAAGCAACTGGACTATGGAACCAATGTCTTTCCTGTTTTTTAATATTTGCTCGTGGTAAATAGCATTATTTTAAGCACACAATATCAAACAATTATTCAGTGCTAACACCGGATATTTTCTACCAAATGATCAGTTTTTATTCATTTTAAGTCAATTTTCAATGCTGTCAACAGAGGGATATATCCTATACTGATTCATTTTGCTGTATATACCGGAATGGTGCTGAAATCATGGATTATCTGCTAAACAGATTTCTTAGTAAAGCGCAAAAGAACAAAATGCAGAACACCCACCTAACTCTTTGTACTTTATTGTGTGAAAATATTTGAAACAATCGGATATGTAGCAAATTTTTCTATGAATAATTTGCTGTGCTCAAGCGTGTACAGGAAGATACAGATAATAACTAACAGATCTGAGTCCAAAAAAAATACTGTTAAGTCCACTGTTAGCAGAAGACGAGAATAATTTTTTGGGCTAGCAGATTCCACAACATTGAAATCTAATTTTTTTAATGCTTGAAAAGCCTTTGGATGAAGTAGATGAGAAGATCATCGGCTTGAAAATGGAGCAGATTACATCGGAAGATTAGTTTCATGAAGCAAACAAGATTAAATAGTAATTTGTTGTAGCCAAACACTAAAATTGATATCAAACAAAATCCTGACAGAGGTAAGATGCCTGAGTTTTGGAGTTGGTAGTTTTTTTTAGGGGTGGTGGTGTTTAATACTTTTTTGTTTTGGCATTTTGGGGAAATTTTATTTTTTTAAACAGTATTTGTTTGCTAACTTTTATCTTGGTAATGATTGATTGTTTGTTTTTGGACTTTGTAATAGATTAATGTGTGCAATCTGTACCTTATAACCCTAGATAAGTGCATGCATATTTGTGTAGTCAATATAGCGGTCACCACCTGTATCACTTCTAATATAGGGAATGTTGCATGCTACATTCTGTACGCAGCACAGAATCCTGCAAACTAGCCTGGGTCTTGTTTATTTATTTTCAGACCCACGATGTATATTGTTAGTCAGCTCGAAACCAACATAGAAGCATGAAAGTTTGACACGTAGTGTGTTGGGAAATTTGTTATCCAAAGGCGTCTGGCGTCTAGACAGATCAAGATCATATACGGAAAACATTCTGATGATATAGCACACTGTCTTCTTGAATTAATATTGCTCCAACCCCAACATCAGTTGCATTCACAGACAATTTAAAAGACTGATTGAAATTTGTAGCTAATCGAGCCGGCGCACTTTTGAGTATTGCTTTCAATCCATTTAAAGCTTCCTGGCAATTTTCGGTCCAGAGAAACTTATTTCTCTTACTTAACAAATTTGTCAGTGGTTCAGCAATATTAGAAAACATTGAACAAAACGTTCGCTAGTATCCGGCCATACCCAATAATCGCATTAATTGCTTTATACTCACAGGCACAGGAAAATTAAAGATAGCCTTCACCTTTGCATCAATAGGTTTTATTTAACCATGTCCCACTATATATCCTAGGAAAGTTAAACAACCACAGCAAAACTTATTTTTAGATAAATTTATTGTCAAATTAGCATCAGTGAGTCTTTGAAAAATAAAATTTCTGAATCGTGGCTAGATGTCTTTTCCAGGTGTCGTTGTAGATAATGACGTCATCCATATAAATATTACAATTATCTTGACCGGATACAATCATATTCATAAAGCGTTGAAACGTATTTGGATAACCCTTCCTCCCAAACGGCATTACTTTATACTGGTAGAGTCCATCAGGAGTCACAAACGCAAATATTTCTTTCGCTCTTTCCGTAAGTGGAATTTGCCAAAATCCTTTTAGAAGGTCAAAATTGGTGACGTGCTTGGCATTTCCTATGTTATGAATGCAATCATCGATCCTTGGTAATGGAAATGACTTGTTTTTGTAATGTTGTTTACCTTTCTATAATCTTTGCAATACGGAACGTTTTATCTCGTTTCAGAACAAGTATGCATGGTGAACTCCAATCACTTTTACTGGGCTCTATGAGATCGTTTTCCAGCAAAAACTGAATTTCCTTTTACAAATATTTCTGTTTGAGAGGGTTCAACCGTTATGGGTGATGATTTGCAGGTTTTGAATCGACAATTTCAATGTCATGAAAAAATTGTTTCTCCTCCTTGGAAACAAGTGCTCATATTTCAACAATAACTGTTTAAGTTTCATTTCTTTCTTCTTGTTACAAATGTAAAATTTTCTAGTCTAGATCGTTTTTAATTTCCAAATTAAGAAGATTTGATGCTCTAAGATCAACGGTGTCAAATTGAATTCCTTCACTTAAATCCTCTTTTTGTGGAACAGGAACGACTAAGCTACTTGTATGATTTGCTGGTTTATCTTTATCAATATACTCCTTTAACATGTTAATATGTTGTGTTTGATTTCGCTTACCAAGAGTATTTATGATGTAATTTAAATCATTTTCTTTCTTTTGAACAGTGTATGGACTGTAATATTTGCCCTAAATGGGGATTTTGTGAAATGGGCAAGAGAGCTAGAACTCTACCATAAGGTTGAAAACTGCTATCCCTTGAGATTTTATCATATCTTGATTTTATTCTGGATTGTGGAGAGCACATATTTGCCCTTGCAACCTTACAAGGCTTTGACAATTTGTACTTAACATCAGAAACATAGTCAAGAAGATTGAGCTTAGTGTTTTAATTTGAAATAAGTTTCTCTTTCAACAGTTTCAAAGATCCATGCACAGTATGTCCGAAAACGAGTTCAAAGGGGTCTAAGTCCTAAAGATCTTTGAAAAGATTTATGTAATGACTCCCTTACAGCGAATAAAAGTAAATGAATGTCTTCATCCCAATCTTTGCTATTATCAAAGCAGTAAGACCGAATCATGTTCTTTAAATTCTAATGAAATCTTTCCAAGACGCCATGGCTCTCAGGACGATAGGCAGAGGATTTAAATTGCTTAATGCCCAAATTGTGCATAGCCTGTTAGAAAAGCCCAGACATGAAATTTGACTGGACAGATTTGGGAAGGCCAAATTGACTAAAGCAAAACCTTATTAAAGCTTTTATTATAGTTTGTTTTACTATAGTTTTGCTTTTAATATTCTTCAAAGGAATTGCCTCTGGGAATCATGTTAACACACACACTTAATGGTCAACAAATATTGATTACCTGACTTGGTCTTTAGGTAAGGGACCAACATAATCTACCATAATTCTGTTAAATGGTTCATTAAATGCAGGAATAGGTTGTAGATGAGTCTTAGGTATCTTCTGATTGGGTTTTCCTACCATTTGACAAGTATGACAAGATTTACAAAATTTACAAACATCACTTTTGATTTTTGGCCAATAAAAATGAGTCAAGATCTTGTTATAAGGTTCATTTTTCCCTAAATGACCAGTCAGAGGAGTTTCATTAGCAAAACTATTTACTGTCTTTACGATTTTGGAAATTCAATTTAATAGTTCAAATTGTAGTTTCATTCGTCATTAACCTCTAAAAGTCTCCATTTTCTCATAAGAATTTTTTAAAAATGAAGTAATAGACAATTACTTCAGTTGCTTCAGTTTCACTAAATGCCATTTGAAAGAAACAGGAGATATCAGGATTGTTTTTCTGTTCGACAACATGTGATGTCGTTTATCATCCTTCTTAGATTAAAGAGAATGAGTATTTAAAAGAGGATCACTATAATCAATACCACCTGATTGATCAAAATTAAGGTGAAATTGACCTCATCAAAAGCCTGACCAATACATATGTGAGCTAAGGTAATATCTTCCTTATGAAAACCATTCTCAAGACATTTCGTTGACATGACTCTAGTAACAGCACAAACTGGGTATAGCTTAGAGTAATCGTTTAATCAAATGTATCATCCAAAGTAGGCCTTTCAGTTTCAAGTGGGTTAACCAAAACCTTGTCTTCAACTAGGTCATTGCCTGGCAACAAATGAATGCACTGAACGGGTAGGTTATACACTATGATGACTGTCATAGGTCCTGAAACTAAGCCTGATGACAGATTTACATAATGTAGAATAACATTAAAGAAGCCGCACTCTACTCCCTGAATCAGAGAACTCTCATTAGAACAAGAGTTCTCCAAAGAAGGCTTAACATCTAACAGTAAAAGGCTCTGAGAAGCTCCCGTATCTTTTAACGTTTTAAGATAGAATTGGCTAAATCATCCAAGAGTGATATAGAACACTTCGACATGAATGGTTCAAAATTCACCATAATAAAATCAGACTGGGGTTTAGTAGACCCAACAAAACCATTTTCAATACATGACTTTGACTCTGATCTCTTAGAAATAAGAACATTAGGGATAGGTCTATCTTGATTTTGATGCCTATATTTCAATTTGAAGCAACCATAAATGACGTATCCTTTCTTCTTGCAATAGTTACACGTAGGCAGAGACAAGGAGTTTGAATCAAGTCTCTCAAAGGCATGATTTTAGAATTTGTGCCAGACTGATTTTTACTGAAAGCCGTATTAGGCTAAAATACCTTCCTAGACTGCTGAGTGAGTGTTTTGCATAGAACAGAAGCTTCATAAGTTTAGAAGTACTCATCGACAGCAAGAGCAGCATTTTCCAAGGTTTCAATCTTATGCTCTTCAAGATGATTCTTAATATCATTTTAACCACAGTTTTTGCATTATTCAAGCAACACAAATTGTTTAAGGCTTTCATACTCATGTTCAACTTTCTTGGCTAAGCACCATCTCTTAAATAACAGTTTTGTTTTTTTCTCTAGCAAATTCGACGTAAATCTGTCCAGCTTCCTTTTTATAGTTCCTGGATTTTTGCTGATAAGCCTCAGAGACTAATGCATAACTCCTTAATATGCACTCCTTAACCAAATCATAATCCGAAATCTGTTATACTGACATAGAATGGTAAATATCACTAGACTTACCAATTAGTACACACTGTAGTAGCTGAGTCCAATACTCCTTGGTCATTTCAAATTTTCTGCAGATTTTTCGAAACGAGGAAAATATTTGTCTACTTCTGTTTCTCTAGAAGGGGGAACTGCCTTAATATTTCCTGAAATGTCAAATCTTGAATCTGTATGTGAAGTGGAAACGTGCTTGCCACTTGCCAGTTCTAAATCTTTCATTCTAAGTTAAAAGTCCCTTTCATCCTTTTCTCTTTGTATCTGTCTCTCTCTCCTCTTTTTCAAATTGTATTTTTATATCTTTCTCCCTCTCCTGTCTCTCTTTCTCTTTCTCCCTTTCCTGTCCCTCTCTCCTTTTTATCAAATTATAATTGTCTATCTTTCTCCCTCTCATGCCTCTCCTTCCCTTTCTCGCTCTCCTGTCTCTCTATCTCTTCTCTTTTTCAAATTGCAACTGCAAATGCTTCTCTTGCAACTGCATTTGTTTCTCTTTTCCTGAAGCTCAAGTCTCTTTAACTCTGCTTCCATTTTGAATTTCACTTTTTATTTCCATTGCTTTAACGTCAGCGCCTGTCATTGACTGATGCCAAAACACTTTATCAAAAACACCTTTCCCCACCAAATATTGGATCAAAATATTTTTACTTTATCGTTTCTTTAAAGAGGATTTTGCATTCAGAAAGATCGTTATTTCCGGTAAATTCAAGCAACTCGTCTTTCTTAAGACTATACAACTGCTGTTCAGTTTAATTAGAAAAAAAAAACGTTTAGACTTTTGATGACATTGTAAATGAAAACATGATGTCGTCGCTTAAGATTTCAAATAAAAATGTAAAATAGTATTTGGGATTTAGAATCTAGGGAAAATTTAAATTTCAAAAACAAAGTTCTGAAATAGTTAACAAAATTCATATTACAAAGACAAGCCACCAATTTTTTGTTACATAACAAGGTCTCGTACTCACTAACAAAGAAAAGAGTGAAAGTCATCAACCTTTGTATATTTAAAAAAAAACAATTTATTTCCCTAGAGAACCAGGTAAAAATTGGTAAATAGGACGTAACAGTTTGTGAATATAATCCAAATATGATCTCAAGAATGAAAACACAAGTCCTATCACTAATCCCGACGACGTACAAATATGGACGGCGATAACGTCAAATGTGGTCCAATGTATGAATATCAAGAATCCCTCACTTGAATCAGTCTTTGTTTCCGAATAATTCCATAATTAATTTCCTTGAATATATTTTGGAATTTTAAAAGAACAGTAAACTTGTTGAGTTTCCAGGGGGATAAAATATTAAATCCAAAACTCAGACGGAGAATAAACATTCTCGCAACGTATTAAAACATACACCTTGTTCCTTTTAGGTGTTGAATAACTCTGCCAGAAAAAAATATTATTATGCATATTTAATTTCCCGAAACCTCATTTTAAGCTCTGCGAAATTTGTTATGTGGTCTCTTACTACATTAGGTTTGTCTCTTCCTCCAGCATAGACCCAATTTAAAGCCAATCATAAAAATGTTGTTTACAAACAGTGATCACGCAAAGAAAGTATGCCCGTGATACTGACAAATCATTTTAACTTCCTGTTGACAACAACTACCAGGATAAGACTGACAAAATGACAATTTTCACGTAAACTTTCTTCGTCTTAAGTAAACAAACTTTGCTATAAAAAATAATATCTGACTACTAAAAATAGAATCCCGAATCCTATAACAAAATTCGTTGCAATTAAAATACAATGAAACAAAAATGAAATAGAAAGTATTTTAATCCTTACACACTAGCAATTTAACCACATATAAGTAGTTTATGCCATTCTACGATGAACTGTGAGAAATACAATTTCAATAGTTTTCGTTTGATGTTTCTTTCCTCGTTTAATTCCTTTTTGATTTTCACTTTTAGTGCTTTGTTTTGCAAACACGTGATTGAGGGATTGAACATGTAAAGGGTATTCAAAGAAAACTGGCAAAAATATTAAATTTTTTTATCGTTTGCGTTCATTTGTTGTTTGTGTGTGAGTGTATTACAGCAACTAGCCAATGGCTCACTAAATATCAACTACTTAACTATGCACTGTCTCAAAGGACGGAAAACATTTTCAGACTCGTGATGAATGCCTCATATAAAGAGAATTATTATAAAAAAGAGAGCCACGGATGATTTGTCTATTCTCGCTGTAAATTAAATTTTATATTTGAAAAGTATCTACATAAAATCCTTGTCTATATAACGACAAGATTCCGTTTGACTTGGTGCATAGTTTGTCAGATTCAATTTCTGAATGTTGTAAGAACCAACCAATGAAAATAATCTGATCGTATATATATATATATATATATATATATATATATATATATATATATATATATATATATATATATATATATATATATATATATATATATATAGATGCAATAAACTGACGACGAACAGTACGAAACTAGTAACTAACTAGCCTAAGCGCTTTCGACTCTTAATGAGTCTTTTTCAAAGGCAAATACAAAACATAGTTACGACAAACAAATAAACACAAAAACGTTGCGTTTGTAAACCTCTACATTTATATCTTCACATGTGCTAAAACTATAAATACAACCAGCTTGTATAGACTAGTTGCGGAAACTGAAAACGTTGTATAATTCCCTAAAAGTCTACATGCCAAAGCGACATCTATTTTTACTTTGTGTACATATGTAACGCAGATTATATCCCGGATATTTGGTTCTATACCGGTTATTCTTATAGTAAAAATTGAAGGATAAGAAGATTTAGAAAATGTTAAATTCTACTAGTGCATAGTTTTCATTTTCTAGTCTTCTTGGTTTAGACCGCTTGGTTTCAATGTTCTAAGGCGGCGTATCCAGTATGATTCCTTTTTCTTCCTGGTTTCGGAACTCCAGCTGTGGTTGTTGGCAATAGCGATAAGTATTATATCACTGAAGGTGTGGCCAGGGGAGGAGAAGTGTTCTGCGACCGGGCTTCTGTACAGCTTTTTTGTCATCCAATCAGATCTATGAAGGTTTATCCTTATGTGTAGCTTTTCAGTTTCTCCCACGTACTGAAGGCCACAGATCTTACATGTGATGAGATAAATCACATTCTCTGTTTTGCACGTTTTGTTTGGACCATGTATGTTTAGTTTTTCTTTAGTCACTGTGCTAGTGAATGTCTTGGTCTCTATCATATGTTGACAGGTTTTGCATCTTTTATCGCCACAGGGTCCAGATTGACTAGGTTGGTTTTGACTAGCGATTGTTGTTAGCTTGGCCATGACTAGGACGTCCTTTAGGTTTTTTGGTCTCCGGTAAGCTACTACAGGTTTGTTCGGAAGTATTAGGTTTAGTATGTCTGACGATTACACGGTTGGCCAGTGGTTTGCGATGATTTTACCTACTTTGGGATTGTCTGGGTGATAGGTCAGAATAAATGGTATCCTATCAACCTTTTCTTTCTGTCCATATCTGAGTAGGTCATCACGGTTTGTTTGTTTGGCCCTTTGGATTGCCTCCGCAATCAGGTCTTTGTCGTAGCCTCGGTAAATTAAATGTTTAGCCAGCTCTTCAGACCTTTCTAGGAATCTTTCATCGTCGGAGCAAATTCTGCGTATCCTCAGTGCCTGGCTATATGGAATGTTCTTAATGCAGTGTTTTGGATGACAGCTAGTTGGGAGAAGATACTGGTGTTTGTCGGTTGGTTTCGAGTAGATGTCTGTGTGTAATTTGTTTTCCACCAGTCTGGTTGTTGTGTCCAGGAAAACATGGTTTGAGTTGGAAATTTCTGCCGTGAATTTTATTGAAGGATGGAAGTTGTTTGCCTTTGAAATGAAGTCATCCAGACTTTCTCTTCCATACTGCCACTTCATTTCTATATCATCGATAAAGCGTACCCACTGGTATGGTGTACGCTCAACCGATGCTAAGAGCTTTCCCTCAAGTTTTCCCATGAAAATGTTAGCATACGAAGGGGCCATTTTAGTACCCATTGCAGTTCCATTGATTTGTAGGTAGTTTTCTTCATTAAATTCAAAGTTGTTGAACTGCAATGGGTACTAAAATGGCCCCTTCGTATGCTAACATTTTCATGGGAAAACTTGAGGGAAAGCTCTTAGCATCGGTTGAGCATACACCATACCAGTGGGTACGCTTTATCGATGATATAGAAATGAAGTGGCAGTATGGAAGAGAAAGTCTGGATGACTTCATTTCAAAGGCAAACAACTTCCATCCTTCAATAAAATTCACGGCAGAAATTTCCAACTCAAACCATGTTTTCCTGGACACAACAACCAGACTGGTGGAAAACAAATTACACACAGACATCTACTCGAAACCAACCGACAAACACCAGTATCTTCTCCCAACTAGCTGTCATCCAAAACACTGCATTAAGAACATTCCATATAGCCAGGCACTGAGGATACGCAGAATTTGCTCCGACGATGAAAGATTCCTAGAAAGGTCTGAAGAGCTGGCTAAACATTTAATTTACCGAGGCTACGACAAAGATCTGATTGCGGAGGCAATCCAAAGGGCCAAACAAACAAACCGTGATGACCTACTCAGATATGGACAGAAAGAAAAGGTTGATAGGATACCATTTATTCTGACCTATCACCCAGACAATCCCAAAGTAGGTAAAATCATCGCAAACCACTGGCCAACCGTGCAATCGTCAGACATACTAAACCTAATACTTCCGAACAAACCTGTAGTAGCTTACCGGAGACCAAAAAACCTAAAGGACATCCTAGTCAGGGCCAAGCTAACAACAATCGCTAGTCAAAACCAACCTAGTCAATCTGGACCCTGTGGCGATAAAAGATGCAAAACCTGTCAACATATGATAGAGACCAAGACATTCACTAGCACAGTGACTAAAGAAAAACTAAACATACATGGTCCAAACAAAACGTGCAAAACAGAGAATGTGATTTATCTCATCACATGTAAGATCTGTGGCCTTCAGTACGTGGGAGAAACTGAAAAGCTACACATAAGGATAAACCTTCATAGATCTGATTGGATGACAAAAAAGCTGTACAGAAGCCCGGTCGCAGAACACTTCTCCTCCCCTGGCCACACTTTCAGTGATATAATACTTATCGCTATAGCCAACAACCACAGCTGGAGTTCCGAAACCAGGAAGGAAAAGGAATCATACTGGATACGCCGCCTTAGAACATTGAAACCAAGCGGTCTAAACCAAGAAGACTAGAAAATGAAAACTATGCACTAGTAGAATTTAACATTTTCTAAATCTTCTTATCCTTCAATTTTTACTATAAGAATAACCGGTATAGAACCAAATATCCGGGATATAATCTGCGTTACATATGTACACAAAGTAAAAATAGATGTCGCTTTGGCTTGTAGACTTTTAGGGAATTATACAACGTTTTCAGTTTCCGCAACTAGTCTATACAAGCTGGTTGTATTTATAGTTTTAGCACATGTGAAGATATAAATGTAGAGGTTTACAAACGCAACGTTTTTGTGTTTATTTGTTTGTCGTAACTATGTTTTGTATTTGCCTTTGAAAAAGACTCATTAAGAGTCGGAAGCGCTTAGGCTAGTTAGTTACTAGTTTCGTACTGTTCGTCGTCAGTTTATTGCATCTATTTTAATTAATTCTGACAAACGTGATCCCTTGGTGGATCCAGTACGCTTGAGAGGGTTGTTATTCGCCATATGATTTGTATTCTTTATATATATATATATATATATATATATATATATATATATATATATATATATATATATATATATATATATATATATATATATATATATACATATATATATATATATATATATATATATATATATATATATATATATATATATATATATATATATATATATATATATATATATATATAATCAGAGTATTAATAATAGTTTTAACCTGCAATTTAAGGATTTCGTTTGGCATGTTCTTTTAATAATTTTCTACAGCTTATACCCATTTCCTTTTATTACTTACATTTTGATCAGAGGTAGAGTCAGAATGGTAATTAAATATCGGTCCAACTGCATCGATCAGTTATCAAGACTGAATCTTGTTAAGGAAAGTACTAAGAAAAATGGAGTCAATCAGTAAATTTGAGTTCCTCTGGTGGGCCTCCAACGTACACCGAAACATTATCTTTTGACGCCATGGTACCTTTAAATGATACTTTAAAAGGTTGGTTTCAGATAATCTTATATATTATGTTTTATCTTTAATATTTATTTAATGTGTCAGTTAATAACAGCAGTATTATCAAATGTTGTACGCCAAATAAGAATAGGTTATCGCCATGCATGTTCCTATACGGCAATAACAAACAGAATCTTCTTAACTACAATATTGTTTCACTCACATTTTTCGGTATTGGAAATCATTTAGTTCACTCCTCTTGATAAGGTATTATTTGCATTGGACTAAATGTCGAATCTGATTGTGAGATGCCAGGTTAGAACCGGAAAAGAATTCTTAACTATCGCTTGTCTAATGACATGCTTCATATGTTAAGTTCGTATGCAACAAAATATGTATATCACTGCCTCTCTTAATGTACACAATCCGACATGAAATAAAAACTATCGTAAAAATAAATATTGCAAAGAATCAAGAGATTGAACAAGGCGCTACTAATTTTATTGCAAGAGAATCGCATCAATTCGTACCTAAAATATCGATTACATAACTTCCATGCTGTTATGAATTATGAATTAAATGTCATAGATTCATCGGCTAGCCAATTATAACTTCCTGGCTTATAACTCGCACTATATAGCATTGTGCTGAAGCGCAGTTATCCTTTGAACATTTATTTTGTATTGATAAGGAAGATTCTACACCTACGGCAAAAGTTTCTTGGAGTTATTTTGATTTCTCTAATTGCAATGCTTTCAATGTTTAGCACAGTTCTCATCATGTCGTCAACGGTCAGCAAAACTTTTGTGTTAGATTACTGGCTTCTAAAAATTAATTTAAAGTTAGCGAACAGTGTTTGTCTCAATATTACATATATGTTGATAATAAGCAAAGCTTGTAATTCTGTGCTCACAGTTTTGATATTTATATATCTTTTTATATCTCTAGATATTGCACAAGATTTATTGAACTGAACAGCTGCAGGTATAACTCGTAGGCTTGCATAATTTATTTATTTATGTTTAGAAAGCAATATTGTCTGAAACATTTACTATTAAGACAGCAATTTTTTTTAATAGAGAAAATTAAGTTTTGCAATCTTCCTTTAGTTCTAGACTGAAAAATCATGCTGGACAAGATATATTCATGCCGAAATATTCACAATTTACCACTAATAATATATACGATCCAAGTGTATCACATCAGAAAAGATGGTGGAAGTTGCACATCTCCTTGATTCTGATCAACTTCCTTTGACTACAAAGGTATAACGATATGTAAGACAGTGATTAAAGTTTGCATGAGTATGTTTTAACCGAATGTGTGGGTGTAAGTCTTCAAATGTAATACTAAAATAATCTGTAAATAGCCAAAGGTTTTAAACAAGGATCACCCAATTGTGTAGTGATATATCAAACAATGATCACCCAATTGTGTAGCGATATATCAAACAATGATCACCCAATTGTGTAGCGATATATCAAACAATGATCACCCAATTGTGTAGCGATATATCAAACAATGATCACCCAATTGTGTAGCGATATATCAAACAATGATCACCCAATTGTGTAGCGATATGTCAAGCAATGATCACCCAATTGTGTAGCGATATATCAAACAATGATCACCTAATTGTGTAGCGATATGTCAAACTGAACAAGATGATGATGATGGAGGTGGAGATGGTGGAGACTGTGACGGCTGATTTAGTGCTTTAGTAATATGTTTAATTCCTTTGTGGTCAAAATGATATTATTACTTATAATAAAAAATGAAGTAGGAGGCGTTCTGTAATAATCCTATAGAATTAAATTTACATTTTCACAGGTTGAAAATCACTCTGTGTGACACTTAACCACAGAGCTAATGTAGGAGTAGTTCTTATAAAAGCTGCATAATGGGATTAGGGTATCAGCCTTGGTAGATGGACTGGTTTCACGAAAGATATCGCAGGTGTCAAGGTTGGATTTTCAATTCATATCTTAATTGACCAAACCTAAACCTTTTTTGAAATAATTTTTCCTAATATTCATATTATCTATTAAATCCGAAGAAGAAATATATGATATACATTCATTAACGACACTTATGGCTGATCACACATCAGAAATTGAAATATTTGCCTAAATACGTTTAATTTTGTGTAATTGTTTATAATATTATTCCTCGTGCTGGATATTAGCTTAGAGCTCTCTTTTATTTGTTGAATAAATGATATTAAATTAACGGGAAAACGAGAAACTCTGAGTAAATGTGGCGTTCAAGGATAACCTGGAACTTTAAAAGTGTTTCTTCAAAATTGCAACGGGACAGTTGTCAAGGATGAAAGTTAGATAGTTACAGAAAAACTTCAAATTCAACATGGAATCGATGGAGGTTAAGTCGTTGGAATAAATCAGATTAACACAGCATGCAATGAAGTTTCAGACAAATTAAGCCCTCGCATTATCCGTGTCCTTTCATCATGACCTTTGTATCCCATGCGTAGCAAGTTGAAAAGAAAGAAAGAAAATCGCAATGTAATTGTCATCCTCACAAGCAGACTGCAATAAGGACGGTGATTTCTGCTAATATGGATTTCGTTATTGTTGCCTTCAATGGAGCACACAATTAAATTTATACATTGGGCAGCACTATCAAATATAAACCTGTACCGGTTGTGGAGGAGGCGGAACTGTAAACTTAAGAGATGGTTCAGGAGATTTGCCCCGTGTCACTGATGGCCATGACTATGTACGTGGAGATGGGTCTAGAGTTAGAGGAGGTGATGGAGGAGCAAATGGAAATGGTTGCGGTGGATGTGGAGTATGTTGGATATGCAGTAAAGATTGTGAAGGTGGATGCGGAGGAGGATGTGGGGTGGATGCTGTGTTAGTGGATGGGGCTGTGATTGATGATAATAACAATTGGCACAACTTGTATATACTTGTCTCCCCTTCTTTTCAACATATATATATATATATATATATATATATATATATATATATATATATATATATATATATATATAATAAGGATGTAACTGTAGTACAAATTTAGAATTATAAAAGCATGTGTTTTTGTAAAACTAATTTGTTGCACTTTCAGTTTTGGCAAGATATTTTATCTATTGAATATTGTTAGTTTCATATAATACATGTATTGCAGGCACTTTCATCCAATATTCCATTCCTATTTTTGGATTTTCTTCATATTATTTTATATTATAGATTACTTTGCGTTTTCAATTATTGGCATAACTTGAAGATATGGTAATATTCAAATCATTTTTAAATGAAATCTAAATCACGCTCTTACCAGGGCTTTACAGCCATTGTCATAATCACCCAAGAAGTCGTTGAAGGACAACAGTTTACATCACAACCAATTCTCTCCATCTTTCCATATTCTCATCTTCCATTTGAGAATCACACAATCCCTTACCTGTCAACTCCTTAATGTTGTCTTCGCACCTCTTTTTATGTCTGCTTTTTCTTCTGCTACCTCGCACTGTGCCCTGCAAATTTGTTTTGCCAGTCAAGATAAGCTTGAGACATAACAGTACCACTTCCGTTTGTGATATTTGACAGTGGACAAAAGGTTTTCATAGGATCCGATGGATCGTTGGATCCTGTTGTGGACTTCTTCGTTGGTTACATGGTCAATTTATGAGATTCACAAGATCTTGCGATAACATCTATTTCGAAAGGTTGACCCATTCTCTGAAGATCTGATATGAGCGTCTATGTTTCACAAGTATATATAAAGGGTAGGACAATCGAGCGCATCAGCCTTATTTTGGAACCAAAAGCAATGTTGGTTTCTTTCCATTGTTACGACCCTGAAGTTAAAGTATGTGTTAAGAAATCAATTTTTTATAAATCTTTTTATTTCATTTTATTTCATTATATTAATATCGTC
This sequence comes from Potamilus streckersoni, assembly GCA_016746295.1. NCBI lineage: Eukaryota > Metazoa > Mollusca > Bivalvia > Unionida > Unionidae > Potamilus > Potamilus streckersoni. The sequence goes on along the minus strand of JAEAOA010001886.1, from coordinate 814,108 downwards.
TAACATGTTTTTGATAAGTGTTTACTTGAGTGATTTATGTTGGCAGGTGCTGTGTATGATAACAAATTCATTACAATAATCATTCAGGAATAGCCACTAAAACGATTGGTTGATACTGGGTCAGGCTTTCCTGAATGTCCAGAAGTACTACGAAATTGCATGCGACATCGTGCGCGTGCAATTCAAACAAAGCATTAGCTTTCATATATATGCTTTGAGATTTTGTAATTCATACACAGTCACGGACAGACTGTCTTGGTCGAGAGTCAGCAGTCGACAGTCGTAGTAGAGTCTGTTATACAACTTCTAATTTGTTGTCCCAGAAGAAGTTGTCCGTATGTCTACGTAGAATAACATGCCGTGTTAGAGGAACCATTTTCACTTCGTCTTTATAATTGTTTTCCTAGAGAACAACATTACGTATTTGGACATTTTCTCCCTAATATTAGAACGGGACAACACACTTTTTTCTGTAAATTCTGGAATTTGCCTCCGTCTGACGTGGTTAACCGCCATTTTGGACCGGAACATCATACACTTTCAGACTGTGCTTAGAACTCTTTACAAGACTTATATTTTTCTATTTTGAGCGAACTTTGGACCATTTCTGTAAACCGTAGGTCTTGTTTAAATTATTTACATTATTTCGTGTGTTCTAGGAAAATAAATTATATCATTGTTAAAATGTATAAAGCTTGCTGTATTCTCTCTATCTTTTATGTTACTTAGAACGAGCCGTTACGTAACACCATATTGGTCCCAACCGTGTTATTGCTGTTGTTGTCTGGGAAATCCTGCAAAGCAATTCTGTTTTGGCGCCCTCATCGGTGATAACTGATCCCAAGAGCTTGAAATTTGTGAGTCTTTCCAGCTTCTGTCCACTGATCTCTATTTCTGCACTGATGCCATTGGTGTAGCTATTACCTAAGTACAAAAGAATTTAGTTTATGTGGACTTTTTATTAATAAGCCAATATATTTATACTTTCCTCCAAAAATCACTTAAAGGTCATTATAATATGATCATCTCAGCAGTTTTTATAATAATGCCAATCTGTGGTTCAATATTTCATGCAATTTAATTATTTCATTCAAGATTTAATTTATCTTCCATTATCCACGTAACTTTCTTAATATTATCTATTTATTTGTTAGAGACATGGCTCGATCGTTTTATTTTTATTTGTTTTTATTTTGGTTGGTTTGTCTTCCAAAAACATAAATTGACTTAGCGTTCAAGCCGATTCATGAAAAAACTTAATTTAATTGTTTATCAAAATACATTAATCAGGACTCAATTACCAATAAAATTTCAGATAACATCAAGTTGAGCAATAATGATCAGAGATATTCGAGTTCCTTTTCATGGATCACGTTTTGCATTCAGCACTGAAAGAGTATATTATTTAGTTATAAAAAGATTTACTGCTAAAACTCTAATGTTCTATTATAATATATGAAGGATAATACAGCTTGTATTAATTTTTAAGTGATATTCCAGTTATTCATGCTACTTGCTACTAATAGTCTGCTTTTTTAGTTTGTATTGATAGTTCAGACTACATCGGTTCCTCTTTATTTATATTTATCTCATTGTCCACATTGGCTAGACTTTTTTAATAATGTGCGTCCCTAGTTTGTATTGATAGATCAGACAAAATGCGTGAACTTGTCCTCGCTGGCCTGATGTCCATAAACTGTGTGTCACGAGTTACTTGGATCGTTTGTTGTATTTATAGTTATTTTTATTTGTATACAAATTTCTTCTCCGACTATGATATACCACTGTCTACAATCTTCTTGACTTTTGAAATTTATGTTTGGCTTTATTTTAAATTATAATACAGACCATTAGCGCAAATGCTTTTCAATGTCAAATTTAACAAAGGTACTTTATATATAATAAGTTTTTATAAAACATATTATATAATTCAAATAAAAACATTCAACAACAATATCAACAAAAAGTCAGTTTCAATTTTCTATCAATAATATCATGGTTTCAGATTTTATGCCATAAGTTGATATTATCTATAAATTGTTCTTGATAGCTTAAACGAACTCACACTTACAATAACACAATAAGTGTTTTGGTACATGATGTGCTTTACAAACTCCGTCATGCACTTCAATCTAAATACATTGATAAGCCATATCGAATCACCTGGCTGCCACGTTGCTGGATGAAGTAACAATAATTAACGACAGATGCGTTACCTAGGGAAGGGATAATCATAAAGTTGTCGTCCATTGATTCTGGAAACTGTTAAAGATCTGTCTGAGAGGAAAAATACGAAGCAGAATTACGTCTGTTCGGCTTTATGTTTCTCTTTATTGTCATTATGCAAGACAAGAGTCCAAACGGTTCATGACGTCACATTTTCTACAGTTTTCATATTGTAGTCAATCATTTGTCGTGTCCATAGTTTGAAAGGATAGTTAGACTATTTATCTAAACGTGTGTGTCCTCGCTTGCATTCCGAAATTCCATATTACTTAAAATTAATCATACAGCAATCGCCTAGACCAATCACTATTTGAGATATATTTGCTGCCAGAAGCTGTATTTCTTTTCACTCCAACATTGCCAGAAGAAATGTCATCTGTTTGGCGTTCCATACTCGATAAGTTTGTGTAATTTGAATAGTAAATAACAATCTTTCCAAATACACTGGATTCCAAAACAAAGTCATATTTGTCACAGAATGTTTAAATACCTCAAGTAAAAAGACCATGGACTGCATATCGAGCCGCATTTATAGCAATACATCAATACGTATGACCAATGCTTTAATGCGTATGGCACTGAATCCAAGTGAAATGTTTGATCGAGCATGTAGCAGAAAGTGTTATGTTCGTGATTATTCATCGAAATTGTGTCAAGAATCCATCATAAGGATTAGGAATTAGAAACAAATGTAAAACTGAAACCAAACTCTTAGTTAAACCTTTCCATGGCTGTGCCCATTACACCATGACAAAGGTGCCTACGATTATTTTTGCATAATGGAATGGTTTTGTCTTTATAAAGATTCATCCCAAGGATAAAGTCAGATGTTTAGGAAATATACGCAAAATATAAATTTTGACCGAAGATATAATACCCTAACACAAAGCTTATATGACCTTGATCTTAACTCCAAGGTCTAAAGTCAAGTGTCTATTATTATTATTATTATTATTATTATTATTATTATTATTATTATTATTATTATTATTATTATTATTATTATTATTATAGATTAAATACATTCCAACCTGAAAAATGTAAACACAAAATGGAGTTACAATTTGAAAAGAATGTGCAAGATGATGGATTTAAATAGATCTTGAGACTTGCCACAATTTTCTTATTGAATGAGCAAGGTCAGATATTTTGAAAAATACACTTCGCTGTTTGACTTTAGGTTTGGAATGATGTTAATTGAAGCCCTTAATTCTTTAATGCATTTTCCTTGCTACAAAACTGTAGTCTGAAGAGAATATCTTGAATTTATTTTGCTATTCAAATTATAATTTTTGTCCAATGTCAGTCTTCAATACGTATGGAACAAAAAATATATGTTCATGTTTATATGTGTGTACATTAATTGTGTTATCTACATTACCTATGCCTTAACCAGTGCCTGAGTACACACCCCTTCGAGTGATTAATCAGTAACATATTAAAGTTTTCTATTGTACATTTCACTAATCTGGTGGAAGTTATACAAGTGACTGTAAATCTTTCTATTTGCATTACATTCAGTATAATTACAGACACTCGTTGCAATCTGTTAGATTGTTTCCGAACCGGCAATAATAATTTCTTCGTTGATTTAAGTATTTCAAATATTCTGTGTTAGACGATATCATTTTATAGTCTGTAACAATCCAACTTGATTTTCGATCCATCTCTTTTGTATCAAAAAATTAATTCACTTGAACACATTTTTTATATAAAAAAAATAGTATTTATCAACCTTCTAATCTATTTATTCATCTGCTTTCAGGTATTCCTTCTGCTTTGTCCTGAGTCTGTGTTCTACGATCTATCTGAAATTATATGTTAAATAGTATATGTAAGTATATAAGGCATTATTTAGAGTACTTATTGAATATAAATCAAAAGCAATGCAGTGTTTATTGTCTATAATCTTACAGTAATGGAGGGAAAAACACACGGTATCAATTACTTTAATTGCTGTCTCTGGTCATCATTAATTAAATATCATGTAGAACACTGTCAATGGCTTAGTTGTTAGTATAGCAGCACACAGTGAATAATATCAACAAACATAACTTAATTGTGCTTTTAGGTGAGTGTTTGTAGTATGTTACCTATCATTACTTACCAACTTTTACAAAATACCGACAGTGCGTGGACAATTGAAGACAGTAAAAATATTCCCAAACATCATTTTGCTCTCATAATAAATAAGATAAATAAAAGAGCCTGATTTGGAAGAAGAAATATTATCCATATGTAATAACTATTATCAATATGTAATAAATATTATCCATATGTAATAAATATTATCCATATGCAATAATTATCCATATGTAATATATATTACCCATATGTAATAAATATTATCCATATGTAATATATATTATCCATATTATGTAATAAATAATATCCATATGTAATAAATAGTATCCATATGTAAAAATATTATACATATGTAATAATATTATCCATATTATGTAATAAATATTATCCTTATATAATAAATGACAATACACATGAGACTGAGATCGATAGCAATATTTTCATAAAGTAGTTTGTGTGCTTATTTTCAGACTCATGGCATCTCGATTAAAACGACATAGCCTGATTTAACTGCTGCAATTAGTGAATAAGGAGAATAATTATACCCACAGATACTATTATTATTATTATTATTATTATTATTATTATTATTATTATTATTATTATTATTATTATTAATTTAGTTAGTAGTATTTGCTGTTGTTTTTGTTGTAATAATAGTAGTTTTAATGCTTATGGCGATGATTTGAAAACGATAAAGGTAAAATCAATAATTAATATAATGAAAAAGGTACATGAATGTCTTTTTCCTACTTTCATGGGAGATGATTCAAGAATTTATTTTGCTGACGCTCAACACTGTTACTTCTCTTGCAGCGCTTTAGTCTCATCACTTGATATGCATATATCTTATCAGAAAGAAAACAAAAGGAATCATTCTGATTACATCAAGTGTCGTGTGTTTATTTTGCTTGATTTCTCCTAGTTCATTTCTTCGGGAGGCATGATTCTTCGTCGAAGAAAGTTTTTTTTTTATATGTGATATTGCTGTTTTGTAGTACATAACACATAAAAAGCCTGTAATAAGTAATAATTATTTCTACTAATACATTGGTTTACTCATCAAAACTGGACAAGAAAAAAAGCTATGCATACTTTTGGAACTATGTAATTCGTGTTTATTTAAAACAATTAATTGACTGGTCAAATGTCTTTGTTGCTAGTATATTCTATAGGAATATCAATAATTTGAAAGTGTTAAAAAGAATTAACAGAGACTTATGAACATTTTCCAAAATCGTCCTGAAAGTGAATTATTCAATTTCTTTGGAGAAAGGTACTGTGTTTCAATATTTTAGGGGATTTCATGGTTGCCACAACCCTCAAATCAAGAAGCGCAAACAAAATAATTTCTGGAGAAACAGTTGAATTTCTAACCCAATCAACGAAATAAAGTGCCCCAAGAACATCATTTTTTGACGAAAAAGACATGGACAGAGTTGAGAGGGCAGTGATCCGTAACGGTTTGCGTTTTAGACCACTCGCCCTGCTACCCCATCTCCGATTTTATAACAGTTCTTCAAAAAGCACCCATCAATCCATGGGTTAATTAACACTGAGACGTAAACATCTTTCGTTCGAAGTTAATAAATGATTCCTGAAATAGTGTGGAAGGTCAACATTCCTCATAGTAATGCTTTGTTTTTTTTTTAAATTCATATTTAATATTTTAAGATGAAGGTCAAGCTGATTAATCGTTTCGGTGTTTTACTACTTGACACTTCCGAGAAACAAATAATTGCCAGAACATTAATAAATTTTGCGACCGCATATTGTAACATATATAGACAGACAGACAGACATACCATGATGATTCCGATAACAAATAAAATTAAATGGTGAAAATTGTTGCAAACATTAGAGTCTTGAAGAAATAAAGAACACAACCATACCGTGCTATATAAGAAGATTTACTCGTTCTTGAGGTAATTTCCTTAATTTCCAAAACACCAGTAAACTTTTGTGTTGGGTAGATTGTCATGCTCAATTGTTTATCAACAAACTCAATGCAATCGTATCAGTAACAGAATGACAAATCTTCCACGAACAAATCCAAAGTAATAAATAATAGTAAATAATCACGCCTTCTCGCCAACAATTTTCTACACTTTTTTATCACAGTTGTTACCATTTCCCTGACGAGTTTCGAAACGATTTTCATCAACGTCTTATGTAAAATTTCTTAAACATTTATACAACCATCTCCACAACATATACTACAACGAACATCGCCTCATCTACATCTTCCTCCACACCTTCCTTAATATTTTTCACCACACTCCTCTCCACATCTGCCG